>CM060933.1:32255000-32745000 GCA_030765085.1 Allium cepa
GAACTGGAACTCGGAATGTTAAAATTTAAATTTGAAGCAGGAATTGTTTAATCAATTAAAGTTAAGATTTTTGAGTTATAATCGAAATATGATATGAATTTCAGAAATTGATTTGTTTTAAAGATTGGACTTTTATTCGAACTTTATATATTGCTAAGTAAAAGTGATATAAAACAATATTCCGGTATTGAGCTTGAAATTTATTTATATTTTTGAAGGTTTGGATTTTTAAATTATATATTGAAGGAAAATTTGATTTATGTGTTTTGAATCGATATTTTGGAAATCGAACTCGAAATTGATATAAATCGAAATGGTTTAAATTTGAGAATTGAATCAAGATTAATTTGGAATTGGAGTTGAAATTAATTTGAAATTTGAATTTAAATTAATTTGAAATTGGAATTTAAATTAATTTGGAATTGTAATTTAAGTTAATTTGGAATTGGAATTTAAATTAATATGGAATTGGAGTTGAAATTGATTTGGTATTGGAATTGAAATTAATTTGGAATCGAAGTAAAATTCGACTTGAAATCGGAGTTGAATCGATTAAATCGAAATGGAAATTGGAACTGATTTGAATTGGAAAATTTGGAAAGTAAATCGGTTGACTTTGAAACTATTTTCAAATGAATTATTTTAGTATAAACGGTTTAAATCTATACTCTTTAAATATTACAATTATTTTGATTTTCTAAACTATTTTACTATATAAATCATTTTTACTACTCAAACTATTTTCTATTAAACTATTTTAACCATTTAACTATTTTAAAACTATTTAAACTATTTTGTAAAAATTCAAATTGGTCAAAGGGTGAAATATTTATATTTAAATCTTGGATTTTAATGCGAATTGGGTCAAAGTGAAGTTATAACCTAAATTGTAATTCGAATCAAATTTTGAAGTGAAATCGATCTATCGAACTGAATTGACATTGTGAAGTAAATATGATTTGTGAAGAAAATATGATGATTTCAAAATGGGTTTGATTTTTGAAGTATGGTGATTTCGAAATGGATTTGATTTTTGAAGCAAATATGATGATTTCGAAATGGAGTTAATTTTGAAGCGAATATGATATTTTGATATCAAAATTGAGTTGTTTTCGAAATATAGAAGTACCAACCGGTGTGTAAAACGACGTTTGGTTGTTTGACCAGGGCCTCTTATTAGCATACCCTCTGTTAATATTGGAACCACTTTAACAACTATGTACGCGGTGGATGATATCCAGAATGTAGTGGTTGAATTGGCGAACATTTACTGGAATAAAGTAAGAAAACGACGATGGATAGCTTTGACACTCGTGTCATAATTAAAATGACTAAAACAGAAACCTATGTCTGGCCAATGAGGTTAGCCACCTCTAGCGACGTTGATCCCTCGTATTACTATTTTTATTTCACATTCGATGGGTATAACTTTTTCATTTGGATTGATTGTCGCGGTCGGCCACGGATGGGTTATGACCAGCCAGAATGGGTAAACTGGTAGAATCCTACCTTGGGCACTGCCTCTTGTCATACTTATCATTATACGAGCCCATTACGACTTTGGTTTAGTACTGTACATATAGGGATTCACTGGCTACCAACGTTACTGGTTGTGTTACATGACCTGCATAAACTACATTCTATAAAAATGTGTTAAGGGGGATAATGTAAAGCCTTAACGCTATTTTGATATTTATTTTACTGATAGACATTACCTATTATAGCGTACACTATTATATATAGATAGTTTGACGAATCCTTATGATATGAAGAAACTCGTAACAACTCTTAAGTTATTGCATTCATATTTTGTGATATTGATTTGACTCACATAAGCATATTTTAATCCTGATTCGAGTGTTTTGTCTTTTCATTACGCTCGGGTCAGTGCTGAGTTTTTTAGCGTATTGAAGATTATTCTCTGGAGGGGGAAGATGAAGATTTTGTATATTACTATTATTATTATTCCCTGCATCATGCTATTCTGCTGCATTGATTATTTAAATCTAATGTATATGTATAACTTTGATAAATGCTGTATAGATTATAATCAAATGTATAGTAAACAGCTTCATGAACTGTTATTTTGTTATTATATTTTATCGTTCGGCTGTGAGATTCTATGTTTGTTTTCTTCTTCTTTTCTTGTTTTTTTAATTAACCTCATTGATTATCTACATTCTGTATTGTTTAGTTTGACATGTGTTGTAACATCCCGCCTTTTCGTACGCTTTAAATCGACGATAAACCACACACATCAGACTTAAACCATACAGAAGGGCGGATTGTTACGAGGTAAATAAGAAAAAGCAGAGAAAGAAAAAACAAAACAGAATCTTGCAGCGGAACGATAAAATATAATAATCAAATATACAGTTCATGAAGCTGTTTTACAAAATATTTGATTTTACTTATACAATACATATCAGCGTTACACATGCCAGAAACAATAAATACTGCAGCGGAACGATATGAATGTAGTGGAATACTATAATAAATAATAATAAATCTTCGTCTTCGTCCTCCAGAGTACAGTCTTCTAAATCCTGAAATGCTCAGGCTGACCTGAGCGAATTGAAAAGACAAAACACTCGAGTCAGAACTAAAAGATCTTATTTAAGTTAAATCAACAGAAATAAATATGAGTGCAGTAACTCAAGAAATGCTCGAGATTTACATCTCCTAAGGATCCGTTAAACTATTTACTATGTAGTAATATTTCGCTATTATAATAGTGTCTAATTGTAAAATATGTTGGGTCGATTTCACCCTAGAGGGGGGAGGGGGGTGAATAGGGTGATGCTATTAATTATAAAAATTAATTGCGGAAGCTTGTAAAATAATTTCAACACAAATCATAGAATAATAACAGCACAGATAATAGCAGATTAATAAATGTAGAAACAGAACGACACAGAATTTACCCAACTTCGGCAAAACCCTGCCTACGTGCTTCCTCCAAGGTTTTTACTAGAAATTAAGTAGTCACACACTTACACACGTAAACTCACGACACCATCTACTGACTAACCTAACTCTACGCTCAAAACCCTGCCACAACTCAGCCACTGAGTTGCGAATTCTCAAACCACCCCCACGTAGTTTGTCCCCTAGTCACACGACTAGAATTTACAACGGTTTAAAAGGAATTACAAATTAAAAAACAATTAAAAACAAAAACACCCCTAATTTTTAAAAACTATAACCCTTTAAAATAAAAGGCCGACCCCTTTTTCTCTTTTTATAATTTTTGTGGCCCGTTCCTTAATTGAGATAATGGAGGCTCTGTTCCTTTTCCTTGTTCGATCAAAATTAATTCCCTATAATTCGACGAAGCCGATTCTAATAGCTCGAATGAATAGATGATTTAATGTCCCTTTTCTGTCAATCGATGGTCTCTGTGATTTGCTTCGACTGCTTCGAATTTAATTGAATTCGAGATGACTTCGGTATGTGATTTTTGCTCTTTTTCTTTTCTGATTGAATGCTTGATCTCGATTGTCGAATGCCAATGATGATTTTGTGGGTTTATATATGGATTCGATCTCCTTTATTTGCGTTCGTCTGGTTTTTTTCAATATTTTGCTTCGGCCATATGATTTCGTTTGGATGTTGATGATTTCTCTGACTTTTTCAACTCACACGGTTTTGAACTGTGACTTGGTTCGATTCCTTGATTGCTTGGTTATCATGGCACTGCTTGGTTTCGTGGCCACCACGGCTTCATTTGACTTCGGTCATATGATTTTGTGTATCGGCCTTGACTGCTAAACCATGATTTTGTAGTCGTCTGCACTTACATGATAATGTTTGATGATGTTTTAAAAACAACCTGCTACATTGATTTGAAACTGCTGCTTCATGAATTTGTTCGAATTTGGCCATTTGAACCTATTTTGATTTCTAGACTTCGTTCCACTTTTGTGCTATGCTCTGGTTGTCATTGTGTACATGTTACACTGTGTTGAATAATAGCTTGACCTTATGTATATTGCTCCAACTTGTACATGCTTTACATTTGGGCTTGTGCTGCAGCCCTACCAGAATTGATGTTTTTGAGTGATGTTTCAATTACTTGAATTGTTTTGTCCAATTCAATATGTTGAAGTTGTATTATGATTTGGTTTGATAGATCATTTTGTTGTTGTCTAATTATCTATTTGATAATTAGTTTATGAGTTTCTAATTATTTATTTAATAATTAGATTTGTTGTTAATTGCCGTTTAGGCAATTCTTATGTTTTCTAAATTATCTTCATTGATAATACTTTCATTTATCTTCGTTGATAATTGGAATTTGCTGATTTGTTGTTTAACACTGTTACGTGTTATATTTACCGTTATCCGATTTCTTATTAAAGGATTGGATAGACGAGATTTATTGTGACTGTCGTCTAATTGTTATTTAATTATTATTGCTTCCGTGCATTAATAACTGAGTTTGAATTAGACTGACCCGTGTATTATTTTCTTTTGAATTTAATAGTCGGGTCAGACCGAGTTATTACAGGTTGTAGATATCTTGCTTTGGGTTGCTGCTTGAGCTATGAAGTCTCTTTATATCATTTGGAGTAGTCGTTGTTATAGTATAAGAAGATATGTATTCATGTATATTATTCACGATAATGTACTTGTATATGTAACTTTCAGAGTCGACAGTTGTAGTTGTATCATATGTACTGTATCACATGTATTGTAACTGACATCAGTTATACATATATGACTTTTGTTATTTGTATTTCGCATTAGTTTATCTGTGTTATTATTATATATATTGTCCTAAACTATTATGAACCATCGTAGTTCGTTTTATACTGGAATTGGGTATGTCGATGGGAGTAAATAAATAAGAGATGAAAAATAAAAATATATACCACTCCTATCAAGATAACCAATACTAGTGTAAGGCCTAACTACGGATGGTTGCTCCTATCCAGCCTTATTCTTCGTAATAACAGACAGTATTTCCTTTAATACTCTTTGTTATTGTGAGCATAGAGGTGGGGCCTCACAGTTGGTATCAGAGCTTGGGGTTTATGGACATAATATAAAACATAACTTAGATGGAACATGTGTTACAACTATTTGTCGATGTTTTATTGTGCTTTGAGTCAAAGCTAAAGTTTTGAAATTATGATGAAATTTTTAAATATCTTTATTTAAAAATAAAAGTGAAATTGTGTTTTGATGATTGAGAAATTTGTGTTCTGTTTATCAGAGTGCGCAGCGGAAACAGTGAGATTGTCTTCGCTGAGTATAACTGATAACCTTTTTGATTTAAAAATCAAAATATGAAATTGAAATAAATTTCATTTGTTGTTCACATAGCTGTGTTTGATTTGTTTTCTTTGAAAATTTTGAATCCGATTTGAGGATCCGAAGCGATTGCAGATATGTGATTTTGTGGAGATTTTTGCTGTTTTGAATTATCTTCATTGAAGATATATTCGACTGATTTCTTTGTTCATTTTGTAGTATACGTGCAAATTTGAGTTGCATGTTACTGCATCAATTTTACGTTGAACGGGTATTTGGTTTTAAACATATTTTGTTGTCGTTATTTTTATAACGGGATTTTCACACTGGTGCTAAGTTTTTGAAGCACAGTGTTTTGTTGACATTTTTAACGAATGAAAATTCACTGGTATTATATTTTGATGCAAATTATTTTGATGAGATTTTGAAGTTTAAAATTACTGTCGCTTTGACTTCAGTAACCGTCAAATTTTAAAGTGGATTTTCAAGCGGTTATCCCGCAATGCTGGTTTTGTTGTCCGTTTTTACGGTATTTTGTGAAGTGCAATTTCCTTGTCGAATTCGCTACTGATGTTGTTGTTTTAATCACATGTTTTAAAAATTGTTTCAAAATAAAAATTGTTTTCAAATTTTTTACAGTTTACGCTTTCAAAAGAATGAGGAAGCGATTTAAACGTTTCAGCAAAATGGAGGACTATGACCCCTTTCTTTTACTGATACTCTTAATTCCGGACTTGTCCGTTTGAGAATGTAAATTATTACTTTTATAAAATAAATGAAATTGTTTTCAGAAGTTTTGCAGTTTGCGCTTTCAAAAGAATGAGGAAGCGATTTAAACGTTTCAGCAAAATCGAGGACTATGACCCCTTTCTTTTACTGATTCGCTTAATTCCGGACTTGTCCGTTTGAGAATATAAATTATTACTTTTATAAAATGAAAGAAATTGTTTTCAGAAGTTTTGCAGTTTGTGCTTTCAAAAGAATGAGGAAGCGATTTAAACGTTTCAGCAAAATCGAGGACTATGACCCCTTTCTTTTATTGATTCGCTTAATTCCGGACTTGTCCGTTTGAGAACGTAAAATGTTATTTATTTAAAATACACAATTTTGCACTTTCAAGGAAACAATGAAGAGAATTAAACGATTTAGCAAAACTCGTGGTTATGAGACATGTGCGTTTGCTATTTCGGTTAATTCCGGACCCGTTAATTGAAATATTTGCTGTTTTGATGATTTTGTGTGCTTTCATGCCACTATGTTGGACCTTCGGGTCATATGTTGGACCTTCGGGTCAATACCAGTACTAGACCTTCGGGTCAATTGTTGGACCTTCGGGTCATTTGTTGGACCTCCGGGTCATATGTTGGGCGCCAAAATTATGTTGAGAGTACTTGGTAGGCTTCGGCCATTTGTTGATGCACGTGCAGCGTAGCTTAAAAACTCGCCATCTGATGGGATCGATCTAACCTTTTATGTTGATTTCTAGATTATCTTAATTGATTTCTAGATATTTGTTGTTTCCAATTATCTGCAGGTAATTGGATAATTGTTGATATGAGTTCTATTTATCTTTGTTGATAATTAGGTATTTGTTGTTTCTGATTATCGTTTTTGATATTCAGATATTTGTTGTTTCTGATTATCATTTTTGATAATCGGATATTTGTTGTTTCTGATTATCGTTTTTGATAATTGGATATTTGTTGATTTGAGATTTCTGATTATCGTTTGTGATAATTAGATAATTGTTGATTTGAGATTTCTGATTATCGTTTTTGATAATTGGATATTTGTTGATTTGAGATTTGATTATCGTTTTTGGTGATTAGATAATTGTTGTTTTTAAATTATCTGGTTGATAACTAGATAATTGCAGTTTCGCGAATTGTGATTGTGTTTTCTAATTATCTATCGATAATTAGATATTGTTGTTTTGTGATTTCTGTATTCTAATTATCTAATTGATAATTGAATATTGCTGATAATTGCATTATTCAGTTTTGTTGTTTTCTAATTATCTATTTGATAGTTAGATTTTTTGAAAATTTGTAAATTTCTTTTATGAAATTAAAAGATTTCTTTGGCATTTGTGTTCTTGACCTTTATTTTTCTAGCTTAACCAGTTTATGTTAGAAAAATAATGGTTATTGACGACCTTAATTATGAAAATTGCGGGGACGCAATTTTTATAAGGAGGGGAGTGTAACAACCCGGGGTTTTGTAACAATTAATTATCGTCAAATGACGATTAAATTGGTTGTTAATTACTGTTAAGTGTTTTAATCAGTTGTAAATTCGTTTAAAAATTTGTTAAGTGTTGTTTGGGCTTTAAAAATTAATATTGGCCCATGTTCATGTTTGTGGTGCTGTGATAATATTCAATACCGTTCCCTTCTTATAAAAAATTCGACCCGTTCCTTTTTCATTTGCATTCGTTCGAAAACCTAATCCAAAACACGCGAAAGAAAAAAAATGGCGGCTTCAAATTTTCTTCGTTCGCTCGTTCCGTAATTAGGGTTTTCGAGTAATTCATGGTCGGCGGCTTCAAATGCTCGATTTCCTTCGCTTCGATGTCAAAGGTGAGTGATTTCTTCACTCACATCTAATTCAGGCTATTGTTTCTGGTTGATTCGAGATCCTTGATTTTTGTTTGTCTGAATTTGATCATTTGATGATTTATGACTTGTTCCAAGTTGTTTATTTATACTTTGCTCGAATTCGTATATGTTTATGATTATAAGTTTCACAGTTTTGGTTTAGTGGATTTTTGGTGACTTCGGCATACTTTGATTCAAACTGCAGTTGTTTTTGGGCTTGATTGCAAACTTGATTTTGCGAAAATAAATTGGGTTTGGCACTGTCTTGATTTGAGACCGTTGTTTCATGATTTTGAACTCGTTTTGATTCATTGACTTCGGCATTACTTTAAATTGTCGCTGGTCATTGTATATGCCTTTGAGTTGACCTTGCCTTTGACCTGTAGCTTGAATATCATGATGGCACTTCATGTTGTATCTGTTATGTGCAGTGATATTGAACTGCTTCATGTTTCACTATTCTGTTAAAACATGATATTCTCACTTTCACTTAGTCACTGCGTTTTACTGTGCCTTGTACCTGATTGCTTGGTGGTCTAGATACACGTGATTTTGTTAAAAAAAATTGAAACACTGTCATATTGACATTGCTTTACTGTTTATATATACACACTTGATAGTCTCGGCCACTTTGATTCTAATTGGAAATTGCTTCTTTGAATTCTCTGTTGCTTTTGGCTTCACTGAATCTTGGTTGACTTGTACACTGGTTGTAGACACTTGGTTTCTCTGTCTACTACTCGACTCGAAATCTGGGTGCTTCATATGCGTTGATTTCGGGTTGTTTTCTTGTTGCACATGAATATGAACATACATATCTGCTGCACTGTGCATCTGCACTTATATACCTCATCATTGTGTTGCCACCGCCTGTTTCAATTTGCTTGTGGATTGGGGTTGTAGCCTTGTTCTATCCACTGTTCTAGCCGAGTGGCTTTGGGACAGTGTTGTTTCACTGTTTGGGTAACCTGTGCTTGCTTGTCCCTGCTGCTTTGAATTGTGATGCATTTGTATCCACAGCTATTTCTTGCATTTGTATGATGCTTGGTTTGCAAACTCGTCTCATTCTCATATGAGGCTTAGGACTTTGATCCCTGTAGTCTGTTTCGTTGAATTGAAACTGCTGCATGACTTTGTTGTTCAATTTTTAGCCTTGACCACTTTGGCTCTGACATGATGCTAAACTTTGGCATTTTTTTGCTTTGATCGAACATGTATACTTACTGTTGCTTGAGACAGCCATTCATTACATTTCACTGTTGTACATGTTGCAATTTATTGGGTGCAGTAGTTTGCACCTATGCATTCATACGCACTTCGTTCACTTGCGTACTGTCTGGTCCATATTGCAATTGCATTTGGTCACTTGTTAGAAACTGATACATTGCATTGATGCATTGTATTCATTTGCATTTGGTCACTGTATTTCACCGGTGACATTATTCTCATTTGAAACTGCTCTGTGTTTTCTCCTGTTGTGTGCTGAGGTGCCATATTGTTGGTGCTCTCACCTTCATTCTATTGTGTCTTTATATTGTACCACTGCCTTGTGTACTTGGTCATTCGAGCCTGTGTACTATCATATTCATTTGATGGCATTGGGTGGTATATCCATCACTGCACTGTTTGGTTGTAATTGAATTTTATGCTCGACGGTTTTATGATGTTTTTATGTGCACCTGTGTTGAACCCAGCTGTAGAGCTCGGGTTTGACCTTGTGCTCGTTCGTGAACTTTCATGGTGCATTCACGTGCACTTTGTTCATGTGATGGTTACTGGATGGATGTTGTGCTTGCTGTTGCAGTTTCGTCTGATTCATTTTGATCTGAGTTGGTGCTATTTGTTTTTGATTCACTGAGCTTTTATGTGATTCATCACTGTAGTGGCGAGGCAGTGCACGCGAGCGTGTACTACAGCCACACCGTATTGATCTTATTGGTATTTCTTTTGCTTTTGGTGCGTTGATCTTTGGTGTATTTCATGCTGTAGTGGCAAGGCAGTACATGCATGCGTGTGCTGCAGCCCTACCAGAATTGATGTTTTTAAGTGATGTTTCAATTACTTGAATTGTTTTGTCCAATTCAATATTTTGAAGTTGTATTATGATTTGGTTTGATAGATCATTTTGTTGTTGTCTAATTATCTATTTGATAATTAGATTATGAGTTTCTAATTATTTATTTAATAATTAAATATTGTTGTTAATTGCCGTTTAGGCAATTCTTATGTTTTCTAAATTATCTTCATTGATAATACTTTCATTTATCTTCGTTGATAATTGGAATTTGCTGATTTGTTGTTTAACACTGTTACGTGTTATATTTACCGTTATCCGATTTCTTATTAAAGGATTGGATAGACGAGATTTATAGTGACTGTCGTTTAATTGTTATTTAATTATTATTGCTTCCATGCATTAATAACTGAGTTTGAATTAGACTGACCCGTATATTATTTTCTTTTGAATTTAATACTCGGGTCAGACCGAGTTATTACAGGTTGTACATATCTTGCTTTGGGTTGCTGCTTGAGCTATGAAGTCTCTTTATATCATTTGGAGTAGTCGTTGTTATAGTATAGGAAGATATGTATTCATGTATATTATTCACGATAATGTACTTGTATATGTAACTTCCAGAGTCGACAGTTGTAGTTGTATCATATGTACTGTATTACATGTATTGTAACTGACATCAGTTATATATATATATATATATATATATATATGAGACTTTTGTTATCTGTGTTCCGCATTAGTTTATCTGTGTTATTATTATATATATTGTCCTAAACTATTATGAACCATCGTAGTTCATTTTATACTGGAATTGGGTATGTCGATGGGAGTAAATAAATAAGAGATGAAAAATAAAAATATATACCACTCCTATCGAGATAACCAATACTAGTGTAAGGCCTAACTACGGATGGTCGCTCCTATCCAGCCTTATTCTTCGTAATAACAGACAGTGTTTCCTTTAATACTCTTTGTTATCGTGAGCATAGAGGTGGGGCGTCACAGCAGCGGAACATTTTGAATGTAGTGGAGTACTATAATAAATAATAGTAATATAAATCTTTGTCTTCGTCCTCCGGAGCTAAAGTCTTCGAATCCTGAAATGCTCAGGCTGACTCGAGCGAATTGGAAATACAAAACACTCGAGTCGGAACTAAAATATCTTATGTGAGTTAAATCAACAGAAATAAATATAAGTGCAGTAACTCAAGAGATGCTCGGGATTCACATCTCCTAAGGATCCATTAAACTATTTACTATGTAGTAATATTTCGCTATGATAATAATGTCTATTTATAAAATAAACTTACTTCTTTCTTAGCATTAAAGGGTTACCCATATAGCCCTTAACACGTAATAGTCCCAGTAGTCCATCCAGTATCAACGCATCTCCAGATTGGGAGACTACCCTAAATACTCCACGGGCTACGGGAGAAAACCAAACTCGTACAAGGCTCGGTATGGTAGGTGACATGGCACAACTAGGCAATGCCAGGGTAGATATACCAATTACGCATTCAGGTTGGTGGAAACGCGCAGCGCGCAGCTATCGCCCACCTCGAACAACACCCCCAAAATCAAAAATCAAAAGTGGCCACCGAATCAATCCAAAAGTCAGAGTATAATATCGAAGGAGTGCGTTCGATCAGAGGAATGACCTCATTGGCCCGAGAATCGCTCCTGTTTTAGCCACCTTATGCCAACTCACGGGAGTCGGGTCCACGTATTTACCTCAAAGAAAACGCCGCCGCCATCCTACTTCATTCTTTAATCTCCACCGCGTACACGGTTGTTAAAGTGGTTTTCGGAGTTGGCAGAGAGTATGACAACTTCCGATCCCGGTCTCTTCAACAACCAAACGTTATTACACAACCGCGGTCTTTTCAAAATAGTTTATGCTTTAAAAATCAGAATAAAATATCCATTTCAAAACCATATAATTACGATATCATTTCCGTTTTAAAACCCAAATCAGTATGATATCCTTTTATTTCAAAATATATCCTTTTCCCAAAAATCATAGCACTTTCAAATCTATATACCTTGAAACCCATAGCTTTGAAACATAACTTTTAATACTTAATGGTTTAAATATTACATTTCTTTATATAATAAAATAGGTTCTTTAATTTCACAAAAATTTCCAAATACCGATTTGAACCTTCAAATAAACCAATTTAATTCATATATTTCAAAGCTTTAACTATTCCACCATTTCAAAACTAATTCTTTTATAATTCCATATATATCAAATTCAATTACTATTATTTAGATTTGAAATATTTACTTAATAAATCAAATATCAGTTTAGAAAAACCTTTAGGCTTCAAATAATTGGATATTTTTTCAATCGCAATAACTTAATAATATTCAATTAAATAAATTTGATATTCATTTAAATCCTCTAAACAAAAATCAAGTTATAAAATCATACCTTTAAATCTTAATTTATTTATATTTCAAATCAAATTTTTTTCGAGGATAATCCTTAAATCTTACATTCAAATCAAATTCACATTTATCTTCCAAATCTAAATTTATTTAAATCATTATAACCTCTAAACAAAAATATGATTTAAATACTTAACCATATTTATTATAATAAATCAAACTACATTTTTCTACTTATTGTCATTAAACAAATTCATACATAGCTTAAATATATGAATTTAACTATATATAAATATTTTATATAATATCAAAAAGATTCAATATTTATTCAAGCCGTATAATTCTCTTCAAACCATAGAAATTATTTTCAAAATATTTATATATATAGACCGACGGTGTCTGTATATAATTTACCATCCTATGGTCAAGTGCTACGGATATTTATCATTTCAATCCATAATTTAAAATAAAATTTACGGTTATATATCATTTCAAACCGCAATCCCGAATGAAATAAAATGCATAATAACTTGCAGTTTATAACAATATAAAATACAACATCCATTCATCCAATATCAACCACCAACCATTTATCGCAATCATCATCAAATTCAAACAATAGCATCAATATAGACGGATAATAAACAACAGGTATTAAATAGCAGTTTATATTCAATAATAAATTAAATAACTGTTTAATTGGCAGTTTATATGCAAGGAATAATTAATTAACAATTTGACTGGCAGTTTATATGCAATGAATATTTAAATAACAATTAAATTAAATAAATGCAATTTAACCGAGACGATGATTAAAATATGCCAAACAGTTGTAAATAAACATCAAGTCACATCATAAATAAATTTAGCAAACATAAGAAATTTTAGAAGTTGTGAGTGGGTTAAAACACTCACCTTTTGAATTTAAATTGAATAAAAATCCAATTTAAACCCAAAAATTAGACAGTCTCTAAATTCCTCCAAACCAGCGCCAAAATGTCGGGAATCCCAATACGAACCTAGCGGAGAAAACCGCGCATGAACCGGAGTTTGTACGCAATATTTATATCAGTTTGAGCAATTGAAAATTATATTTTAAATTAAAAAAAAAACAAGACAAAATCACCCAGGCCACGTCAATTGCTCCTCACGCGTTCTAGAACCACGTCATCTTGTCGCTCCCAATACCACACCTAGCAACCCTAACGCGATGAACACCCCGAAGCCGCGATCTATCGCGTGACCACGCACGCAAGTCGACCATCACCAGAGGCCTCGCGACCTCACCCCTACAACCTGCAGCCCCTCCCATGCGTCACCGAACGAGTTCAACACCCCAGC
This sequence comes from Allium cepa, assembly GCA_030765085.1. Lineage (NCBI taxonomy): Eukaryota > Viridiplantae > Streptophyta > Magnoliopsida > Asparagales > Amaryllidaceae > Allium > Allium cepa. Next base: position 32,268,603 of record CM060933.1, read on the forward strand.
TGCCGCCGATATTAAAAACCCTACTCGAATTTTTGACTCCAATCCAACCGTTGAATCACCAAACTAACCATATAGATCGACTCCCCTCTGTAATATCCAGAAATCGATTCGAAGATCGGATGAATTTGGTCGCGTCTTGATGAACGGCCGAAACTTCTTCGATTTTTACTGATCAAATGATGAACCAAAACGAATCATGGATCTGAGATGCGCTCGTCGAGAGCTTCGATATATATTTTTTCTGAATTTTTTTGAGGAGTTTGAATTTTCATTTGATTTTGAATTTGCAATTGAAATTAGGGTTTGCAGCCATTGGAAGAGGAGGAGCACAGAAGTTTCTGTACGTATAGAAATGAGGAATAGAGGCTGGTAGGGTTTATAACAGGGTTTTTATAGACAAAGCTAAAGGTAGAATATATGGATTGGATTTATAAACGCGCTGAACGATATATGGCCCGAAAAGCCCGTTTCGACTCCGGAACTAAATTGGGCCAACCCGTATATCAAAATAGATGTTTTAAAATATTTTAAACGCAATGGAAAAGGTTTCAGGTTCAAATTTCATCGCACGAAGAAGTTATATTAAAATCAATATTTTTCAAATTGATTTCAATTTCGTTTATTTCATGGCATTTCGAGTCCGTATGATCAAACGACAAGCCTGATCGCTACGAAACTTTAAATCCTACAATAATTCAACGTTACGGATCCGATGAAACAAGTTTCGTTGAAATCCGAGTCAGTGGCCAAAATGGCTATTTTTACATTAATTAAATAAATTTATAATTAATTGATAAAATCTAATTTTAAATTTCAATTCTCAAATTGACAATTTTATCCCTTTATAATTCTTAATCATATATATAAAATTTAAACAAAGTTAGATGTCCCTTAAATGTTGATTCAATCATAGGTTTTGAACGTTAAATTACAATTCTATTAAATTCGGAGATTATAAATTAAATTTTCAAAAATTCCATTGAATTAAATTTTCATTCTATTATTCAACCTATTAGTATCCAATAGTTGAAATAAACATTGGATTCATACTTTATTATATAAGTATCTCCAAATTTCATCTAAATTTCAATAACGTAAAAATTAAATGTTAAATTTCATTTATTTGCAATAAATTCAATTATTGGATTTTACACTTCAATCAAATAAATAAATCTTGCTTTCTATTCTTTAAATCAACCAATTTTCATAAAATAAATAGGTTTTGCATTAATTGCATCTTATAAAATTCACCATCTTCAACGGTAAATCAAATCTACCCTAACTGCACAAATTAAGTCAATTAATTGTAATCGATTTCACATTAAATGTTATTCATTATAAATTGAAATCTCAATAAATTCGGTTATTGATTTAAAATCTTGTTATTATATAAATTGACATTTTATGGGTATAATTAACATTGAATTATCAAATTATAGTTTATCCCCTATTATTCCATCAATTAATTGTAACTTTGAATTCATTCTCATTTTACAGATTTCCACCAATTACAACTTTACAATTTGTTTCCAAGAAATAGGTATTGCATAAATTTAGTTACTTATCAACTTGTATCAACCTTATTTAATAAATTTACATTCAATCACTATTCAAAACATATTAATTAATTAATTCAATCTTTATGTTTTGTTTTCTTACAATTGATTTATAGCCTAGTCTTAACATTTACACAAATCCCATTTCATTCAATCCACTAATTTTTAACTTTAAATTAGCATTGGTTATATCCTGATGCACTAATATTTCCAAATCTCATCTCAATTCTTATCAAATTTCATTTAATTCCAAATAAATCCACTTTATCCCATTTATATTAATAATCTTGGTTTCCCTTCTTATTTTATTATCAAACAACAACTATCATAATTACTCTCTAGCATAAATCTTATCAACTACCAATTTATTACGCATTATTTTATATATTTGCTTTAACTTTATTACCCAAATTTTCGTTCAGTTACTATTAAGCAATATTGTTTCCTTGGTTAATAACACTTACTTTTATTTACTTATATTTTAACTTTATACCCAAATGCAACAATTTACAACTTCCATTATTATATTAATTTAAATTCCATTCTAGCTATGTCATTACATTTAAAATATTCTATTAAATTTGCACGTTCATTCAAGTTGATAATTAATGAACTTGCATTAATGTATTTCCTTAATTTATTCCAATTTCTGTTAACAATGTTTTACTACATTAATCCATTTAATACTTTCCTTTCTCATATTCAATTTATATACAGGTATAATCTTTTCACTATTTCATTCATTAGAATTTTATTCAAATTACTAATAAATAGGTTTTAATTACCATTGCTATATTTTATTTTAGCGTTCATTTCAATATTATTTTAAAAACTTTATATTCCTACTAAATTTAATTACAAAATCCTATTTAATTAACAAATTTAATTGTCGAAATTTACGGGTCGTTATGGACAGCTCGAGTCCAACCTGACCAAAACACTTATGCATCCCGAGCCAAACCCAAACTTCCCCGATCTCCCTTCTTCTTCTCCTTTCTAAACACAACAACTCCTAAACCCAGACACCCACTGACACACGTGCACGTGCACAAACGATCGGCACCCCTCCGACCAACGTCGCTACCACCAGCAAGTCACGGACGTCCCCCTCAGTCGACCCGACCACCCAGAATTGCATTCGACTCTGCCTATCAAAATCGAGCTAGTCAAGCCACCACAGAAATCCAGACTTGATCGACGAAATCACCTCGCGCCACTGCCTACGACTACCTGAGAACTCGCCGATCAACCTAGTGTTTCTCCACTGTCCCGTGCTTCGTTTCCCCCACCTCCAATCAACTCTGATGCGACCTCGACGACACATCGCCCTCGGAAACATCATCGACCCAAACAGGCTTCAAAACCCTACTTCGCCAACGACAAGCCACTATGGTGATCTAAAAATTCACCTACTAATTTTCCCTCAATCCCCAAACACTCAGCTTCCTCCAGCAAAGAGCACGATGCTCCTCCACCTTTGATCGTCGAGAAATCGACGTAAACGCAAATTCTGTTCAACTCAAAAATTCTACCCAAATACAACTTAAAAATCTAGATATTACCATCAAAATTCAACATTTTTAAGTACGAGTCAGGTTATATACTCAAAACATGAAATTTGGATAATCGATTTTTATGACATAGTTGGTTACTTGCTGTAAATTATCATTTTCCCGAGAGATGCTTAATATCATTACTTAAAATTATTTTTAGAAATGGTATTTCATCAATGCAAACACATTCTCTTAAGACATCATAATCTATAATGGTTTAAACAAAGAGAAATGAATTTATTTTGAGGTTCTTGGGTATGTTGAACATAACAGAGACATGCAAAGACATGCATATATATATATACACAGTAATTCAACTATATTCCAGGTAAAATACATCCATGCAAATCATATTTACAACATTACTACAATTATTTGTCACATGCATCAGTTAATAATGATGATTTAACTTAAAAAGTTTAAGGTTTACTCACTTATAACTTAGAAAAGAGAACAATATCCTGCTTTGAAAAGCTGCTAGTTGATTTTGAACTGGAAGCTTGATCAACTTTTAGTTGAGTTGAACTTGAATCAAATCTTCGCTTTGCTTCAGTTTGAAACTTGAAAGAGTTGTTTGGTTTATCTTTTATTTTTCTGGTTTCAGTTTGAGATTTAAAAGATGAAAGAAAGAAAGGAGTTTGATATATATACAAAAGTGTATTAAAATGAAGAAAACAAATTATTTGACACTTGTATTTGCATGACACTTCCTAGCTTACACATGTCTTTACACATATTTTTTAATATTCGCTTAAGTTTTATTTTTATTTTTTTATGTTTACTTAATAAGATAAAACCCTTATTTAGTCTTATTTTAAGCTTAAGCTATTTATACATTAATTAATAACTATACACACACACACACACCAGTGTTTAAAATTAGAGTTTTAAATCTAATTTATTTTTAAGATATTTACTTTGAATTCCAAATTATAGTTTTATTCACAAACCATATATATATATATACTAATAATAGTAAAATGGCTAGCATATTTTATTTGTTTTGAAATGATAAGTTTGTAAATTTTAAACAATTATAATAGAAGATTTCAAATTAATATTGTCAAAATCCCGGGTCATCACAGCGAGGAACAGTAAAATTGTTGATGTCAAATTATAGCTTCATAAGTTAATATCGAAAGAAAGTGACCTCATTTATGATTTAAGACGACGTTAGGTAATGTCGCATGTAGTTGGTGTAGATTTTAAGGGGTTTGTTGCACCTTATCTTAGCCATTCGTGATGTAAGAGTCTCGTGACATAAGTACCAAACTAACAAGTTAATACAAAGCTTTACTAGTGTTGAATATCATAACAATGTCGTAAATGTTCGATATTGATGTACTGTAAGTTTTGGACCTTATACGTCATCTTCGTCATCTAAAAACCTAGAACATATCGGTTTTCATACTAATGACAGTTAACATCAAAATCCATTGTGCAACATGAAAGCGTTGCATTGTTGATTAACCAACATTGAACCTTCTACTGCACGTGGTTCCTATGATGTAAAAACCCATTCCGCATTTAGCGGCGTGGTCTCATAGAATTATTGTATGTTCATCATATTACTTGAGTATTCTCACCCTGATTTTCTAGACCTATCAGGGCGGTATTTTATTATAATTGTAACAACCCGTATATTTAACGATTTCATATTTAAATGTTTTATTTAAATATAGTGTCGTTAGTTGGATTTTTGGATCCGAAATGTTACTTTTTGCAAACGGCCAAATTGGGGCTCGTTACCGCTTCCATTGGTTCCAAAATGGCATTTGCGATCTTTTTGAGTATAAGATTTGGTATGTTTGGAGTAAGTCAAGTTTTGCTACTTTTTCTAATTGGGTTTTGGGTTTGGGTTCAGCCCATTTGCTAGCTTAATAACCTAACTCGGTCCCTCTCTTCCTCATTCACTCATTTTTCATTCTAAAACTCAACCTAAAACTGAAAATGGGGGAAAGGAAGAGGAGTTAGAAATTCCAAGCCCTAGTTTCTTCTTGCAACTTGAATTCTTGCTCCAAAATCAAAGAGAAGCTATTGGTAAGCCCTCTCTTTATCTTCTCCAACTCTTTCTCCTTCAATTTTTGAATGTTTCCTAAACCTAACTTAGGAAAATATTTGTTTTGATCCTACATTGAAGCTAGTAGAGTTGAAGTGGAGAGTGCTTGGTCTTCTCCTTGCAATTAAGCTTCTTCTTGTTATGAGTTAAAAGGTGAGATTTTTATCTCACATCTATGCTTATATCTATCTTTGATTGTTGGGTATGAATTCCTAATACTTGTTCATGTGCACTTGCTTTTGGTTTGGATTGAATTGGTGAATATCCAAATTTTTGGTGTTTTGGCTTCAATTCTTTAAAGATCCTAACTTTGATGTTTGAACATGTTTTTGGTGGCGAATCGGAGAGCTAATAGAGCTGGGGTATCTATTGGCTAAGGCTCCTTAGGTCCATTGCTCGACCGGTTGCGTTTTGGAAGAGTTTGCACTTGGATGAAATAGGGCAGGAATTGTAGAATTTGCAGTTCGGCCGACCGAACCACCTGGGCCGGTCGACCGAGCTGGAGCCCGAAACATTTCTGGCCTATTTTGGTCGGCCGACTCAGGAAGTCCGGTCGACCGACCTGCTCCTATTTTTCTGTTTTGCCTATTTTTGCTCATTTTGATTGGTTTTTCAAATTTTATCGATTCAAGTTGGTTTTTAGTGGTTGTTATTGCATCTTTTGGCTTTGATAACTTATTTTAACTTCATTCACGGGTTTTTATAAATAATCCCTTCAAATCGTATTAAAAGCTTCCTTCTCCAATTCGTAGATTCTATTTAAAACGCATACACACAATTTCGCACTTCGAGCGGAGTGGAAAGGAGATTAAATGGTTAAGTAAAACATGGACCATGAATCCGCGCGTTTATCTTTCCGATTAATCCCCGACCTATTCGATTGATCGTTTTGACCTTTTGGTCTGGTTTACCGATGAGATGAGGTAAACTTTGTACTGCTTTGAGTGTGAAATTAACTAACGGATTGTAAACCGTTTAGTGCGAACGAGTGGTTATGGGACTCACGTTACCACTTTTCGGATTCCTTTTTAAGAGTTATGACACATTCCGCCAGTTAGTGGTGTCCAGTACCGGGCCTTCGGACCTTCACCACTACGGTTTGTTGCCTTTGGGATAGTGTCTTCGGACTCTCCTTCAGGTTTGTTGCCTTCGGGTATGTTGCCTTCGGGTACGTTGCCTTCGGGTTTGTACCTTCGGGTTTGTGCCTTCGGGTTGTTGCCCTAATAGTGTCACTTTCGGAGTTGGTCTTTATGAGCCGCTCGGGTGATATTTGAGTTTAGAGTCTTCGGGCTCATGGATCTTTGTTTATACAGTACCGAGCACGTGCAAATTTTCTGATGTTTCATTGATATGTATATTCCCTAGGTATCGCCCTTCGGTGTTGGTCTTTTTGAGCCGCGCGATATGTAGTGATTACCTTGTTAAACTTGTGTTACCTTCATTGGTATTTGTTATTTGCCTTTTGGCTTGTTTTGGGATATTCATATCCTTTGTTTGTTGTGTTGCCGATGATATGAGCCTTGTTTTGTTATGCTCATCTTTTGTTAGATGATTGTGTTATCTCCCTTAGAGATATTTGTTATACCTTGTAACCTTGCAGGTTATTGTTGTTCAGTTTATCTAACTGATTTGTTTAGCTAGACTGACCCGTGTATTTTATACTCGGGTCAGACCGAGATGTTTCAGGTTAGGTGCATTTGGACTTAGCCTATTTTGCTTCCGCATGGACTATTCAGCTTGTTCCTTTTTGTCATAGCTTTTTGTGTAGTCCTATTTTGTTGTAACTCTGATATGTGTATTCTTTTGGATTTGTCTGTATATTGTGGTTTGCTATACCACCTGACGTGTATCAGTTTGTAAACTCTGTTATGTATCAATATATGTGTATATGATGATCTACTGTTCTGTGATGTATATTACATTTGAGTTGTTATATTCTGTTCTGATAGATCCTCCAACCACCTATGGTTTTGTTTTAAGTATTCATTGGGTATGTCGACCTGCTTGGTATGTTTATTGTCGATGCATTCAATAGATAGTTAGAGCAAGGCTATAGATGGTCGCTCCTAACCAGCCTTATTCTCCGTGTTAGTTGACGACATTACCCTGTAGTGTCCTTGGCTAGCGTGGGTATAGAGGTGGGGCGTCACAATAATACTTTAATCAGACCGAGTATTTTTTTTAGATTGTCGTTGGTGGGGCATGGAGTTCATGAAGTAGAATGGATATTCAAGTGTCGTAATATTTTTATTTTACGTTGTATTATTATATATATACCTATCAACAATTGTAACGTTAGAAATTTAGCTATATTTTTGCATAGTTAAATACATTATGTATGTTTAATACATTCAGGAGATGATTTGCACAAATATTTAATCATATTTTTGCACTTAAATCATTTATAGTTAGTTTGAATTTTTAATTCTAAATTGCAATACCTATGTTTTTGTTAGTTTGAATTTTTAGTTTTATTACTAATCTATAAAGAACGAATTTGTAAAGAAAGTATATTTGTTAGATCGTATTTTTAAGTGATATTAAAATTTGGTAATATTTGTAAAGATGCATTTTGAATTTGTAAAAGAAGCTTATTTGTTGGATCATATTTTCAAGTGACATTGATATTTGGTAATATTTGTAAATGATTGTTTTGAATTTGTAAATGAAGTTTATTTGTAAGATTCTATTTTTTTAGTGATATTAAAATTTGATAATATCTGTAGACTTTTGGCAGTTAACATCAAAGGCGTGACATCAAAAGTATTACAACTATTATTAAAGACCATTTCTTCATATTCCTAAGGTATGATTATATGCGTATAATATTAGTAGTCAACATGGCTGGTTCGGCCAGTTGGTAATTCAGACTACGAGATTAAATGTTACGATTTTGTTTTTCAAGATCGACACTTGTTGACATCAATAAACCATATTTGGAAAAAGAAAAAAAATCTATGGTATCAGTAAGATCGTTTGCTAATATCTATTTCAACATATAATTCCGAAGTTGGCTAAATATCCGGTCAATGGTGTTCATCTTAAATTTATCAATACTACAATTTCATACTGTTAATGTGATTTTGAATATTAAAAAAGATACATTGCTATCAGAGAATGTAATGCTAGGCTTGCTAGCTCATTAACCAACGACGACGCTATAATCAAACGGGTAAAAGAACGTGTACCGTGCAAAATCAGTTGACAGTGCAACATTGTGAACATTCTATACAGTATGATTTACCCTCAAAACTATACTGAACATTGTTCCATCGACAACTCTGATTTAAGTGGAAAAGTGAATGCGGGCTCAGGCCCAAAAAATCAAAACGCCTCCAAAATTCCTCTATTAAATTCCAGATCCGTTCCAGTCGTCCTAGCACATCTTAGTTCACTTAAAGTTGGGTTTTATCTTTTCGATCTCTCCCGCAGCCACCGCGTTCCTCCACTCGTCCTCTCTTCTCTGCTTGCAGAAGTCTGCCTACTTCCTAAAGCAAAGTAATGTTTTGATTTGTTTTCTTACGATAATTTATTTTGACATTCCGGATGTGTGTTAAATGATTAAGCTGATTAAGGAAATAATTGTTTATGAAAGAACATGACTGGGAATTATTGAGCTGATTGATTAGGAAATATTCCGGTTCAATAATCGTAGTGGTTTGTTAAGGAAATTACACGTTTGCTACTTAGGAATCTAAACCAAATCGCATAGGCAAATTTGACATGCAAGTTTCTTCTGTAATATGTCCCGTTAGAATTTAAATTATTCTAATTCTATAGTATGCTAACTGAAGTTAAACCTATTTCTTTTTGATATGTTCTCTCATGAGTTCAGTTTTTTCCCATCTTGCACTTCCTGAAAATCAAAGGAACTAAATTTGGTTGAAATAATGATTTTACTAATAAAACAATTCATCGTAACATGGTCTATTTCAAATATGTTATTAGATACTATGCGTAGGAAAAAAGACAACAAAAATTGAGTGAGATTTGAGAAACAAAACTCTAAAACTTATAACAGAAGGATGAAACAATACTAAGATGCAATATCTACATAATTTGTTGTTTTCAATGTGCAACTTCATTGGGGTTTTTCAATGTGCATAGGTTGCTTGTTGCATTTTACTAGTTATACGGTTGCTTCCGCTAAGATAAGTTTTTCTAAATTTATAATTGTTGAAAGTTATGGTGATGCAATGAAAAACCTATAGGACGTGCTTACCCCATTTTAAGTTGGAGACTTCACACAACCATGGATTTAACGCTTTGTGAGACTGACATTCCTACACTGTGTGCATAGCATTGGGAATGAGACTCAAATTCCCTCGGGAAATAATTCTAAAGTCGATAATAAACTCGTGAACTACAACTGCCATGATTTTAAACCTCTTATATTTCGTCCGTGACCTCCTTCGAGATCTCATTTTCATACTTAGACGAGATGAGATATCAAACCTCATTCATATCTCCCCTAGCGCTCATCTCGTTCGAAATATTCAAATCTCACCCTGAATATTCAAACCTCATTCGAAATACGGATTAAAATCTCAATTCGGATCTTATTCAAAATTATATCCTTTTTTCTTTTACATAGCATTTTTTCGTATTGATTCAAAAGAAGCTACTCAATCCAATTAGTTTTTACCAACTCCCTAAACATATTATTTTACTTTTTATCTTGATGAGCCATAATTTCATTTTTTTTTAAATATTTAAATAAGAGGATATTTTTCAATCATTACCGAATAAATTAAGCTAATCAAACTACCATTTTTCTTTAATACATTAATTTCAATTCTTTAATTATAAAAGTCAAGCATGTTACAATATTTAGTGTACCAAGAAAATTATAGTGGCTAAATAAATCATCAAAATGCTAATTTTAGAAGTACAAGTTAATTTGAGATATTCACAAGATGAACTTTAAGGCCTAAGATGTCAATTCGAGATGTGCACCCGAGATACACTTACCTTGTCCAAATGCTCCTACCATACGAGATATAGTATGTGAAATTCTGGGACGAAACATAAATGAAATCCAAAATTTAAAACCATAACAACTTGTGTTGTTTGAGGTAGAGCAGGACGTTAAGATTGACATTAGAATCCAGACGGAGTTCAAATGTGCGTTCGGCACATAGATTTGCATGACACTGTTTACATTAAATAATTACAAAAACTAGTTATTAGTGTTGATTAGATGATCGCTACTTAATAGTTTACTATAATTGATGTATAAATATACCCCATATATATGTATATGTTTTTGTATGTATAAACATGTAAATGTTTCGTCAATAAATGTAAGAACAAAATAAGTTATTTTACATTTCATAGAAGCAATAAAATTTATAGTAGTAAAGTTTGTGTTATGACAATGATTGATATTTGTATACAAAATAATCTTAAAAAGCTCAAGTACAATGTTAAGCGAATAATATAAATTTCAATTTATAGTTATTTTGTGTTGGATTAAGAAATTATTTTAAAATAATTTTTAAAAGGCCAACACAATTAAAATAAAAAATTTAAGTAAAGTCAAATTTCAAAGAAGTCAAAAATTAAAGCGTTACTTTCATTTCCAAATATAAAGAAGAATTGTTATATTTATTTACTAATTGTTTTGTATTTTTTAAAAAAGATATAGAAAAATGATCCAAACATTGAAATTCTTGAAATACAAATGTCTACAATAAATAAACTAAGTAACCAGGCGATTTTATTGTAAATGTATTTAATTTAGTCAAATAATAAATAAAGTCATATGAAAACGCCTATTTTTTGCTCTTCATGAAAGCTAAATGCTTAGACGGTGCCTCAAACAAAGGGCATAATAAAACGGTATAATAAAAAAGACGGGATGTTAAAATTGCAAAATAGCATGTAATCGGCGTTCAGTGGTGCCTCGACGGTGCTCCTGACCGCATAGATGATAACTGCACTATATTAATGAGTGCATTTAGTGGTTTTTTATCATCATGTTATTTATTTTATTAAATGTAGCAGTTAACGTTAATTCATATTAGAGAGCAATTAAAATCTAATGTGGCTTAAACAACCACTTGATTAGGCCACAATTCTTTCTTAATTGCTATTTTGTGTCAAACCTTAATTTTCTCAAAACCTCCTTTTATTTTCTCAAGACCCCTATTTGATTCGAAGTTTGTCGGTTTTAGAATTGAATTTTCAGTGAGATCTTTTATTTTTTTAATTTGTCCATGTGCTTTTAAAAATTCCGTTGTAATATTTAAGCTTTCATGTTGTTTTATGAACTACAATTTGAATTTAGATGTTCTAACACTCATGTTTTTTTCTTCTTTTTTTGGGAAAATAATAATTTGCAAATTAAATATCACGCCGAGTCAAAGTTTGACCATGAACATCAAGCTTGGAATTAGAACATGAAATGATAAATTACATCTAGGACAAATTTTTTTTTAAGTATTATCTTCGAATCATTCATCACTACGTTTTTAATAGTTCATTCTTTTTATAAATTATTTGGTTTTTAATAGTTCATTCTTTTTATAAAGTATTTGGAGATTGTGTCTGAAAAAGTGTATGACATGCTGCTTTGACATTTTTGCTTGAGTCAATTACTATACAAAGCATCATGAATCTTACAAATTTCAGTTTTGGTTTCGGGGTCTGGTTATTATTTTCCATACAGTATCATAGATATGTGTTATATTTATAAAAACTTATCGTAAAATGAATACCAAGATATAAACGAACAATATCGATCAATGCTAAATAATTATAACTCTAATTTTAATAAATATTTATTTATTACTTCGTTTTTAACTATTTATTTTAATTAATATTTATATATTTTGTAATTTTGTTTATTTTCAAAGATGAACATTCATGATAAATATTCATATAGTTGATGCTCATTGGTTCTTTTATTTTTTGAAGTTCATTATTAATTTCAATTTGGTTCTTTTTGGTTAATGCCAAAACCAAAACATGATGATCAAAATCTCGGTGTTTTAACTAAAACCCCCAAGTTTGATAGGAAATTAATTTGGTTTATGTATGGATAGTATATCGAGACATTTGAAAATATGTTTAATGGTAAAGTAAGCCTATTTATGTTTAATGAAATTATTTCCCCTTGTAATGTTTTACTGCATATTTAGCAAATTAGTTTTACTTCAAAGCATTGAGCGTTGACACGGTAATTCTCCTCAAGAAACAACTAGTGCGAGCCGTGCTACGTACACGGATTTACCATATAATTTAGGCGTTGATTAGAATTTTTAGTTATATGAAGCTGAAAATGCATGTTTACGGATTGTAATTTTTTAAAGAAGCTTTTCATGAACATCAGCGAAAAACCTTTTTTGATGAATCTGCTTAACTAGTCTCAAAGTATATAAAATATAATTAATATTTTAGAGCATAGCGGCTTTATAAAATAAACGATAACATCGACTTTATGTCGTTCCTAAATCAGTTAGCATTACATTACTAAACATGTCTATTGATTAATTTTTAAATGTAAACAATATAATTTCAACATAATTTTAAACTTAGTTTAACGTATAAATTTAAATATATACAACGTGGTTTGATAATACTGTTCTAAACATGGAATAGAGACATTGTGTTCAAAGTGAAATTATGACCACACTCTAACATTTGTATCGTTAAGCTTTTTGACATTACATATATAATACTAATTAAATTGGAGAAAATATTATAGTAGGTTAGAAACATCGTATTTTTCGACACAGATAACATAATATAACATGAAAATTATATGTAATATATACATTGTATAGTCAAATAATTTGTCTTTTTACTTAAAGTATTCGGGCTAACATAATAACTAAAATAATATGAAAATACATAATTAAAAGTAAATTAATATCACTATTAAATAAAATACTTTTGGATACACCATAAATACTTTACCTGACATTTCATTAAAGATAAAAACTGACAAGCACCATTGTTCCAGTGGTTAAGTGATTCGACTTTGGTGCTAGAGGTCATAAGTTCGAAACTTGCGCAGCGTGATTCGAACATATATTGCCATGTGATTTGTGGTATGTTATCCCAGTGACATGTTGTATATAAAGTACCAATTCAAAAAATAAAAATTTGATCAGATGGTGTAAAAAATACAGTCAACAAAGCAAAATGCGTGGAAACTATGAATTGCTCAGATAATTGTGTTGTTATCCATCAATTGAAGAGTTAAAACTTCAATATCAATCACGCCTCTTACTAATCTTCATTTTCTACCTTGCAAAATCTTTGAAATGATTAGTTATGCAGAAACTTCCGTCCTACCTCTTCTCTTTCAACAAACAGACATCGCTTAACACCTAACTCAACATTCAAACATATTTTTCATTTAAATTCCACTCTATTCAATAATTCATCACCTTGTTTTTTTTGAAATGGTACTTTATATACAACATATCACCGAGACAACATATCACATGCCAATAAACGTTCGTATCATACTGCGTAACTTTCGAATTTGTGACCTCTCGCATCAAAACCGAATCACTTAACCACTTGGATAATGTTGCTTGTCTCATCACCTTGTCTTTTCTCATGTAATTAGCCTTCATTCTTTTTTTATTCACATGGTATTGTGGTTTCCAACATTTATTGTGAGTTCTGTTTGGAGACCCATTCAAACATTGGATATGAATTTTATTAGGAGTACCAACTCAGCGTTGGTACTATTTTTTGTTTGTACAACCAAACATTGACACAATATATATTTAACCTAATTCGTTCTTTATATAAGTAAGATAATGATTATAATCATATATTATTATATATATAATATGGCATATTGCATTTCAAGCATATAAAAATACATAAAATGTAATGTTGCCATTAAAATCGTAAACATAACCTGACAACATTTTAAACGTTTGTTGAAAAAATATCTAACATTATTTTCTCCCATTTATTCTTTAGCTAAATGCGTGAAAGGAAGGAAATGTATTTTTAAAGAATGGATGGTGCATTCCTATTTTACCATTTCTCTGTAGTAAAAAAACATTTATTAATGTTATAAAACAATTCAAATTACACATTCTCTTGTAGAGGAATTTACAATGATTTTGAAATGGTGTTGATAAAAGGAATTAATTGATTACAAATCAATTCTCTAATCGATTAACATTAAAGAAAATTAATATGTAACTGAAATTTTAATAAAATGTAATTTCAATTAAACGGAATTAATTGTAGTCAATTCTCTATTTAGTTTAAATTCGTGTCCGATATAAATTTTAACGGTTAATTAGTTAAAATTCATATTAGTTCCTTTTATTCTTATGGGAGTATTATTTGATATGATCTTACTACTTGAATTTAGTTTACTTGTACACATTAATAATATGTAGATGCATCCATTGGACATGTATGAATAAATATGTGAACAAAATCTTTTTGTGTATATTATATATACACACATACAATGCTTGAACCCAAATATTAAAAGATTTTTTTTAGAAATTTTTGTATGCAAATTACTATTGTAAAAATAGTTCTAACCATGTTTAGTGTTCAACTCATTAAGAAAATAGTTTTACTAAGGGTTATATTTATTCCCAATTTTATAATGTACAATTTGAATCACGTCACCATGCTATATTATCAATTATCGATAAAACTAAAAAAAATATGTCATTGAAATTTCAAATTAAACACATGTTCTCTAACAAATTTATGACATTATAAACTAAGAATATTTTCTAGTAGTTTTTAAGAATGAAGAATCATTATATTTGGCATTGGTGCATTTTGATAAAGAGACATCTCTGATATGGAAGTTTTTTAAATTTATAAAAAATTATTAAACGGATGATAACTTAATTGTTTAAACTCAATCAGAATCTACATATTTCCAGTATATATATATATAAGAATAAACACCATGAGAATGAATTTATATTTAACTTCGTATGGAATTGGGAGAATGGAAGTAACTTAAGATAATGATATTTACTAATTCAAACTTGAAGCAAATTAGTACGTATTATTTAAAATATAAATTTAATGCTATATTTTATTCCAAATTAAATAAGAGAATTGATCATAAAGGTTTTTAATCAATTTTGTGTCATGCTAGTTAAATGGATTAGTTACCATAAATTCGAGAATTAATTGAATATTAAAGATGGAATAATATTCATTTCTTGTTGAATCTTGGCTTGTGGTAGTCATTAATATCAATAATCAACAAAAACAAAAACATGTAAGTAAAGTTTCAAATTAACTTATAATAGCTCGGAGACTTGTATATATAGTTTGTAATATTCAATTAATTATATAAAATCTGGTAGGAGCCTTGTCAGCCTAGTTTCCTTTAGAGAAAAAAGTTTCAAATTAAATTACAGATATTCTCTATTAAATTATATATATTCTATATAAAGTTTGAAAAAAAGAACCAAAACCTTTATTTTTAAAACTAAAAACATAAAAAGAACTAGACATTACATTGATTTGGAAGCCGATAGCATAGATGATAATTAATGGTCTAACCCTTTGACTTAACTTTTCATCTAGAGTATCATTTAGGTTTATAAATCATGTAATAAATTATAAACTAATAATTATGTATATATGGTATCATTTGTATCATTTCTACTATATTAGGCTTACCCAAGAAACTTAAATCATCACCTATGCATACTCCATCTTTGGTAATTGTAATTGCTCGAACATGATTCTAGTTTTTTTGAAAATGTGCAAATTATATTATATGAATAAGAACTACAGAACATGGTCAATAAAAAACATGGTCAATAAAAGGTACATTTCTAAAATATGTATTTAAGTAAAACAACAATCAAGCTTAATCCATCAAAAGATCAAATGTTATATTGAACTAAAAGTGGGATTAATGGATTTGCATTAGGAGAATTAGTATGTACTCGGTCCTCCAATTGAGTCTTAATAAAATAATAATTAATCATAATAAACTAATTAGTTGAATTCAGATGGAATGAAAATAATATCAATTAATTCCATTTAGATATGATCATCTCCATTTGAACTTAATTTACTTGTAACATTATTGATAAATGCATCGTTAATCCACTAAGATATGAAAATATTTCCAAACTACAAAAATTCAAAACAATATAACATTAAATAGATTTTGTAGAAAATAAAAGATAATTACTCTAGTGTAGCTTATAAACATTCCATGGCCTTTGAAATAATCACTATAAATATCCATATTAGACCATATGTTGATTAAGATGAATACTAACTAATACTATAGAAAATAGGTTTAGGTTGAGTAAAACAAAATAAACATTCAAATAAAATTAAGCTTACAGAACACATTTTAACAACTATACTTTTAACATAAGGCAGCCGAACAAAAGTGCTATATATACATTTATACCTCTTTTCTTCTAATATATGGTATAAAAATTTATAATTTGATTATTCTTTTACATCATGTACATTATTTTCCCCAACTTAATTTTCTATATATTTATATTTAAAAATGAAAAAGGATCAACTTTAATTTCGCTAGATTTTTTTTTTGAAGATTCTTTTTTATCAGTGTTAGTACATAAAAAATAAATAAAATGAAATTCATGATCGTATTAAACAAACGAAATCAAATGGACATCAATGTAAATACAAAACTTGAGAACACAAAAATAATTCATCTTTACGTTTCATAAATTTTATAAAACAACTAAAATTATATGATATCCATGTATCAACAAATATAATAACCTCCTGCAAAATATGATGAAAACAAAATTCACAGTCATACAAATTGAAACAAAAATAATAAGAAAATATGATATTTTACTAGCTTGGTTTGCTTATATACTGATACAAATGTAATAACCTCCTGCAAAATATGATGAAAACAAAATTCACAATCATACAAATCGAAACAAAAATAATAAGAAAATATGATAGTTTACTAGCTTGGTTTGCTTATATACTTATATTTCAGAAGGGAAGAAAAGGTCAACGTTACCTCTAATACAAAATTGAAGATTAATTAGTATATATGTTTCAAATTAACCAACTATGCTCAAAAAAATGAAATTCATAATTGTACCAATAAAAAGAAATTAGATGAACCTCCATGTAAACACAAAAGTACCGATCAAAGATTTTACAAAACATTTGAAGATCTATGGTATCGATGTATTAATAAATCAAATATCCCCTTGCAAAATACAAAGCAATTCAAATTCATAATCAAACAATCTGGAAGGAGAAAAGAATGAAACATCATATTGGACACAATTTGAAATAAAAATATGAAATCCTGATTTTAGAAGATAAATAATGAACTGAATCAAAAATTAAATGAAAGAAATAATAAAATAAAAATCAAACCTTAAGGGGTTCACCTATCCAGGAAGCCAAAGGTTTTAAGAGGCTTTCAAACAAATCTTCCACGAAAAATAATAACGTTGAAAGCAACGGGTAAGAACATAATCTTTGTAAAACATGAATAGAAAAATAAAAAATTTAAGTTGAATCAAAAGTGAAGAACCATTAATAGATTTAGTTGAATTCTAGTCATACGAAATTATTAAAGAGATACGCTAAAAAAGTGTTTAAAAAGTATTTTCAATTTGATTTGGATTGAGAATTGATTTTTCTTTTAGTTGTGGTATACACATGAAACTGGAAAAGGTAAGAGATAAAATTGTTCGAAAGCGAAATAGGAGGGAAAAAAAATTAAAGATGAGTAATAACTGAGAAAATTGATAAATTATATTTTTAATGTGGAAAAGACGATGATTAAATACCGTCAATTGCAAATACATTAATGAACTATTAAAATAAATACATACATAAAAGTAGCTTTTGGGAGTTTGTTTATTACATAGTTGAGATTTAATGTTAGTAATTTCTGGATCATATTCTTTGTGGAATAATGAAAAAACTTATAAGGGAAAATAGAAAAAAATGTATTGTAATCAAAGGGATAATAAAAATATGTCAAGATGGCTGAATTTTTCATATAATATAATAGAACAAAACAATCCTACAAATGTACAAATTTGGCATCTTTAATTATGTTTATCAACTAAAGTAAAAATATCTTATCCACTAAACGAAATAAAACTTTAATTAATGTGTATTTTGCATCTTTTATTTTTTCTTAAGTTAATATTCCAAGTTTTACTCTTCTAAATCTAATGCCCTAAGTATGTATTTTCTGAGGTGTGGGGGGTTCAAAAGGTAACTAAATTAATTACTCAAATCAAGAAACAAACTATATATCAATAAAAATTAAGCATAGTAAAGGAAAACTAAAAAAAATAATACTATGCATATCGTGTTGTGATTCCCAAAATATGTCTTGGAAAACACATAAAAAATAAGTTGTGAAAAATTTAATGCATTTAAAATCTCACAACGTCACTTTTTCAAAAATAAAGTGGAAAAAAGAAGAGAAAAATAATAATAATTACATGACATATAATAAAGATGGAAAATCTTAGATTTTATACTTTTTTCCAACTTAAGTTTGTAAAATCTAAAGCTAAACATAAGTGAAATGAAACCCATTATAATGTTACGAGTGTTACGGCACGTGCTTCGCGCATGATGATGGCACATGCTTCGTGCGTGAATTGTTTTTCCGCAAACTATATATGTTTGGTACATTCAAGAGAAAATGTTTTATACAAATATTTAACCATAATTTTACTTTGAAATCATTTTTGTTAGTTTAAATTTTATTTTCAAGTTGCAACATCAACTTTTTTTTAAGTTTGAATTTTTATTTATATTATTAATTAATAATTTATTTGTTACATCATCTTTTTAAATGTTATTAAAATTTGATAGTATTTGTAGATGGATGTTTTGAATTTGTAAAAGAAATTTAATTGTTAGATCCAATTTTCAAGTGATATTAAGATTTGGTACTAAAGACATTTTTGATAGTCCACGTTGACACCAAAAAAATGTGACACCGAAGGTATTACAACTATGGTATTACAACTATGATTAAAGATTATACATTCAGTGTATTTGCGCCAAAATTGGTCATAAACCCCAAGTATCGTGAAAGCACCATGTTATGGATATAGATCAGCAATATTCCAAACACAAATCTCAGATCTAAGCAATATTAAGTATAACAATTCAGAAATAACAATCAGTGACACGAGATTTATAGTGGTTCGGCTATCTCCGACCTATGTCCACTTCAAATTATAATCCTTTATTGATTCTCCTTGTTGGTTACAGATGATTACAGCAGTTACAGTGAAGAAATTTGAGTACAACAGTTGTTATGAAGTATAGAATTGAATCCGGCAGAGTCTTGACGTCGAATAGCCAAAAGATTCTTTTTCTGTAGGCTTCTGGGGGCTATTTATAGGCGTAGGAGGCTGATATCTCGCTCAAACTTCGGGAGACTCATTCCGGCACGTGAGTGGGCCCACGCGATCGATCCCACCAAGTTTCGACTCGATCTGTGATCGATACGAATCGATTCCGTATCGATCAAGAAATGGTTCAATCGAGCTGAAACTTGGCAGGAACATTTTTTAGCTCGTACGTAAGCTCTTGTGAAGATTTCGTAGTATTTGGACTTGTAGATTGTGAGATATGATAGATGTAAGATCACGTTTTCCGTAGCCTGTTGCCTTCGAATCCTTGCTTTCGTATCCCTCCTGTTCGACTCGATCGAGGCACGTGTGTGCGAGGTGACGTGGTGCGGATCGCTCCACCTTTTTTGCCGAGTCAACCGAGTCGTTCCTATTTGAACTCCAATTAGATCCATCCACATCTTTTCATTCGCATTCGTCTACCCCAACCCCTGTTCGTATTTTTGGTCTATGTCCATCGAAGTACGTACTTTCGTATAGATGCCTGTAGTGTGTTTCGCATCGATCATTGTACATGTTGATCGATTTGAAGCGACCTTAGATGATGTATGTAGGATAGATACGAGGAAGGTGTAAGCCGATGGATACAAAACGGGGCACAGACACGAACAAGGTCGATTGATGGATACGAACGAAACCTTACCTGGTGGATACGACGGAAGTCTGTAGAGTCGTAGAGTCGATGGATTCGAAATGAGCTCCTGTGGTCGATACAAAATCCTGGATTCGAAGTGCACCGCTGTCCCCATCCTGATCGATACGAACGTCATTGATTCGAAATGTACCGATACAAAATGATGAGTGCCGATCGATACGAACAGTATCGACTCGAATCGCCATCCTCTGATCGATGTGAAATGCATCGATACGAACCATTCCTTATGCATTTTAATCCACTCATATCTTGTGCGTACGAACTCCGATTGATCTGAAATTCGAAACGTAGCATCTCCTAGCCCTGATCATCATCTCCAATCGATTTTGTCCTGATCGGAGCTCGGCCAAATTTTAACGACATCGATTGCAGCCTTGTTTCCAATCGATCTCCAATCCTAACATCCATCCTTTCTTGCCAATTTGTTGATATCCCAGCCTTGACCAAAAAGTGGGATAACATTTGCCCCCAAAAACACGTCTTGCGATAAGGTGTGTTTTGAATAATTCCGAATCCGATATCCGAAGTCCATAGCCATATCATCGGAGTACATCATTCTCGACTGCTCCGAGTCGATGCCCAACCCCAAAACCAGTAACCAAAGCCTTTAGTCAATTCCATATCCATATGAACTCGACAACCGAGTCCTAATCCATCCTTATCCAATAGCCAATAACCGAATGCAGGACCTCTTCGGGTCGATATCCAAATCCGTAACCTCTCCTGGTTCTTGCCAAGCGCAACCCACACCTGACGACCGTGGTCCAGTGTCCCTGGACGTTGAGCTAACCTCTCCGGGTTCTTGCCAAGCGCAATCCACACTTGACGACCGTGGTCCAGTGTCCCTGGACGTTGTACAGTGCCATGACTTAAATCCTAAGCCGAATCCTGGTCACTCCGGACCCTTGTTGAGCATAATCTATACTCAACGACCTGAAACAATAACCGATAATATAGGGCTTAAGTCCTAGGCCGAATCCTGATCGCTCTGGACCCTTGTCGAACATAGTCCATACTCGACGACCTGAATAAGCCAATTCGCTGCCATATGTGGACGAAGAGATTTACCCCTTGCCAGATATAATCCGTACCTGACGACCATTTACAAAAAAAACCAAACAAAAATCCAATCAAAACTCAACCTGAAATCCAAATCAAACCAGAAAATCAGAAATCCGAATCAACATCCAAAACAGAAAACAATTATCCAAACGAGAATCCAAGCCAGAAAACAAACAGAACCAGGAGTTCAAACCACTCCAAAACCAAACCAGAAAAACGAGTATTCTATCCAAAAACAAAAGACAAATTTCACAAAGCATAGAATCGTTGTTTATCATCATTCAGAGCATGCCTAGGGGCTATCTCCGTCCCCGTACATGAGTAAATGACTTTGCCGTTTGCCAGTAGCTTGCTACTTATTTCATACTATCCCAGTCAATTGATAACCAATCGACCATCATTCCTGGGCCTCGCACCACGTTGTTCGAGGTAGGCGGTGGTTGCTCCTGCTCCACCGCTGCATTTCGAGTCCCGACATATTGTCGCAATTGTCCATTCCTTGCATGCTTCTCGATTATATCCTTTAAGTGTCTGCAGCTGTTGGTATCGTGTCCATCCAAATCATGGAAGAGACAGTGCCTTCGTGACGCCTTTTCACGTTCAGAAGGTTCTCTCCTAGCCGGCTTTCGGTAGGGAAGGCGATTCCCGGTCTCCATGTATATTCGCTAGAGCGTCTCATTTAATCCTGTGTATGTGGAAAACTTTTGATCCTTCCATCGCTTTCTAGCTTTTCCTGAATCGTCATCTAACTTCCTTATTTCTTTATCTTTATCCGAGCTTTCGCCGGATGGTCCTCCATCCTCAGCCGCATTCACTTCCTTTAACTTCAGATCTGTACATGCATCTTCTTGTCGAAGGAATCTCTCAGCTTCGTGAAAGAATTCTCCGAGATCCAGTGGTGGGTCCCGTATCAAAGATATTGTAAAATCTGAATCCTCTCTGACTCCTGATACTGCTGCCATCAAAACCATCGATGGATCCGGCCGATCCACCGAAGCAACCGCCGCATTGAACCGGGTTAAGAAAACTCTAAGCGACTCATCCATTCTTTGTTTTATTGACGCTAGCGTCATCACGTTCTTCGGCCTCTTAACATGAACCCGAAATTGCCTCAAAAATCTGTCCACCAACTCCGTCCATGTTCTGATAGATCTTTCTTCCAGTTGCCTAAACCACATCGCAGCTATATCCTTCAAGTATAGAGGGAAACATCGGGCCATGACTTTCTCCAATGCCCCCAGCACTTCCATGTGTCTGGTGTATCTCATCAAATGATCAGTTGGATCAGCTTTGCCATTATATACCTCCACGTTAGGTAGTTTAAACTCTGGTGGATTCCGAGCTATCCTGATTTCACGAGTAAATGAGCTTCTATTCACTCCTTCCAGATCTCTATTGGTCAAACCTCCACGCATAGTTTTCCTAATGATCTCAGCTAATCCAGCATTGTCCGTCAAGGGTTGCCCTCCGAGTCCCCGAGGGAATTCTGGTGCATACTCATCATGTGATTCATCTCTAGCCTGTTGCGCCCCATCCATAGGTCTTCCAGCGTCGGATCTCGAGGGTGTGCCTCCAAGTCCTTGTTGATTGCCTTCTGGTTCTGCATTCTGACCTTGAGTCTGACCTCCGTTAGTTTTTGCAATCCTAGCCTCTTGTTCTGCATTCGTAGCCGCTGTAGTCGGTCCAAGGTTCTGCGCACTCGCTGCTCTCATCTGTTCAAAGAAAGTCTGCATCATATCTCGTTGACTCCTCAACAATCTTTCATGTAACGAATCTGCCATAGCTTCCATCTCGTCCCTGGTGATGTAGATCGAAGCTGGTCCTTCTCCAGCCCCAGAGGATGCTTCTTGACTTCCTCCTTGTTGGCTTCTCTCAGCTCTTTGTCTTCTACTTGTTTGTCGAGTCGTCGTCTTCCAAATCTGATTCCTTCAAGCTTTCAAATCAGAATTCTGAATCTGGTATAGTGGATGCTAGTTCTTCTCAGTGAAAGCACCAAAGTGTTTGCGTCAAAATTGATCACAAACCCCAAGTATCGTGAAAGCACCAAGTTATGGATATAGATCAGCAATATTCCAAATACAAATCTCAGATCTAAGCAATATTAAGTATAACAATTCAGAAATAACAATAAGTGACGAGATATATAGTGGTTCGGCTATCTTCGGCCTACGTCCACTTCAAATTATAATCCTTTATTGATTCTCCTTGCTGGTTACAGATGATTACAGCAGTTGCAATGAAGAAATTTGAGTAGAACAGTTGTGTTGAAGTATAGAATTGAATCCGGCAGAGTCTGGACGTCGAATAGCCAAAAGATTCTTTTTCTGTAGGCGTTAGAGTTATTTAAATTTAGGAAAGATAAGGATTCAATGTTTTTACCTTCTCTACGCACTGTTAAAAGACAACTAAAAATAAGAATACTATGAGAAGATTATTAATTGAGGATTTGATGGGAATAACAAACATGGAAAACTTATTTTTGTCGTCAGTCTCCGTGAACAGTTTGAGAAAACATAACCCTAGATCATATCAAACTTTGCTTTTTTGTTGTATTTTTAGCATTGAAAACTTTGATAGTAACTAATTTGGAAGAGGAAAAGAAAACTAAAGAGTTTTCTGAGGAATACCAAGTATCAACAATATTAATTTGCATTTATAGAAAAAAATTAATAAACAAATATAATAAAGAGATGGTTAAAAAGAAAGAAGGGTGTAAGTATAAGCTTTAGCGTAGGTTGAATGAGAATCGAGCATATGAGTTGAAATGAATAAGAAAGGAGAATACAAATAGTCTATTATTCTTTTTTTATATGATAGATATATATAATATATAATAATAGATAGATAGACTTGTTAGGTTTAAGAATGGAACATGGGAATGGAAAGAACGAAAGGGAATGCTAACATAAAAAATTAGAAGAAGAAAGGATGCAAGATTATTATTATTAGTAATAAAACAAATAATAGGAAAATAGTTTCAACACATGAAAAATGAAGAGTCGTGGAAATGCGAAACGAAAAGACTCCTAGAAGATGCCACGTGTCAAGCTAAGAGGAAATGAAGTGAAAAACAACGAGAACAAAAAATGAGACTCATCTTTAATAGTACAACAGAGGTATTTTTTTTAATAGTACAACTGCCATTAGTGATATGGGTATACTGACCTACTGCAAAGATTGAACCGTTAGATTTGGATCCTTTACACGTGTCGGCGTAATGGTTTTTTTGGCAGAAACTGAACCGAAAAGTCTTCAGAGAAATATTGAGCTTTCATATAATATAATAGATGTATGATAATAAATCCATTTTACATAGAATTATTGAAGCATATGATATTTTTATAGATAAATTCAATTTTTCACAAGTACCAGTAACAATATCATCTTTTCAGTATGAAATGGATCATTCTAAAATGATTTTTTCCCTCAATAGATACCGTTGAAGATTAAATCAAATTATGTAAATGTTCACGTTCATGAATGATTACATATTAAATATGTTAAATGCTTTTAGTTCCAACTTTATTATGAAAGTATATCTATGTATTCGAAATTAACAAGCTCGTGCACTTATTGTAGAGCTAATTTTTCAGATGGATACTTAAATGATATGTCGAATTTTTTACAATTAAAATTGTCCTCTGCTTAATTCCATAAATGCTATTTTTCCTATGAATATTTTCTTATTTGATTCCACCGGAGATGAAATAGGTTAAATTCTATATAAAAACAAAAACCGCAATAGAATGTCCCTTTCAAAACTTATCGTAGGATTAAGTTCGGTTTTCACACAAAAAATGGGCTCTTTGTGTTCAAAAACAAATTTGCGAGATAAACGTAAACTCGAGCGCTTGAAAACGTCACACAAACAAATTTACGGGAATGAAGAGATGAATATTTTTAGAGGTGCACAAAAACAAATTATTCTTTGCATGTGCATTTTAAAAATGTGCAAATTTGCTCGTGTACTATTAAGTTTCGAGGTCCATTCTCTGGCTGAAGAAAACGAAGAATGTTTCTATAGTAAGTTTTTTGATAAAAAGGGGACACTTTATTCCAAAATAACACTCGTTATGATATTTAAGAGGCTAGAATGATCTTTATAACTTTTATCAAAAACGTCATACCTTTAACCAGTTGAGTTAGAGGTCCGTGACTATTTATATAGGATGTTTTGAAAGCAGCATATGGTTGCACTCTTATTTTACTGGACTTGCATGTAAAAAATTGCGATGAAATAAGATTAATAAGGAGTTTGTGACTAAAATATGATAAGTAATTTGTTAAGGACCTCTAGCTGAAGTGGCCAGAGGTATGACGTTTTAGATAGAGATTTTAATGATCATGGGTTCGAGCCTCTGAGACATCAAAATGAGCGCTCTGTTTGAAAAATGTACGACCATTATCATAGAAAAAGGTAAGTAGTTCAATGCTATTGTTCATCCATCAAATGTGTACGCATAAGTAATGCTAATGAATTCATGTGTTGAACGTGGAATGCTTTTTTTAAGTAAACTCACAAAAAAGTTTGGATTGAAAAATCAATTTTATAATGTGCAAGTTATTTTTTAAATTTTGTTTATCCTTGTCTTGAAGTAAAACGAATCAAATAGCAGTATTGCATATGGACCCAATTTTAAAGCCCGTGGTGACAAAAAGTAATTCTGTTTCATATATGCCCATCTTGATTTAATATATTGCCGTTACATTTCTCCTATTTGCTCTAGCAATAGTTCAAGCTATGTGGTCTAGTTCTTTCCTAATTACAATTTTGTGTATCATATGAACTTTCCTTAAAAATGCATTCTCATTCACGTTTGTATTTCAAATAGTTTTGTGTTTTTGTGGCGAGGCTATGGGAGTTGAATGGCTGCACTATATTTTCTTGAACCAGGATTTTGATAAAGGCGGACTTGTTAAATATGGAAATTGGGGTTTTGATGATGTTAAATATACCATATTTATGACATGTTTGTAATTATTGTTGAATTTTAAGGAGTGTATTTTCGGTTAGCTATGGAATACAGTGGTAAAGTATCAGCATGCTATGAAGTTAGGGCAATGAAACTATTTACTAAAACCAATATATGCAGTGATTTACCACAGCTGACTTACCAATTAAGTACATAATGATGGTAATGATGGTATAGTGATATACCGTATCTGTTCGCTTTATCTTTTATTGATTGTCCTAATCAAATATTAATTTTCGTTACTGCGAAACTTTGGTACGAGTGACATGAAGTGATTTGAAACAGTTTTCGATTTCATTGCTTAATATCGCAAGAAGATCGTGAGATTTACTAATCAATTTGCATTGTTTAACGATGGTATAGTTATCAATGGGGAAGAGACGGGAGGTGCCTGAAGCAGCGTTGTTCGACATTCTACTGTTTCTGCCAGTGGTATCTCTATTAAGGTTTAAAAGTGTGTGCAAGACATGGTGCTCTATGATTGAAAGCTCTAGTTTCGTGACTCGGCACCTGTATCATAATAGGGAAAAGAACAACGTGGTTTGTGCAAGGGAAGGAGGAGAGCTTTATATGTTCTCTGGTAATAGACAAGAGATGATGGGTTCAAAATTGAATGTTGAGTCACTTTCGTGGGAGCATGGGAAGAAAGATTTTAGGATGGAGATGGTTAACAGTTGTGATGGTATTGTGTGTTTAGCTCATGCTATGGGCAGAGATGTTAGGCTTGTTTCTTTATGGAATCCCGCTACGAAACAAGTGAGGCAACTACCAGAACCAACATATTTTCGTCCATTAGCTAGGAAGAGGCAGCACGTGTTTGCTCTTGGTTTTGATAGAAAAACAAAGGATTACAAGATTGTAAGGGTTATTTTGGAGCATTTTCCCTACTTATTATTTGAGCTGCATCGTAACAGTGTAGTTGAGGTATATAGCAAGAGAAGCAATGCATGGCGAACTATACACAATGGTAAGGATTTTCCTATTACATGGATAGAAGATTATCGTACTGCAGCATGTAATAATGAAATATGTGTCTGGATTGGAAGTGCTCCCTCTAGTAGAGGATACAACGCTCGTAGTTTACTCGGAAATCGTAGCTTTTTTTATTTTGATTTGGGTAATGAAGTATATGGAATAGTGCCTGCGCCCAAAACTCTGCTCAATCCTCCTGGTGATGACAGTGTTCTTGCTTTTGTTGGTGAAAAATTCTGTTTGGTTAAATGCTACAGCAGTCCTGATACCAGCGAATACAGTTTGGTTAGCGATTGTACCCCTTCTCCATTTGTTTATGAAATATGGGTAATGGATGAATTTGGTAAGAAAGAGTCGTGGAATAAAGTGTATAGGGTCGAGCAACCCTTGCAGTTATTGAAATGTACTGATATGATATCATCTCTCTCGAACAATGGACAGTTTATTGTTAAGGCCATGGTAGATAAAAGTAGTCATGAACGGAGATTATACTTGCTTGACTTGGTTACTTTGCAAGAATTTTTACTGCTTGCTCTCGTTGTTGATGATAAAGATTTGTCTAGGCGGTGGGAGGTAATAAACTACACTGAGAGTCTGGTCTGTGTCAACGGCATTGACTGAGCTTACACACACAACACCCACCCACCCAATGCATGACATGGTAAAGTAAAGCCTGTTCTCTCTCTCTCTCTTTTTTTTTTCCTGAACTTCTTTTGGATAACGAAGAGCTGTTGTAATGATAACAGTCATCATGCCTGAGATGGATGGCATGTTAGAACTTAAAATTTGTCAATTGAAGACCTTATTCTTGTTTATTATTTGTTACGCTTTCTTTTCACCGAATACCCTAAGTGATATATGCAGGACCGGTCCGATAGTATTTGATGTCCTAGATGAATAAGTTTTTTTCATCTTTTGTTGCCCAATTTAAAAAATAATAATACTGTTATATGCACGAAATCAAATGCAAATATTATTATAAAATTTGATGCCTGTTATAATATATGTAAATATAAATAGTGAATATGCTATATACTGTTTTGTATTTAGTCACACATCGTGAGATTAGTTCTATTCCAAGCCCCTAGACCTTTATATAAATATGCTAATGTAATGAAAATGCATTACTAATCTCTGAATGAATAAAATTGTTCTTTCCCTAATAGCTTCTGTTTTCTTTATTTTATAACACGTTATCATGACGATTTTAAAATGATCTATGAACCAGTCGAAGAAGTTGAAAACAAAGTTTGGGGTTTCGTTTGACATGTCAAAATTCAGACTCTGAGATTGGTCATGAGTTCTCTTTTTTTTCCATGTTGGATTGGTTCATATTAATGATTATGCAACTGTGGCAAATGCAAGTATGAAGCTGACATATGCATAATTTTGTGTGGAAGATAGGTACATTCCAGTTTTAAATCAAGAATTTGTAGGTCTATGTTAATATAGGATTCACTTATAGACCATAAATGAACTTATATCCCTCTTTTCTCACTTTAATTTTGAATCATTTTGATTTGGTCATCATTTTATTTGAATGATCTTCATTATATTATTGTTTGCGTTTGAATCTGAGGTCGATGTTGCTAGTTTTAGATCCAGATTTGCATTTTTCATTTAGATCTGGGTTTGTTTGATTGAATTCGATTAGATCTGAGGCACTGTATTGTTGTATAGCAAGTCTTACTCTAATTTTAGTACATTAATGCTGCTAAATCTTAAAATGAACATGTGAACGAAACATATGCATCACTGGATTGCAATCTATTTGCTTTAGACATTTCACAGATTAACCTTTAGGAGGGTTCAGTGATTGGTGAACATCTATTTAGGAGTTGCAATTTGATGATTCGAAAACATATAATATATACTTGAAGTTAAATATGTGTTGTCCACAACAATCATGTCATAACTGTTAATTTAGATTTGTAAGTATGCAATTCTAAAATCAATAGATTTGTAAATTTGTTTCAGATCTGGTAATTCTGATTTAATTACTTGTAGATTCGATAAAACTTAGCTTCTTATTTCATAATTGTTAATCTATTTCCTGTAGATCTTTCATATATGATATATTTGAGTTTAAATCTAATTGGTTTCTCCTCTAAATATTTCAATTTGTAGCCTAGCTATAAAGTATGTTTTACTCCATGCTATCACGAACACTTTTCGAATGTATTTTTAACCAATTTAGATCTATTATTTTATTAATGTTTTGTGTTAGTACATCATTATTTTTTGCAATGATCTAGTTTTTTTTACTTATATACAAATTCATGTTCCCAGTATCATTTTTTGGTTTCAACTAATAACAAAAGAAACTGGCTGAGTTGCTTGGTGCTTGATGCTATTAATAATTTTTGTCTCACTGACGTTCATTATTTGGGTCGGTTACAGGATTCATAATTTGCAACCATGACCCATTTCTTCCTATTTATGGTCCTTAATAACGTTTTCGATAGGGATAGAAACTTCCCTAATGACTTAACTTTAATTGAAGCTAAGAACTCTAAAAATTTGGATTTACAGTAAATGGTATCTGCTATATTATACTATTGTCTTCTTTTCATTTTTCCAATCATTTTTTTCTTCTTACTTATTTCAAAAAAAAATAAAAATAAATAAATAAATAACAACAACACTAAAACTTTGGCATTGGCTATTATTTTTATTCCATTTTGTTCAGCTAGGTCCGTGTTTAGTTTAGTATGGTATAATTTTGATTTAGCAATAATTATGCTTTTTGTGATTTTGCAACTTCATATAATCGAGGAATCAAGAATGTGAAGTTCTAAATGTCTGAAAATAAAAAAAAAAGAAAAAAAAAGAAAAATTCATAAAATCTTTGAACCTGAAGTTTGAATTTTTCAAAAATTGTAGCTTCATATTGAACTAGCCATCTCCAAAAGAGGTATCTGTGAGTGCTTAAAACTAGTACATGTATAACATGTCTTATAGCAAATACATTAATAGCACCATGATAGCATGTGTTTGGAACACTATATTAGATATTCATTATTAGTTTTGATTTAGACACTTAAAGTGAATTTCTAGAGTCCAAAAGGATTAAGAACCTAATGTTCTTATAGATCTGAAAATTTGGGAATTTCATGAACTAGGATATCCCAATTTGAATATTTATTACATTGGAGAACTTGAAGTGCAACTGGAAGGAAATGATTTGAAAATTCAGATATAAAATGGATGATAATGTCTGTTATATAACAATTCATATGACATGACGAATTATGCATTAATGTTGGCTCAGTGCATTTGAATTATCTAAAAGATCATAATTTGACTTCGTTTTGAGTTTAATTATCACTTAAAAAAAAATTATTTATGCTTTGACTTGGTTTTATCCTTTTATGGCATGCAACTTTGATTTGGTTCATGTTGTTGCTGAAATTCTAGTTTTAACAATTTATGGCTTGTGGCATTCATTTATAGTATGAATAATTCCATCGTATGAATAATTCCATCGTTCTTGCTGTGTACTTGAGCATGCTTCTGACCACTTGTGTGTGATTTAGTGCATATCAAAGCATTTGATGTACCACTTTTCTGTAAGTGTACATTTGTACTTCCAGCATGGTACAATGTTGCACTCGAAACCCTTGCTTGTTTTATGGTTTTGTGAATTGCTCATGATATGGGATGTTGTTCATATACCATATTGTACATGTCCTTATTACATACTTTATTGTAAATTTCTGTGCATGCGACTAAAGTGTTTATTAAGTACTATTCTTGTTTAATTTTTGCTGCTCTTTACGTGGCTGGAAAAAAAAAATATCAATTCATTTTTATAGTACCTTATGCTATGCGTGTTATACCAATTTAGATCTATTTTTTTAGAAGCTCACAAATGTCACTTGAATGCATCTTATCAATTGATAAAAGAATTATCTTTATGGTGTATTTGCTAGTAGCAATATGATAATTGATCAAAATGAGAATCCAAAGATGATTATTATTTAATGTGACAATGTTTGTCAACATCGAGGGGGAGGATAAAGCGATACAAGTTCATTTTGATCATCAGTGTCAAATATTTGTTAAAATATACAGTGATGCAAAATATTAAGTAACTTGAATAAATTATCAATAATATCTCTAGTAGACTTTCTCCAATATAGATTTGAATCCCCGAAGGATCAAAATGTGTAAATCACATCTGAAATATGGTACAAAAGTCGGTTTGAAATACTTTTGGAGTAAGTAATAAAGATGTCAAATAAAAGAGACGAGTGTTCTTGAAGAAACACTTAAGGGTGCTCTTGAAGAGACTAATGACATGGTTGTCAAATTACCCTATAAGTGATTTAGGTACCTAAAACATGATAATTAAAGATATCTCAATAAATCATGTCTAGAACTGACAAGAAATAATCATTGATGATAAAAAAAGCGCTTATGTTTATAAATAAATTAAGGATTTTGAATAGGGGAAACATGAATGGCCATCATGAATCCTTTACCAATAGAGAAATATGGACATGTAGTCCGCAAAGTAGCGAAAGTACTTGAAATGCTTAATATACCCCGAAGGTGTAAATATGGTTTAAATCATATTAAATGATGAAAGTATACAAATTCCCGAAGAATATAAATAACTTTTGTGGTTATAAAGAATGCAAAGAACAAGAAACGTAGATTACAACCTACTTTTGAGTATTGTTGTAATGAAATTCTTGATATAATTCATGATGAGCAGATTACTTCCTATTTTTAAGTATCGTTGTAATGAAACTTTTAATATACATTGAAATGTTAGTTGCGATATGCAAAAATTATTCCTGAAGAATATAAATAACTTTGATGATTATAAAGAATGCAAAGAACATGGAATGTAGACTACAACCTTCTTCTAAGTATTGTTGTAATGAAAATCTTGATGCACTTCAAGATGAGTAGATTACTTCCTGTTTTTAAGTATTGTTGTAATAGAACTTCTAATATTCATCAAAGATGTAATTGCAATATGCAAAACTGATTTGAAGCATAAAAATGAAAACACATGATGTGTTTTTCATAAAGGTAGCAAACAAAATGCATAAAATGCAAATCATATTTGGATTGGAAAATTTGATTGTGTCGAAGGAAACTAGTAATAAATTGTATTATTAATGAGATACATATTTATGGATGCAGAAATATCTATAACCAATTTGAGTTATCGAAAGAAGAATATGAATTCAGAGAAAACTTTTAAATCAGGGGGAGCATCCATAAATATGTTATAATGCACTCTTTTTCCTTAACTAAGATTTATTCCCACTGGGTTTTTCTTAGTAAGATTTTAATGAGGCATTATCTTAATCTAGAAGTATCAACTCCCCAGTAACATTTGAAAATAAGTTATAATGTACTCTTTTTCCTTATTTAAGATTTTTCCCACTGGGTTTTGCTTACTAAGGTTTTAATGGGGCATTATTTTGATCTAGAAGAATCAAACATCTTTTCAAGAAATAACATCTCAAATATGTTATTTAAGTTAAATTGTATTTTTATCCCTAACTAAGATTTTTCCCTTAAGATTTTTCTTAGTAAGATTTTAACGAGACATTAATTTGATCCCGAAGTATCAAGCTTCATTTAAAGAAATAAGAAAATAAAATATGTCATTGTACTCTTTTTCCTTCACTAAGATTTTTCACATTGGGTTTTTCTTAGTAAGGTTTTAATGAGACACTGTTTTGATCCCGAAGTATCAAACCCTTTAGAAATAATATCATTTTTAATAAGATTTTACAAGTTGCACTCTTTTCCTCGTTCAAGGTTTTTCCCACTGGGTTTTCCTTATAGAGGTTTTTAATGAGGCAACAGACATTATCTATATCGACTGAATGGATAAATACAAGCAAATGAAGGGGAGCAATCATCATACACGTTACAAAAGAGACAATTTCAAGTTATCAGAGGATTCAAGATTTTGAAGACGCATATTCAAGGGGGAGTGTTATAATATATGTAAATATAAATAATGAATATGCTATATACTGTTTTGTATTTAGTCCTACATCGTATGATTAGTTCTATTCCAAGCTCTTGGACCTTTATATAAATATGCTAATGTAATGAAAATGTATTACTAAGCTCTGAATGAATAAAATTGTTCCCTCCCTAATGGTTTCTGCTTTCTTTATTTTATAACAATGCCGATTACAAAGTATTGTTAAACTGAACCATTAGTTTACATGCCAAAAAATCTATATGTCAACACGGTATCATGCCAAAATACAAGCTAACGAAACAATTTTTTCTTGCATTCTTTGAAACAAACTCCTCTATGATCTTCTCATAGTTAAGTTTATCCAAGTACTCATTTTCAATCGAAATAATATCCAATCCACTTAATCTCTCTTGCGACATAGTGCTTCGAAGATATGTTTTTATCAATTTCAATTTTGAGAAATTTCTTCCACTGTAGCTACCATGATCGGAATAGTCAATAAAATTCGATAAGTAACCCAAACATTTAAAAATTCACTTACATTTCTATATGACCTCAAGAAATCTAGAATATCAATTGATTTAGTTACTTTCGATGGTAAAATTCCTTTTAGTTGTCGAAGCTCAAAAAATAATTCTTTACCACAAATATCTTGCTCTTCATCGTGTTATAAAAGACTTTCTAATTAATTAACTCAATTTGTAACGATGTACAAAAATCAATTATGATTAATTTAGATCAATTTTATATTAACTCAAACACATTTGATTAATTTATCAATGCAAGAACCCAATTTTTTGATTCATTCATAATAGGAAATTTTACCAATATAGGCTTGTATTATAAAGAAATAACAAAATTAGCCCAGTTTAAAAAATAATTACAGAAATAGACCACTTTTTTTTCTGGTTTATTTAGTTGGCCATTTTTTAAAAGTCGCCAACAAGCGATTTTCGAAAAATCGCCCAAAGGAAATGTATATCTAGTTGGGACTTTTAGAAAATCGCCAACGTAGGATAGCTTTTTCATTTGGGCGATTTTTGAAAAATCGCCAACTAAATAGACCAGAAAAAAAAGTGGTCTATTTCTGTAATTATTTTTAAAACTGGGCTAATTTTGTTATTTCTTTTTAAAAAAAGCCTAAATTGGTAAATTTCCTTCATAATAAGAAATATGATAACATAAATTATTTGATTCATTCAACAAACTAACCGATATCAAATCAATGAAGATAAAACCAATATCGATTATTTGATACATAATTCATCCAACAAATTATTTAATTCACTTCACAAATTAACCAATGATATAAAACCAAACTAACTAATATCAAAACAGAAATAAAAACTCACATTTTCAATTGCAGTTGTAGTTGTAGGCAGCCCCTCCCTTTTCAGCTGTCAACACTACAAACCCAATTAACCAAAACTGCGAAACTCTTGCTCTCACAAAATAAAAATGCAGGCAACGACCCTTTCCCCAAAAATCGCAGCCAAAAAATCAAAATTAAAACTGAAATTAACATAATTAGATTTAAGGCAACTTAGGCAAGTAAGCAAATCAAATCAATCGATGAAAGAGACCAGAGAGGAAGAGGAGGAGCCACACCTGTTGTGGAGCTCGCGGCCGTAGGATGTCACTTGTCAAATGTGCGTGCCTGCGTGGTGTCTGGTAGGCCGTGGCAGGATGGGGCGACGTCATGGTCGGCGATGTAAGTCGAGCAGAGCAATGTAGAGGAGGGAAGTGCGACTTATTTTCAGTGGCAGGAGGAATAATTTTGCTGCCCCTATGCGATTTGCTGCCCTGGACATTTGTCTTGTCTATCTTGGGCTTGGGCCAGGCTTGGGTATATGCGCTGCTTATCAAGTTAAGTTTATGCATTTTCATATAAATATTTTGTCTTTTTTCTATTATTGATTACTAGTATTTTGCACATCCAGATGGGTTTGCATTTATATCACAATGTGCGTGCATTTATTGTTGCACCCCTTGAAATCGATTTGACAGTACCATTGCCAGCATAAACTGGACCTAAATGAGTGTCCGAGAAGATCGAAACAACCGATAGAACCAATTTTTTTATAATAATAAAGTTTATCTTTCGTTTGTTTTAGTTTATTTTATACTATTGGAAATGGAAATAATACTTGTACATGCATATGCTCTTTTAACTAATGTGGACTTTGAGCAAAATGTATATAAATACATCTTCACTTCACAACATGGATTCATCTCTTATCTCTTACTCTTATATAGTAATAGCGAGAATTCAATGAATAGGATATCTAGCGTGGTTTTTTGAAATTTCAAAGTTGAAAGGTGATCTTGATATACGACCATGTTTATATTTTAGATTTGAAAGGTAGCTTCCAATAAATTATTATCATCTTGACCATTCTGGGATGCATCACTTAAAGATCTCATCGGAGTCGTTGGTAGTTCTTATGACTGCAAATGTCTATGAATAATCAATGTGGTAAATTATTGTAACGACCCGCTAATTTTAACGATTTTAAACAAAGCGATTAACAAAAACTTTCATGAAATAAATTATAAAATTATAAAATGAAAATTTGATATTTGGAATAAGTTTATTTTAACATAGTAACTGGCTGATTTTTATCGGAAAATATGAAAGTTAGTTCTGTTGTGTAATTTTCAATTTCAATTTAAAATTAGTTAATTTGATGAAAATATTTTTTTTTCGAAATCTGAATATTTTTATATAATAAAAATGTTTATCATTTTTCGAGTGAGATTCATATTTCGTTTCGCCCAATTTAGACTGCTCTAGCCCCTTTATCTTATTTTCGACGTTTTAACAACATTATTAGCAGCAAATATCGACTTTTGATAGGATGGCCGTATCGCTAATATCTGTGTACCATTTTGTTCGTCCCGCCGTGATGATCTCCACTATGTATTCATTTGTGCATTTCGGTGTCCGGTACGCGGCGAGATCTGTAAAACGGTTAGCCGTATCAGTACCAGTTTGGAACCTTTTGGTGTTTTGTGTCTTTTCATAATCCACCGTGAAAATGAATAGCCGCTAGCCTTTTATTATTTCCAAAAATTTAGTACGTAGCTTGTAACGACCCATATAATTTTTTCAGTATTTGATAAAATTATTGAATAAAAATGGTTAGAGATAAAATTTAATTACTTTTTATCTAGTTAATTGAATTTGAGTTTGGATGAAATTTTGAAATAACCAATTTCGATGATTTTGGCAATAACAGTATTGAAATGAAATTATGGGTATTGAATGTATTTATAATCAATAGTCGGAATATATAATAAATTGTGACTTATTTAGTTGAAAATAAATTAATGGTTGATAATTAGAATTGACTGGGTTTTTAATATGGGATAATTGAATTAAATTAAATTCAATATTGGGATTATTTAAATAATTGAATTCTGATTTAATGAGAATGAAAATGACATCGAAAATTGATTTAAATTTTTATTTAATAATAATGAAGACGGTTAACATTTAAAATTGGATTTAAAAGTGAATAATTTAAAAAATTGGAAATTTTATATTATAATTAACGAGTAAAAATAGAAATTTTGGCAAATGTCTTGGATTTCGACAAAACCAGTTTCATCAGATGCATAATAGTGAGTTGTTGTAGGATTTCAAGTTTCGTAGTGATCGGTCTTGTCGTTTGGCTGTGTGAGCTTGAAATGCGTAGAAATCAATTTAAAGAATTTGATAAAATAAATTGACTTAAAAGCTATCTTCCACATACGATCGAATTAGGCCTCGAAACTAGTTCCATTATGTTCGGAATAGGGGTAAAACATTATAAATGTCAGGCGGCACGCTTCGTTTAGAGCTCGAGAATTTCGGACGTTCAAGGGCGAGACATTTTTCTACTTAATTATATTATATTCGTTTTCTTCCAAATATCTCGTACAAGCATGACCCTTTTGACCCAAGCTTTTCCCCCTTGCCCTCTCTTTTAAACTTCAGACCGAATCGCAGCTTTCAGTTAAAAAAAACAAACGAATCGTAGAAAATAGAGAGAAATCGCGATCGAACAACTCGATCTCGCGCGAAGGGATGAGTTCTGAATTGGAGCACGATCAAGTTTTGGCTTCTCAATTTGGAACGTTAGAGGGACGCGGCGCTGACAAGAGCAGGGTGCTCGAGCGCGGCGACGAGGTTGGCACACGTTAGTCGTTTAGGGTTTTGGTCGTCGATTGTCTGTGGTTGTGCGTGCGTGAGGGATGTGATGATGATGGCAAGCTAAGGCGGCGCAAGCACGTGGGATGGTGGTCGGCGGCTGGGTGATTGATCATGGTTTGCTAATTCGAAAAAAAAACGAACAGAGGAAGGAGTTGAGCGTTACCTGCTGGTAGCTGTGAACAGAAAGAAGATGGGAGGGTTATGTTGTTTTAGTTAATTTTAGTTAATTAATAGTTAATTAAATTTTTGATTATACTATTATATTAATTATCGTGTAACATTTTCGTGCGAGGTCCGATCAGGGCGAAACAAATTGCGTTGAGATCGCATCGATGAAGGCTTCTGCGTGTAATCGAATTGGGATTTATTCGAAGTTAAAATATTTTCAGTTTCAAATAAAGGTGAGTGTTTTATAATGCCCACGAAGTACTAAAATATTTTCATGCTAGTTAAATTTGAAACTATATAGTGATATAAATTTATTGATCGTTGTTTGATAAATTTAATTGTCATCTAAATTGTCATTTGAATTACCTGTTAAAAATTAAAATTGACAGACAAATTTGATGTTGGAATTAAATTGCTAATAAAACACCCGATATTAATAACTATGAAATTATTGCGAATTGTTTTGACTGTTTGGATGATTGATTGTGATGGATGCCAATTGATTGATATTTGGATGATTGGATGTTTATTTATTTTAGTTATATCATGTTATCATCCTGTATGTTATTTACATTTTATAAAACTATAAATTGAGTTATTTTGAATAAATTAAGAAATGAGTTGAAATAAAATATACATATGGCATTTATTTTGGATTGAAATAATGTATATCCATCTCGGGAATTAAATTGCAATAATTGATTCATTTGGCCATAGGGTGGAGAATTATATACGGAAACTGGATTGGTTAAATTAATTGATTTTAAAAATTTGTTTTGAAATCATTTAAATGATTTGGTTCTAAAAAAAATCGAATTTATGGAAATCGAATTATTTTCGAATTGGAACTCGGAATGTTAAAATTTAAATTTGAAGCAGGAATTGTTTAATCAATCGAAGTTGAGAATTTTAAGTTATAATCGCAATACGATATGAATTTCAGAAATTGATTTGTTTAAAAGATTGGACTTTTATTCGAACTTTAGATATTGCTAAGTAAAAGTGATATAAAACGATATTTCGATATTGAGCTTGAAATTTATTTATATTTTTGAAGGTTTGGATTTTTAAATTATATATTGAAGGAAAATTTGATTTATGTGTTTTGAATCGATATTTTGGAAATTGAACTCGAAATTGATATAAATCGAAATGGTTTAAATTTGAGAATTGAATCGAGATTAATTTGGAATTGGAGTTGAAATTAATTTGAAATTTGAATTTAAATTAATTTGAAATTGGAATTTGAATTAATTTGGAATTGTAATTTAAGTTAATTTGGAATTGGAATTTAAATTAACATGGAATTGGAGTTGAAATTGATTTGGTATTGGAATTGAAATTAACTTGGAATCGAAGTAAAATTCGACTTGAAATCGGAGCTGAATCGATTAAATCGAAATGGAAATTGGAACTGATTTGAATTGGAAAATTTGGAAAGTAAACCGGTCGACTTTGAAACTATTTTCAAATGAATTTTTTTAGTATAAACGGTTTAAATCTATACTCTTTAAATATTACAATTATTTTGATTTTCTAAACTATTTTACTATATAAAACATTTTTATTACTCAAACTATTTTCTATTACTCAAACTATTTTCTATTAAACTATTTTAACCATTTAACTATTTTAAAACTATTTAAACTATTTTGTAAAAATTCAAACTGGTCAAAGGGTGAAATATTTATATCTAAATCTTGGATTTTAATGCGAATTGGGTTAAAGTGAAGTTATAACC
Source organism: Allium cepa (assembly GCA_030765085.1). Lineage (NCBI taxonomy): Eukaryota > Viridiplantae > Streptophyta > Magnoliopsida > Asparagales > Amaryllidaceae > Allium > Allium cepa. Next base: position 32,307,865 of record CM060933.1, read on the forward strand.
TAAATTGTAATTCGAATCAAATTTTGAAGTGAAATCGATATATCGAACTGAATTGACATTGTGAAGTAAATATGATTTGTGAAGCAAATATGATGGTTTCAAAATGGATTTGATTTTTGAAGTATGGTGATTTCGAAATGGATTTGATTTTTGAAGCAAATATGATGATTTCAAAACGGAGTTAATTTTGAAGCGAATATGATATTTTGATATCAAAATTGAGTTGTTTTCGAAATATAAAAGTACCAACCAGTGTGTAAAATGACGTTTGGTTGTTTGACCAGGGTCTCTTATTGGCATACTCTCTGTTAATATTGGAACCACTTTAACAACTATGTGCGCAGTGGATGATATCCAGAATGTAGTGGTTGAATTGGCGAACATTTACTGGAATAAAGTAAGAGAACGACGATGGATAGCTTTGACACTCGTGTCATAATTAAAATGACTAAAACAGAAACCTATGTCTGGCCAATGAGGTTAGTCACCTCGTATTACTATTTTTATTTCATATTCGATGGGTGCAACGTTTTCATTTGGATTGATAGTCGCGGTCGGCCACGGATGGGTTATGACCAGCCAGAATGGGTAAACTGGTAGAAACCTACCTTGAGCACTGCGTCTTGTCATACTTATCCTTATACGAGCCCATTACGACTTTGGTTTAGTACTGTACCTATAGGGATTCACTGGCTACCAACGTTACTGGTTGTGTTACATGACCTGCATAAACTACATTCTATAAAAATGTGTTAAGGGGGATAATGTAAAGCCTTAACGCTATTTTGATACTTATTTTACTGATAGACATTACCTATTATAGCGTACACTATTATATATAGATAGTTTGACGAATCCTTATGATATGGAGAAACTCGTAACAACTCTTAAGTTATTGCATTCATATTTTTGTGATATTGATTTGACTTACATAAGCGTATTTTAATCCTGATTCGAGTGTTTTGTCTTTTCATTACGCTCGGGTCAGTGCTGAGTTTTTTAGCGTATTGAAGATTATTCTCTGGAGGAGGAAGATGAAGATTTTGTATATTACTATTATTATTCCCTGCATCATGCTATTCTGCTGCATTGATTATTTAAATCCGATGTATATGTATAACTTTGATACATGCTGTATAGATTATAATCAAATGTATAGTAAACAGCTTCATGAACTATTATTTTGTTATTATATTTTATCGTTCGGCTGTGAGATTCTGTGTTTGTTTTCTTCTTCTTTTCTTATTTTTTTAATTAACCTCATTGATTATCTACATTCTGTATTGTTTAGTTTGACATGTGTTGTAACATCCCGCCTTTTCGTACGCTTTAAATCGATGATAAACCACACACATCAGACTTAAACCATACAGAAGGGCGGATTGTTACGCGGTAAATAAGAAAAAGCAGAGAAAGAAAAAAACAAAACAGAATCTTGCAGCGGAACGATAAAAATAATAATCAAATATACAGTTCATGAAGCTGTTTTATAAAATATTTGATTTTACTTATACAATACATATCCGAGTTACACATACTAGAAACAATAAATACTGCAGTGGAATGATATGAATGTAGCGGAATACTATAATAAATAATAATAAATCTTCATCTTCGTCCTCCAGAGTACGGTCTTCTAAATCCTGAAATGCTCAGGCTGACCTGAGCGAATTGAAAAGACAAAACACTCGAGTCAGAACTAAAAGATCTTATGTAAGTTAAATCAACAGAAATAAATATGAGTGCAGTAACTCAAGAGATGCTCGGGATTTACATCTCCTAAGGATCCGTTAAACTATTTACTATGTAGTAATATTTCGCTATTATAATAGTGTCTAATTGTAAAATATGTAGGATCGATTTCACCCTAGAGGGAGGAGGGGGGTGAATAGGGTGATGCTATTAATTATAAAAATTAATTGCGGAAGCTTGTAAAATAATTTCAACACAGATCATAGAATTATAGCAGCACAGATAATAGTAGATTAATAAATGCAGAAATAGAACGACACAGAATTTACCCAACTTCGGCAAAACCCTGCCTACGTGCTGCCCCTAAGGTTTCTACTTTAAATTAAGTAGTCACACCCTTACACACGTAAACTCGCGACACCATCTACTCACTAACCTAACTCTACGCTCAAAACTCTGCCACAACTCAGCCACTGAGTTGCGAATTCTCAAACTACGCCACGTAGTTTGTCCCCTAGTCATACGACTAGAATTTACAACGGTTTAAAAGGAATTACAAATTAAAAAAAAATTAAAAACAAAAACACCCCTAATTTTTAAAAACTATAACCCTTTAAAATAAAAGGCCGACCCCTTTTTCTCTTTTTATAATTTTTGTGGCCCGTTCCTTAATTGAGATAATGGCGGCTCTGTTCCTTTTCCTTGTTCGATCAAAATTAGGGCTTTCCTATAATTCGAAGAAGCCGATTCTAATTGCTCGATTGAATAGATGATTTGGCGTCCCTTTTCTGTCAATCGATGGTCTCTGTGATTTGCTTCGACTGCTTCGAATTTAATTGAATTCGAGATGACTTCGATATGTGATTTTTGCTCTTTTTCTTTTCTGATTGAATGCTTGATCTCGATTGTCGAATGCCAATGATGATTTTGTGGGTTTATATATGGATTCGATCTCCTTTATTTGCGTTCGTCTGATTTTTTTCAATATTTTGCTTCGGCCATATGATTTCTTTTGCATGTTGATGATTTCTCTGACTTTTTCAACTCACGCGGTTTTGAACTGTGATTTGGTTCGATTCCTTGATTGCTTGGTTATCACGGCACTGCTTGGTTTCATGGCCACCACGGCTTCATTTGAATTCCGTCATATGATTTTGTGTATCGGCCTTGACTGCTAAACCATGATTTTGTAGTTGTCTGCACTTACATGATAATGTTTGATGATGTTTTAAAAACAACCTGTTACATTGATTTGAAACTGCTGCTTCATGAATTTGTTCGAATTTGGCCATTTGAAGCTATTTTAATTTCTAGATTCGTTCCGCTTTTGTGCTATGCTTTGGTTTTCATTGTGTACATGTTACACTGTGTTGAATAATAGCTTAACCTTATGCATATTGCTGCAACTTGTACATGCTTCGATTTGAGCTTGCATTGTTTATTCGAGCTGCTGTTTTATGTGCAGTTTGTAATTTGTCGAGCATCATTTATATACATACATATATATGCTTCATTGTTGTTTCACTGGTGCATGTTGTATCTGGTCTTGAAGTTGTAGCCTTTGATCGTATCTGGACATCTGATTTTCCAGTTGAAGCTTGTATTGCATTGTGTAGTGGGTTGATTTGCATGCTTTGTACTTGTAGTCTTTGCTGCAACCATATTGAACTAAACGCTGTTGTCTGCATGCTTGATTCAAAGTCTGGTTGCATTTGGTTTTAGTCCAGTCTGTTGTAGTTTGCAGTATCATGTGGTCTTGTTTGTGTATTCGAGTGTGTACTGACTGAAGCTCGAGTTGCATTCATTAGTCTTGTTCACTTGATGGTTGCTGTGCACTGGGTAGATGCTGTGCTCATTGCAACTGTTATGTTGAATTGACTTGTTTTGCTTGGTGGTCTTGTGGCACTGCTTACTGTCATGTTGAACTGAGTTTGATCATTATTGCTGTGCCTTGCTGTGTTGCCTTATCTTTGTTTGCTTTCACCTTCATTCTGCTGTGCCTTCATGTAGTTTGTACCACTGTTGTGTACTGTGTGCCTTGGTCTTTGAGCATTGCTGAGTTTGTTTCTTTTTACTGTCGCATTCGTACAACTGCCCTTGTGCACTTTGATATATAAGCTTGTCTTGGTTTGTCGAAACCATAATGGCATTTGCATATGTATTCATCCACTTGTCTTGTTGACATGTGCATTCCCTTCATACTTTATAGTTGTTGTTGCCATTACCTGTTTCAGTTTGCATATGGTTTTGTACATTTGGATTTTTGGTCGAGACTTGTTTTAGCTGTCTTAACCATTTTCATGAACTTGCACCTGTGTTGAATCCAGCTTATAGCTCGGATTTGACCTTGTGCTGAAAGTTGTGACATTATTTTATTGCACTTGAGTTGAATCTGGTATTTTGGGTTTGACCTGTGCTCACCTGTCCCTGTAAATTTATCAAGTGTATATATCGGTGTGCACGGCCTTGTGCCATATACAGTGATACACTGTGTATGTCACAAGTTGTTCGTGTATGATGAATTGAAAATTAAATGATGACAAACAACCTAAATAATCGAGGCAAATATTATTTTCAAAATTCACATTTTGTTTTATACTGCAAAATTATTTTCTTTTCAATTTTACTGCATCAATATTTAGTTTTGCAGATTGCTCAGATGCTGTATTCAATTTGGAGTGAAGTTGAAGTTACAATACGAGTTGAGTGAATGAGTGATGTGAAGTGAGGTCAAATGTAAATGTGAATCGTGATGTAATCAAAGTTGTATTATATATATAGCGAGGGCTTGAACTTTGTACTATTCAAAGATTGTAATAAATATTTGTTTGAATAAAATTTCCGTTTGAATTCAAATTCTGTGTTATTTATTTTTATTCAGCAAATATTTATTTAATCTATGAAAAATAAAATAGTACATTAACAAATACATTTACACGAATATATATATGTCTATTATCATCAAACAAAAATCATATAATCGCATATTCAACAAAATAAACTTACTTTTAAATAGCGTTAAGGGGTTACCCATATACCCTTTAACACAAATAATGCCAATAGTCTATACAGTACCGTAATACCTCCCGGTCGGGAGGCTACCAAAGGATATTCCATAGGTACGACACAAATAGAAACTCGTAGTAAAGGCTCGGTATGGTAGGTGACATGGCACAACTAGGCAATGCCAGGGTAGATATACTAATTACACTTCTGGGCCGGTGGTAATGCGTAGCAGCTACTACCGCCCACCTCGAACAACACCCCCAAATCAAAAGAATTAAAAGTGGCCACCAAATAAATCTCCAAATCAGAATATAATAGCAAAGGAGTGTGTCTGATCAAAGGAATGACCTCATTAGCCCGTCAATTGCTCCTGTTTTATCCACCTTATGCCAACTCACGGGAGTCAGGTCCACGTATTTACCTCAAAGGAAACGCCGCCGCCATCATACTTCATTCTGGAATCTCCACCACGTACACGGTTGTTAAAGTGGTTTTCAGAGTTGGCAGAGAGTATAACAACTTCCGATTCCGGTCTCTTTAACAACCAAATGTTATTATAACACCGCGGCCATTTCAAAATAATTTATACTTTTAAAACCAGAATATAATATCAAATTTCAAAACCATATAAATACCATATCATTTTTTTAAAACCCAAATCAATATGATATCATTTTTATTTCAAATATTCTTTTTCTAAAACCATAACAATTTCAAAGTTATAATATTTCTAAACCAAACGCTTGAAATATAGCCTTTCAAAACATAAAACTTTGGATTTCATAACTTTGAAATATAACCACACCACTTAGATGGTCTAAATATAAATTACTTTATACAAAAAAAAATAGTTTCTTCACCTTCACAAATCAATTCCAAATATAGATTTAAACTCCCAAAATTAACCATTTCAATTTTCATATATTTCAAAGCTTTAAATATTCCACCATTTCAAAACTAGTTGTTTGATAATTCTATATATATCAAATTCAATTACTATTATTTAGATTTGAAATATTTACTTAATAAATCAAATATCCTTTAAATAAAGCTTCAAATTTCAATAACTGAATATTTCCCAATTTATTCACTTAAATCACCTTAAACCCGAATTAAGTTATAAAACCATATTCTTTTAAAAATCTACATTCCAATAAGTTCCAAATGGATTCTTATTAAATATAATTCTTAATTAAATGAAATCTCAAATCAATTTCAAAACTATCTTCTCAACCTTGATTTATAAAATCAATATAACTCTATATCGAAATATACTTTAAGTAAATACTTATCCATATTATATTTTAATAAAATTAAACTTTATTATTACTTATCTTATACTTTAAATAATTTTATACATAGCTTAAAACCAAGAATTTTACAATATATAAAATAACCTTTATCAATATCCAAATCAATATCCCTTAAAACCATATATATTACTTTACAAAACCATAGAAATCATTTCAAAATATTTTTATATGTAGACCACGGTGTCTGTATAAAATTTTCTATCCTATGGTCAAGTGATACAGGTATTTATCATTTCAACCCGTAATTTAAAATAAAAATACGGTTATATATCATTTCAAACCGCAATCCCGAATTAATAATGACAAATCAATAAATAACTTGCAGGTTATGATGATAATAAATAAAACATCCATTCATCCATCATAAAATCATACATCCATCACAATCATCATCCAAAACAATCAACCAATATCAATATATAACTGAAAATATATAACAGGTAATTAACTGGTAGTTATATTCAATAATAAATTAAATAACGATTTAATTTAAAATAAATGCAATTAACTGAGACGAAGATTAAAAATATACGGAACAGTCATAAATAAATGCATAATCACAACAAAAATTAAATTTAACAAACATAAGAAATTTTAGAAGTTGTGAGTGGGTTAAAACACTCACCTTTTGAATTTAAATTAAACTTAAATCCAATTTAAACCCTAAAATTGAACAGTCTTCGAATTCGTCCATACCAGCGCCATAATGTCCTGAATTTCAATACGAATCTAGCGGAGAAAACCGCACGTAAATTTGACCTCGTATGTAGAAGTTATGCTAATTTGAACTTTAGAAATCAAAATTAAATTAAATTAAAACAAAATCTGCAATGACCCTCACCCATGCCACATCACCACCCAAATATCACGCACGCGCCTGTTCGAAACCTATAGGATCGAGAAGCACACGCGAACGATTGCCATCGCATGTGCCACTGTGACGCCCCACCTCTATACCCACGCTAGCAAAGAGTATTAATAGATAATACCGTCTGCTAACACGGAGAATAAGGCTATTTAGGAGCAACCATCTATGGCCTTGCTTTAATTATCTATTGATTACATCGACAATTGCCTTACCAAGCAGATCGACATATCCAATGAATACTTAAATCAAAACCATAGGTGGCTAGAGGATCTATCAGAACAGAATATAACAACTCAAATGCAATATACATCACAGAACAGTAAACCATCATATACTCACATATACTGATACAAAGTAGAGTATACAAAATAATACATGTCAAGTGGTATAGCAAACCACAATATACAGACGAGTCAATAGAATACATATCAGAGTTATAACAGAAAGGACTACACAAAAAGGAGTCAGCGGAATAGTCCATGCGGAAGCAAAAGAGGCTAAGTCCAAAGCACCTAACCTGAAACATCTCGGTCTGACCCGAGTATAAAATACACGGGCCAGTCTAGCTAAACAAATCAGTTAGATAAACTGAACAATCATAAACCTGCAAGGTTATACAGTATAACAAATATCTCTAGAGGAGATAACACAATCATCAACAAGAGATGAATCATATAGAACAAGCCTCATATCATCGGCAACTCAAATAAACAATGGATATAACTATCCCAAAGCAAGCCAAAAGGCAAATAACAATTACCATTTGCAACAAATCCAAATATCTCATGAGCGGTGGTGAAGAAACCACTCCAATATCCCTCGAGCGGTGGTGAAGAAACCACTCTGATATCTCTCGAGCGGTGGTGAAGAAACCACTCCGATATCTCTCGAGCGGTGGTGAAGAAACCACTCCGAAAGCACTACTAAAAACAACAAGCCAGAAGGAGACAGTCCGAAGACACTATCCCAAAGGCACAGACAATCCCAAATATCTCTCGAGCTGGGGCAAAGGACCAACTCCAAAAGCGATACTAAAGGCACAAACCCAATATCACCCATGCGGCTCATAAAGACCAACATCGAAAGCGATACTATAGGGTGACAAACCGTAGTGGTGAGACCCAGTACTGGACACCACTAACCGGCGGAATGTGTCACAACTCTCGAAAAGGAATCCGAAAAGTGTTAACGTATGTCCCATAACCACTTGTTCGCACTAAACGGTTTACTATCCGTCAGTCACTTTCACACTCAAAGCAGTACAAAGTTCACCTCATATCATCGGTAAACCAAACCCGAAGGTCAAAACGATCAATCGAATAGGTCGGGGATTAATCAGAAGGATAAACGCACAGATTCATGGTCCGTGTTTTTGCCCAACCATTTAATCACCCTTCCACTTCGCACGACGTGCGAAAGTGTGTGTTTTAAATAGAGTTTATAAATTGGAGAAAGAAACTTTTAATACGATTTAGCGGGATTATTTATGAAAACCCGTGAATGAAGTCAAAAATAAGTTACCAAAGCCATAGATGCAATGATAACCACTAAAAAGCAACTTGAATCGATAATATTTGGAAAACAAATCAAAATATGCAAAAATAGGCAAAACAGAGCAATTGGCATCAGGTCGGTCGACCGGTTGCAGGGCTCGGTCGGCCGGCCAGATGCAGAAAACCAAAATATGGCTCGGGGTAGCAGGTCGGTCGACCAGCTACAGGGCTCGGTCGGCCAACCTGATGATTTTTGCACTTCCTGCCTATTTCAATGAAATGCAAATTCATCCATGTCGCGACCATTCGAGCAATGGACCTAAGGAGCTCTAGCCAATAGATACCCCAGCTCCATTAGCTCTCCGATTCGCGCTCAAAAACATGGCTAAACATCAAAGTTAGGATCTTTAGAGAATTAAAACCCAAACACTATAAATTTGGATATTCACCAATTCGACCCAAACCAAAAGCAATTGCATATGAACAAGGTGTTAGGAATTCATACCCAACATCTATGAAATCATAAGAAATAGATGTGAGTTCAAAACTCACCTTTTTGACTCAAGAACAAGGAAAAAGAAGCTCAAATGCAAAGGAACAAGGCCAACCACTCTCTATTTCAACTCTACTAGCTTCAATCTAAGATCAAACAAATATTTCCTAAGTTTAGGTTTAGGAATTTCTGAGATTGAAGAGAGAAAGAGATAGAGAAGATGAAGAAGAGGCTTACCAATTGCTTCTACTTGATTTTGGAGCAAGGATTCAAGCTTTGCAAAGGAAACTAGGGCTTGGAATTTCCTAATTCTTTTTCTCTTCCCCCATTTCAGTTTTAACTTAAGAAATGAAATGAAATGAGAGTGAATGGGGGGAAGAGGGCTGAAGTAGAGGGGTTAAGTAGGTTTAGTTAGCTAGTGGGCTGAACCCAAACCCAAAACCCAACTAGAAAAAGTAGCCAATTTCAACTTACTCCAAACATACCAAAGATTATACTCAAAAAGATCGCAAACGACGTTTTGAACTCAATGGAAGTGGTTTCGAGCTCCAATTCGGCCGTTTGCAGAAAGTAACATTTCGGACCCAAAATTCGACTAACGACGCTATATTTAAATAAATCATTTAAAATATATAATCGTTAATTATGCGGGTTGTTACAGCCACCGTAACTCTCCACCACATCTGCGCCGACTACGCCCCTATGCGAGCGTCTTCACTCGCGATTTCCTACGTCACCACGTGACCGAGTCGCGTCACACATCTGGGCTCGAAAATTTGCAGCCGCCATCGAATTTTATAAAACCATAATCAAATTTAGCCGCCGGTCTAATCGTCGAATTGTGAAACGAAGCATGCCGACGAACTCTCCATCGTCTACTCCACAAAACCCATAAATGGTTCGCCGATCAGTCGATGTTCATCGACGCGCGATGAACGGTCGAAAATCAAACCTCAATTTTTGGCCGCCCAAAAACTCGGATCGAGAAACGGACAGCAGATCTGACTTGCGCTCTTCGAGAGCTTCGATATATAATTTTTTTGAATTTTTTTGAAGAGTTTAGAATTTCACTTTTGATTTTGAATTGCAGTTGGAATTAGGTGTTTGTCTGCCATTGAAATGAGGAGGTGAAAGAAATTGTACGTACAGACAAATGATATTGAGAAGCAATTAGGGTTTATAACAGGAAATTTATAGGCAGTGTTGAACTTAGAATAGATTGATCGGATTGAATATACGCGCCAACGACAAAGTGGCCCAAAAAGCCCGTTTCGACTCCGAAATGAAATTGGGACAACCCATATATCAAAATAGATGTTTTAAAATATTTTAAACGCAATGGAAAAGTTTTCAAGTCCAAATTCAATCGTATGAAGAAGTTATGCTAAAATCAATATTTTTCAAATTGATTTCAATTGATTTCAATTAATCGATTTCAAGGCGTTTCAAGTCCATATGATCAAACGACAAGTCCGATCGCTACGAAACTTGAAACCCTACAATAATTCACCATTATGGATTCGACGAAACTGATTTCGTCGAAATCTGAGTCAATGGCAAAAATAGCTATTTTTACATTAATTAATTAAATTAATAAATTAACAAATTAAATCAAATTTCCAATTTCAACTCTATAATTAACAAATTTCATCATTTTTAAATTTCTAAATCATTTACACAAATTTACCCAAATTTAAATGTCAATTTAGAGTTAGTAATTTTACCAATTTCAGTGTTTAACTTAAATTTTCATAAATTCAGTAATTATACATTAAATTTTAAATAATCCATATTCTTAACCTATCTAGCTGTTCAACTGATTTCATTTTACGATATAATTATCATGGTTTATGCCGTAGTGCGTTAATTTCCCTATTCTATCTTAATTTCAAATAATGTAGTAATTAATTTCATTCACAATAAACTCAATTAATTATAATTTGTTCCAATAAATAAACTTGATTTAACTTCAATCTTTTTATCTAATCAATTATTATTCAATAAACAAAGATAACCTTTGTTTTACCCTTTATTACATTAGTAAGTTCAAATTTCCATCTTTCCTTTGTATTAACTACCCTATTTCCATTTTATTACATTTCTACCAATATTCACGCTAACTGCAATTAACATTCTAAATAAATTCATTTACTTGGGTTCATACTTTCCATTATATAGATTACTACCTTATGAATGAATTTACAATTCCAATTCTTTCATTATTACATTCACACCTTCCGTTACTGCATAAATTTTCATTAAAACATTAAAGATTTCCTATTTTGATTTAGAAGGCCAATTAAACATAACAATCGTTACCATTAACTTTATAATACACTTAAGTTTATTAATTTCAACTAATTATTATGATTACTTGCGTAACACTGAATTCATTCAATTACCGTTTATAATACTAATTCATTTATTTATACAACACTTGTTACTTATATTCAAATAAATTAATAAATCTTGATTTACAATCTTTACATCAACCAATAGTCATATTATAAATGGAATTGACCTTATTTTCAAATATTACTTTAATTAACATTAACGTAATAATTTATTTATATTTATTGCAATTGATTACCAGTTATAATTTAATATACTAAATAGATGGTTAACTTACAATACTTGTTACAATTAACGTTTATTTTCACCTATAAGCTATTATTAACAAACCAAGGTTGCAATTGATTTAGATCTAATTCAACAAATTAAATGAATGGGTAAACAATTTATAATTATCATCATGTGCCTTTTTTAACCACATTCATACTTTATTATCAACAACAAATATTATAATTACTTGTCTAACATTGCTCATATCAATTTTAATTTATTACATATTAATTTATCAATTAACATACTTTAAACTTATTCCCCTACTTATTAATTACAATCAAATAAAACTTTACAATTTCTTCAATTAATAGGTATTGCACTAATTTAGTTACTCATCAACTTGCATCAATCTTATTACATTAATTTACTATTAAATGTTCTCAATAAATTTATTTACTTGCTTTATTGTTTAATACCAAGATTCATTTAATTAACAATTGTTTTCCATTATTTCAATATTAAATTACCAAAACTTTATCAAATTAACACATTTAAATCATTGAAATTTACGGGTCGTTACACTCTCCCCCACTCAAAACTTTTCGTCCTCGAAAAGGAAAAAGAATGGAAAAGAAGAATTAAGAAATCAATATATCTTACTTAAATATTAAATTTATAAACAAATAAATTTACAATTTTTTATTATTTAAATAAAATATACCAATTTATAACCATTAGATCTTTTTATACTCAAATTAATAAAGTTTGGAAAATATTTTCTAAGTCCAAAATTTATGGAAAATTTCGACAGAGTCTCCTTTGTACGGAGAGGCTCGGGAGTAAATATAATATCAAATATAACAATATATGCATATATTTTCCAAAATAATATATATATCCCAACACGGGAAAAACAATATAATAATGCTATAAACCGTAATCCGAAAACGTACCTATTTGTCGGGCAATTAACGTTTAATTATGAAACCAAAAGCAGTAGCAATTGCTTCCATAACCTGTATTCCACTTATATAATCCAGAAGAGTTAATAATTATATAAAATGAAATGTTTAAAGTGGTTTCAACCATAAACAACAAATCAATACAAACATCAATCACTTGCAACAAGGCATACAACCATCACATAGAATCAACACGAATCAATCATTCATTCTTATCAACAAAACAAAAAGTTGTTCGAGTTTAAACTTCAAATTGTACAGAATGAAAAATAAACTACTAAGTGCACCATTTACTCAACAGTCTCTGAAGAAGCTAAATAGATTATTCATACATTCAAACAATATTAAAGTATTCTTACCCAAACAACCATAAACCAAAACAAACAACCACAATTTCAAACAACGGATTTAGTTTATCCTTATTAATTCCATTCATATATTTGTTGTTTGATTTCACTTTTCATTCATATAATAGCTTATCCTTTTAATTTACATTTATTTCTTACAATTTTATTTAGAAATAACTTCAACTTATTTACTTAAGTTTAAAATTTCTTACTTACAGTACCTGCCTTCTGTTATATTTAATTAGTATTATTTCAATTATACTTAAGTTTATAACAACTACAACACCAAATTCTTATTTATTAAAGAATTTCATTAATTACTTTCATTACCTCAAGTTTGTTACTTGTATAATATCTATTACATTTTCTTATTAACATTTTAACTTTTATCTCTTTTGGTAAGTTATATATGCCTCTAAGAATGTAACTGAAAGTTACACAAGTTTATTTTATTTCTCTTAATTAACTTAATGCTTAATAATAATATCCTTTGTCTTATAGGTTCCAAATTTCAAATTTCTTTTAATTTTATTCATAACCTAGCATTAAACCTCTTATTTTAATTAAAGGCTCCATTTATTAATTAGTTACATTACATTTCACTACCATAACTGAAACTATTAATTAATGGAAACTTAAGAACTAGGTACCGGGTTATATTTCAAATCCTTTTAAAATAATAGATAAATGTATATACTTACAGCTTATATATCCAATTATATTTAAAACATTTTAAAATTTATATTTGTTTATCAAAACAACTATGCAATAAAACTACTACAGTGGCCTTCCTACTTCGAAACTCGAAAATGAATGTCGACGATGAGTGCACTCATCACCGAAATTATTTTCCAGCGATAGAGAGGGGAGTACAACTTATTTATTTCCAAAGTTTCTTTAACACAATTCTTTCAAATTATATTGAAATATTTATATCAGAAAATACTTCTAATAATAATATTATTATATTCCAAAATCAATGGAAAGAAATTTTCAAAACCCCGGGACTTAAGTTCTAAATTTCCAATTTCCATTTATATTATTCTAAATCTCATCTCCACTATTATTTATGAATTTCATTATCTAACAACCAATATATTGCAACCATATATATATATATATTTTATTTAAAAATTTTTATTTTATATATAGAAAATATAATAGGCAAAATTATTTCATTCACCTATATTAAAAACAAATATTATGTCGGTCTGTCCTATTAAGTGTTTAGAAATCCCTATTGATGTCATAGCGTCCCATGCACCAAAAATAATTTATAAATACAAAACGGAACAGATTAACACAATATTAAAACCTTTTTATAACACTAACAAATACGCTCTCTCATATATATGCACTCAACGACTCATCATAGGGTATTACTACCCTATTAATAAAGAGTCAAACCCCACAAAGCTAAGGTTTATCGCTAAACCAAAGCTCTGATACCAGATGTAACATCTCGCCTTTTCGTACGCTTTAAATCGACGATAAACCACACACGTCAGACTTAAACCATACAGAAGGGCGGATTGTTATGGGGTAAATAAGAAAAAGCAGAGAAAGAAGAAAAACAAAATAGAATCTTGCAGCGGAACGATAAAATATAATAACCAAATATACAGTTCCTGAAGCTGTTTTACAAAATATTCGATTTTACTTATACAATACATATCGGAGTTAGACGTACCAGAAACAATAAATACTACAGCGGAACGATGTGAATGTAGTGGAATACTATAATAAATATTAGTAAATCTTCGTCTTCGTCCTCCAGAGTACGGTCTTCTAAATCCTGAAATGCTCAGGCTGACTCGAGCGAATTGAAAAGACAAAACACTCGAGTCAGAACTAAAAGATCTTACGTAAGTTAAATCAACAGAAATAAATATGAGTGCAGTAACTCAAGAGATGCACGGGATTTACATCTCCAAAGGATCCGTTAAACTATTTACTACGTAGTAATATTTCGCTATTATAATAGTGTCTAATTGTAAAATAAACTTACTTTTAAATAGCGTTAAGGGGTTACCCATATAGCTCTTAACACAAATAATGCAAAATAGTCTATACAGTACCGTAATACCTCCTAATCGGGGGGCTACCTGTGACGCCCCACCTCTATGCTCACAATAACAAAGGTTATTATAAGGAATAACGTCTGCTATTGCGAAGAATAAGGCTTGTTAGAAGCGACCATCCGTACGTTATGCCTTAGATGAGCATTGATTACATCGATAGGAGTGGTATAACTTACTCCCAAAGATATATATTCAATCCAGATCTAAAGCGAAACTACGGTGGCTAAGGAAAAATCCAGAACAACTCATAATATCAACAACACTGATAGTATAATCACATCAGAAACAGAAATATCAGATGCATAGCGGAAGACAAGTCTGGAATACATGCTACAACAATCTATAGTTCCCATGAACCAAATACACATATACATGTATAACTACATACATAAGATGGGGGTCAAATAACCAAAAGAACTCCTCGAATGCCAGACAAAAGACGATGCGAAATCCCAAAAGCTGAAGCTACTACAGAATCAGAGATAGAGACTATCCTGAAATAACTCGGTCTGACCCGAGTATTATTTAAAAGAAAATAATAAACGGATCAGTCTAATTTATCATCAGAAATAAGAGTATGGTAACCCACACTCAAATAAATTATTATAGTCTCGAATGAGACCATGCAGCATAAACAATCAGTATAGTCTAAATGAAGGAATCTCAATTTAAACACCATTAAATCAGTTTTCAAATTCACAATTGAATTTAAAACAACAATTCACAAAGTCTAGAAATCAAAATAGATAACTAGAAAATCAGCAGTCGCAAAATCATCAGTCGCAAAATCTAGAAATCAAAACAAGATAACTAGAAAATCAGCATAAAAGTGAATCGATCCCAGCAGATGGCGAGTTTTAGCTAAGCCGCACGTGCATCTCAGATGGCCGAAGCCTACCAAGTACTATAAATTTTTGACGCCCATCAGATGACCCGAAGGTCCAGCAGAGTGACCCGAAGGTCTAGTACTGGTAATTGACCCGAAGGTCCAGCAGAGTGATCCGAAGGTCCAGCAGAGTGGCTCGAAAGCCCAACAAAATCATCAAATAGCAGATGTTTCAATTAACGAGTCCGGAATTAACCGAGATAGTAAAAGTTTGGTTCCATATTCCGCGCTTTTGCTAAATCGTTTAAATCTCTTCATCGTTTCCTTGAAAGTGCAAAATTGTGTATTTTAAATAAATAACAATTTACGTTCTCAAACGGACAAGTCATGAATTAAGCGAACCAGTAAAAGTAAGGGTTCATAGTCCTCAATTTTGCTGAAACGTTTAAATCGCTTCCTTATTATTTTTAAAGCGCAAACTATAAAATTTTGAAAACAATTTTTATTTTAAAACGATTTTAAAACTCGTGATTAAAACAATAACATCTGTAGCAATTTCGGTGAAGAAATTGCACTTCACAAAACACCGTAAAAACGGATACCAAATCAGTGCTGCGGCTAACCGCTTGAAAGGGCACTTTAAATTAACGGTTAATGCCGTTAAAACACGGTGAATTTTCGTTCATCGAAAATGTCAGCAAAACACCGCGCTTCAATAATATAACGCCGGTGTAAAAACTTCGTTATAAAAATAACGGAGAATAATCACACAAATATGCAGCTAGGAAGTAAAGTATTGCAACATTGTAAACTACTTATGCACGTATGCAACTGGGAAGTAACCTTTTGATAATGCAAAATGCGTACATATGCATGCAGTGGGAAATAAAATATTTCAACATTGCAAACTATTTATGCACGTATGCAGTGGAAAGGCAACCACTTCAAATATGCACGTATGCAACTACAAATATGCATGCAACTACAATTCACAAATATGCATGCAGTGGGAAATATGCAACTACAAATACGTATGCAACTACAACCATTTTTGATAATGCACTGTACTAGAAACGTGTACTATATTATGGGTAAATGCAAATACAAGTGAATGCAAATCTGGGCATCAATTATATACGAATGCAAATATGGCA
This sequence comes from Allium cepa, assembly GCA_030765085.1. Taxonomy (NCBI): domain Eukaryota; kingdom Viridiplantae; phylum Streptophyta; class Magnoliopsida; order Asparagales; family Amaryllidaceae; genus Allium; species Allium cepa. The sequence goes on from CM060933.1 coordinate 32,324,665, forward strand.
TCAAATATAAATGAATGCAAATCTGGGCATCAATATGCGAATGCAAACCTGAAAAAAATATTTAACCCAAAAATGTTTGAACACCTTGACTCACGCAAGTCATTAAGGGACAACACCTTACACGTTTTCAACCCATAACACACGCATGCAAAGGGAGGAAGATATTTCAACATTGTAAATTAATTATGCACACATGCAGCTAAGGGTAGTGCAACTTTTATGAAGTTTATACACATGAAGTCAGTGACAAGGCAAGTATCCCTTACTAATATGGTATGTAAATGCCACTAGAGAGGACCTAACCCAAGTCTACACTTGAGCATGCAATCAAAACATGCAGTGGCCATGAATATACGCCACCACAAAATAAGTCTATTGCAGACAGAAGTGAATAAGATGGTAACATATTTATATCTCAGTGGAAACTTTAATTTAAGAGCACAAGGTACAGAGATGCAAATTTTACAACAAAATAGGTTTTGAAAATCAAAAGAAACCCACGTTTCGAAATAAAGGCAGAGACTTGATGACATAAATTAGATGTGTGAGAATAACTCACCGTATTTTGTTTCGAATTCAGCTGGCTTTAAAGTTGAAAGCAAATAAGAATGTGGGATGCAGCCATTAATGCTTCCCAGAGCTTTGTGAACGAGTGAAGAAAAGTTTGCAGAGAACAATATTTCAACTTTGGTGTACAAGTCAGAAGTAGGAGTACAGGCCATTCTTATTTTTTGTACACTTTGCATTAACTCTACAACGTGTTATCACTTATTTCATTAAATGTAAGTATACGGCTAAAATGAGTAGCCATCTTTGGTTTTGAAAAAGGTGCAGCAAGCAATTGTACAGTGTTCACATTTTGTTTATAACTTTAATTTATAACCTGAACGTTATTTATGCAAATGTCCAACAATGCTAAATGTTGAAGGAAAATAATGTAAAGGGTTTTGCTTCGAAATAGATCACACTTCATATGCACGTAAATCAAAAGCCTTCTATTTCTTCACGCAGCAGTTGTTTAAACTACTGACTTACAACATATTCTTTTTTCAATTTTAATAAAAAGAAATTTCTATTTAAAATGGTTACTCCGACCGTAGCTCAAAAATTACGGCCGTTACCGATTTTAAAAATATTTATTACGACGGTAATAAAATCAGGGTCGTTACAGACTCCCCCTTATAAAAATTGCGTCCCCGCAATTTTCATACTAGAAGTAGTCAATAACGTAGATAATTCATCACAGCAAAGATTCAAAATAGAAAAGATAGATAAGCCATGCGGTGGCGCCCCACCCCGAGACCCACCTTAGCAAAGAGAATTAACAAGTAATTCCGTCTACTAAAGCGGAGAATAGGGCTGGTTAAGGGCGACCATCTACAATTTTGTCTTAAACATTCATTGAAAACGTCGATAAATGCATTATATTTTTTTTCAACTCAAGTGGATCGACATACCCAGTAAATGCTTAATCCAAAACTATAGGTGGCTAACGGATCTATCAGAACAAAATACAATAACTGAATGTAAATCACATCACAGAACAGTAACCAACATCATATAAACACATAAATGCTCACCTCCACCCAAAGAGGAGAGAAAACCGGGATAAGAGCGCTCGATGAATTCTCTGGTTTCCCAAGTGCAATCCTTGGGGTTTGCGGACCATTGAATTTTTACGAGCGGAACTTCTTTGTTCCAAAGGCGTTTCACCTCCGTAGCTAGCACTCGAACAGGATTTTGCACCATGGTCATGTTGGGTGAGATCTCAAGATTGGGCAATATATGAGGATCAATAACCGAATCTGGTTCACGGAGGCAACGATGAAGTTGAGAAACATGAAATACATCGTGAATCCCCGCAAACCGGATAGGCAAAGCAATACGATAAGCCACGGGACCGATGCGTTCGGTAATAGGAAACGGTCCAATGTAACGAGGAGCCAACTTTCCGGAGCTACTAAGACGCACCACTCCTTTCATTGGAGAAACCCGAATGAACACATGATCGCCCACAGAAAATTCCAACGGCTTTCTGCGGTTATCGGCATAAGATTTTTGCCGATTTTGAGCCTCTTTCATCCTTTGTCGAATAAGATGAATCTTCTCAGACGATTCCCGAATAAAGTCGGGGCCTAGAATCAACTTTTCCCCAGACTCTAACCAACAAGAAGGTGATCGACACGGCCTTCCATAAAGGGCCTCGAAAGGAGCCATGCCGATACTGGATTGGAAACTATTGTTGTAAGCAAATTCAACAAGAGGAATGTGGTCTTCCCAACTACCACCGAAATCAAGAATACAAGCCCAAAGAAGATCCTCCATAATAAGATTCACTCTTTCAGTCTGACCATCCGACTGAGGATGATATGCCGTGCTAAGATTAGGCTTTGTGCCCAAAGCTTTCTGAAGACTCTTCCAGAACCCACTAGTGAAGAGTGGATCCCTATCACTAACAATCGAACTCGGAACGCCATGAAGTCGAACGACTTCTCTAATAAAAAGCTTGGCTAATAAAGGAGCGGTCCGATTGGATTTGATTGGAATGAAATGGGCAGATTTAGTTAGTCGGTCGATAATCACCCAAATGCTAGTATGGCCTAGCCTCGAACGAGGCAAACCATCAACGAAATCCATAGAGATTTGATCCCACTTCCACAGCGGAATATCCAAAGGTTGCAAGAGACCACCAGGACGTTGATGTTCTGCTTTAACAAGATTACAAGTCGTGCAACGGCTTACAAAACTTGCCACATCACGCTTCATACCTTCCCAATAGTATAAGCGTTTCATATCGGCATACATTTTACTACTACCCGGATGGATAGTATACTTCGAACGATGACAATCCTCAAGAATGTCATTTCGAAGATTAGAAATATCAGGCACGATCAATCTACCCTTCTTCCGAATACAACCACGCATATCAATATCGAAATCCTTTAGCTCATCGCTTCGGGAATCCGATTCACAACTCTGAATAAGATGGACAAGATTAGGATCTTGTAACGACCCGTTAAATTCAATGATGTTAAAATGTGATAATTTAGTAGGATTTCTAATTTAATTTAGAATGAAATCCAAATAATATGGAATTTAATATAAGAAATTTATCAAAATGTTAAATGGTTTTAATGCAATAAAAGATTTTAAAGGGTAAATGAGAATAAATTAAGGAATCATATTAGTTCCAGTTAATAGTTTTTGACTTGAATGAGATTCCAAATTTAATAAAATCATTTAAATGGTATGATTTGATTTTTATGAAATATGAGAAATACAAATGTAGGGATTTGATTTATATATACGTTATTTGTTCAGGGTATTGAACAAAATTGGGAATCCAATTTAAATTAATGATATTAACGTTGATATTAGTTGATAAATAAATTTTAATGCAATACCCATAAAATGAATGAAATGAAATGAATAAATGAAAATGCATTCTAGGTTATTTATCGAATAAAGGAAGATATCAAATTATTTATGTAATATAACATTGATTAACCATAAATGGCAATAAATTTAAAGGATTGAGTTAATGCAAGTATTTGATTTATTTGTGAGATAATACCGTGATAACGACGATTTGGTTTAAATTTGTGTATATGTCATTTTACTGGTGTGTCAAGTAATAAACACATAGATGCAAGAAAAGGAAAGTTGGTAGCAATCTATATATGTTATTTATCTTACTTAGTATATTAAATAAGGTTTGAAATTCAAATTTTAATTAAAGGAGTGGTAGCACGTTAGTAGGAAATAATTGTAAGGGTGGGATAACAACTACTATAAACTACCTAATTTAAACAAGTCAATGAACTTATTTGAAATAACATTCATCTAAATATGAATAATTAAAATGGCGGGGTCAACAATAAACGTTACTTTAGAATTTATTTATATTTTAACGGAAGTGTGGAAGTAAAGCAATAGAAGCGTAAACATATCAAGGTGGAATTTATTAGTGAAATGAAAATTTTGATTTGTTATAAATTGAATGGAATTCAAAATCTATTAGGAAAGGTAGATGAATTGGTAATAAAAATTTTAACGGACTTGAATAGTGAATTCATTTAAGTAATACATAATAAATAATGATTAAATGAAAATCCATGCCAAAATATCTATAATACTTGAGGGAAAATAATATACTTTTAAATGCGAGATCAAGAGTTTTACAACAACTATTTTGGATATAAGATATGTTAATTTGGATCATTGCAATGGATATTAATTTAATGTTACCCTAAATAAATTAAGGAAATTAATGAGGATTAACGTAAATATCTTTATAATACGATGATTTGTGAGTAAGAGGAATGAGAATAAAGTTTATTTGATCTATTGGAATGTAATTTATGGTAAAGAAGTTAATTTCAATCAAATGAGTAAAAAAAAAAAAAAATTGGGAATCAAGCTTATTTATTTGGATTTAAGATATGATAAATTGAATTTGTTGCAATTAATTAAAAGTAAAATTTTACGTTAAATCAAGGATTAAGTTGAAATGAGATATTTATGTGATAAATTTTAATCCAATGGTAAACCCTTATAATTGAAGTAAGTATAGGATAACTCAATTAAAAAGGAAAATTTGGAAATTATCTATAAATTGGAATTTTATGAAATTAAGAATTAATATTGAAAGTTATAAGTGAATCATCAAAAACTTACATTTTTAATAGGTTTAAAATCAATGTAAATATATGAGAATTATTAAGTGATAAAGATTTCCAATTCTTAAACTGAATTATAAAAATTGGATTTATTTACTAATTTTATTTATTTAATTAATATAAAAATAGCCATTTTGGCCACGGACTCGGATTTCGACGAAACCAGTTTCATCGGATCCGTATCGGCGAATTATTATAGGATTTCAAGTTTCGGATCGATCGGACCTGTCTTTTGATCGTACGGACGCGAAACGTCTTGAAATCGATTTAATTAAAATCAATTTGAAATCAATTTGGAAATTTTGTTTTCAGCATAACTTCTTCATACGATCGAATTTGGACGTGAAACTTTTTCCATCGCGTTCAGAATATTTTAAAATACCTATTTGGATATATAGATTTAACCAATTCGACTCTGGAGGCATAGCGGGCTTTTTGGGCCTTAGTTTTTCCGTACGTTCATCTATCTAGCCTATCTACTCTAACCCAACCCTACCTATATATATACAGTTATAAACCCTAGCCTCCGCCTAATTTCATTTCATCTGCGCGTATACTTTCTTCAAGCTCTTTTTCTTCTTCAACGGTGCAAACCCTAGATCCAATCAATTCAAAATTTCAACAGAAATTCAAACCCTCCAGAAAAATTCCAAAAAAAATATATGTCATAGTTCTCGAGACAAGTAATCTGCTGGTGTGATTTGTTTGCCTATTGGAGCAATCGTTCGTCCAGAAAAATTCAAATTTGTTTCGGCCGTTCGTATTTGGGCGTGAGATTCAACGGTGGATCTATGTCCTTAGTTCGATCGGGAAGCATAGATGCGTAGAGGAGGACGAGTAGATTCGATCTATGGGGTTAGTTCGTCGCGTTGGTGTTTGGAATCGCCAGAAATCGGCTCAAGGAGGGGCGACGGTCGCACGTGAAAAGGGGGACCGGAGGTAGCCGCTCGGCCTTGGTAGGTGCGGCCGGTGGTGGACTTCAAGGTGGTGATGGTTGATCAGGGTACGGGGGCGTGTAGCGGCGGCGCAAATAGGTAGTAGGGTTTGGGAGTGGCGGCTCGTGACTGTCGAACGCGAGGAGTGGCCTGTAGACGAAGAAGACGTGGTACCCTCATTTTATTTTAAATTCTATTATGTTTAATTTCGATTCAATCGTTTTAACTCGTAACTTTTACATACGACATCCGATTCACGCGAGATTTTTTTCGTTAGGATCGAAATTAAAATCCGGATCTGATGACGCTGGTTTGGACAGATTTGGAGACTGTGCAATTTTTGGGTTTAAATTGGATTTGAATTCAATTTAAATTCAAAAGGTGAGTGTTTTAACCCACTCACAATTACTAGAAGCTTTTATGCTTGTTAAATAAATTTTAGAAATGAATAGAAATTTATTTATGAGTATTTGGCATGTTTATTTCATTCATATCTGTTGAATTGCATTTTATTAAATTTAACTGTTAATTTAATTGATTTATTGCGTATTAATTGACTGTTGGAAATTATTGTTGCATATAAACTGCTAGTTAACAGTATATAAATTATTACTGAATAAACTGTTAGATTAATAGTTGATAAATTTAATTTGAATAAACTGCCAGTTATCACCTGTTATATATGATCATATATATATATATATTGTTATTGATTGATATTGATTGATCGATGTTGTGATTGGATGATGGATGTGTTGTTGAATGAATGTTTTATTTGGATATCATTAAACTGCAAGTTAGTATGCATTTACATTTCATTCGGGATTGCGGTTTGAAATGATATACAACCGCAGTTTTATTTTTTTTAAATTGCGGATTGAAATGATAAATATCCGTATCACTTGACCATAGGATAGAAAACTATATACAGGCACCGCGGTCTATATATAACTATTTTTAATGTGATTTCTATGGTTTGGATGGAATACGGTTTATAAAAATCTTAAATTTTTATACTGAATAAATGTTTTCTTCCATATTTATATACATATGAAGTTGAAAATTTGAAATAAAAAGGTGTATAAATCTCTTTATTAAAATGGAAGAAAATTTAGAAAATGGAGTTTGATAATTTATATCCTATGTTAAATGTTAAGTTGGAAATTTTAAGATATTTATAATTGGATTTTTCCCAAAATAAATTAAAATGAATATTCTAGTATAACTTGAATTGGAAAATATATATAATTTATTACTAGAAATTGAAGTCTTATTAATTATGGATTCTATGTGAATATTCAAGGATAATTAATAGAACATTTGATTGAAAGAATAAAATCCAACTTTAGTTGAAATATTTATACTCAAAATGGATATACGTATATATATGAATTTATTGAAATGGTTTTGGAACTTGAAGCGATATTAAATTTTGGTTTTAACTTTAAATAAAGAAATGTATTGTAAAGCCACGAGAAATATTTCTTTTCAAAGTAACATTTAAGTTAAACCACTTATTTTATATACTGTTGAATATCCAAACCATTTAGTTTTGAAAGTAATGGTTTTAAAAACTATGGATTTCGAAGTATTATGTTGAAAGTTAATATTCAAATATTTGGTCACAAGGAATTATAAATTTTAAAAGTGGCATAATTTTTGGAAAAGATTTATATTTGGAAAATGATATCATTGATTTGGGTTTTATAAAATAATATCAAAATGAATCTTTTTGGGTTTTAAAGAAGAAATGATATCGTAATATTATGGTTTTGAAATGGATTATATTCTGGTTTTAAAGTATAAACTATTTTTAAATGACCGCGGTGTTATAATAACGATGGGTTGGCAAAGAGACCGGGATCGGATATGGACATACTCTCTGTCGATACCGAAAACCACTTTGACTAACCGTGTACGCGGTGGAGATTCCAGAATGAAGTAGGTTGGTGGTGGCGATTCCTGTAAGGTAAATACGTGGACCCGACTCCCGTGAGTTGGCATAAGGTGGCTAAAACAGGAGCTATTCCCAGGCCAATGAGGTCATTCCTCTGATCGGACACTCCTCTTCGATATTATACTATGACTTTGGATTGATTCAGTGGCCACTTTTATTTTGATTTTGGGGAGTTTGTTCGAGGTGGGCGGTAACTGCGGCTACGCGTTTCCATCAGCCTGGGTCCGCAATTGGTATATCTACCCTGGCATTGCCTAGTTGTGCCGTGTCACCTACCATACCGAGCCTTGTACGAGTTTGGATTTCTCCCGTAGCCCGTGTGGTATCCTCTGGTGGCTTCCCGATCAGGAGGGACTATGATATTGGATGGAATACTGGGACTATTACGTGTTAAGGGGAATATTGGGTCACTCCTTAACGCTATTAAAAAGTAAGTTTATTTTACAATTAGACACTATTATAATAGCGCAATATACTACATAGTAAATAGTTTAACGGATCCTTAGGAGATGTAAATCCCGAGCATCTCTTGAGTTACTGTACTCATATTTATTTCTGTTTATTTAACTCACATAAGATTTTCTAGTCTGACTCGAGTGTTTTTGTCTTTTCAAATTCGCTCGGGTCAGTCCGAGCGTTTCAGGATAGCAGATTTTAGCTTTGGAGGACGAAGACGAAGAATCAGTATTATTTTATATATAGTATTACACCACACTCTTTCTATTCCGCTGCATTGCTTGTATTGGTATGTGTAACTCTGATATTTATGGTAAAAGAATAATCGAGCTTTTGTAAACTGTTTATGAACTGTATATTTGTTATTATATTTTATCCTTCCGCTGTGAGATTCTATTTTCGTTTTATTTCTTCTCTATTTTTCTTATTTACCCATAACAATCCGCCCTTGCGTATGCTTTGAATTGGCACGTGTGTCGGTTTAAAGTGTGTGAAAAGGCGGGATGTTACAGCTGGTATCAAAGCTTTGGTTTAGCGATAAACCTTGGCTTTGTGGGGTTTGACTCTTTGTTAATAGGGCAGAAATATCCTATGGGAGTCGCTGAGTGTATATATATGAGAGAGCGTATTTGTTAGTATTAATGAAAAGATTTTTATATTGTGTTAATCTGTTCCGCTTTGTATTTATAAATTCAGGTTGATGCATGGGACGCTATGCCATCAATAGGGATTTCTAAACACTTAATAGGACAGACCGACATAATATCCGTTTTTAATATAGGTGAATGAAATAATTTTGCCTATTATATTTTCTATATATAAAAATAGTTTTATAAAGATATATATATATATATATATATATATATATATATATATATATATATATATATTTGGTTGCTATAGATTGGGTGTTAGAAAATAAAAATATCTATAATAACTGAAGCTAAGTTGAAATTATGATAAATCGAATTGGAAATTTTAGAACTTAAGTCCGGGATTTTGAAAATCTGTTTTCAAAGGATTTATAAAATATAATGATTTGGTTTATAAGTATTTTCTTATACAAATATTTAGATAATTCGGAAGAATTGTTTAAAAGAAGATTTTGGAGAAAATAAATTTTGTACCTTCCTCTATGTCGTTGGAAAAAAATTTCGGTGATGACGGCCGCATCATCGACTTTCATTTTCAAGTTTCGAAGGGGAAATGCCACTGTGGTACACTCTACTGCAGATTTTTTTTTTTTGAAATTGATTGAATTTTTAATTGTTTTAAATATAATTTGAGATATAAGTTGTAAGAACTCATTTATCTATTATTTTTAAAATAAAATTGAAATTTGACCCGGAATTTAATTCTAAAATTTTCCATTAATTAATTGTCAAATTTTAGTGAAATAAAAAGTAAGAAATAAATGGATTGAAACCTCTAATTTAAATAAGAGAATTAGTGCAAAGTTATAAAGAGAAATTTGAAAATTTTAACATATGAGACAAAAAGTAATATTGATTAACGTTAAAATTTATTAAAAGAATTGAGGTAAACTTGTATAAGTTCTTTTGCATTTTTCTTTTTACATTAATAACTTACCAAATATAAAAGTTGAAATGTTAGATAAGAGATTGGAATAGAATATTACACAAGTAGAAATTTTGGAAAAAATGAAGTATTCAATGAATTGCTGTTATCAATAAGAAGTTAATGTTATAAACCATAGTTAATGAATTAATAAAATTTCTTTATTTATAAGAATGGAGGTATAAAGTTGTAAATTTATGTGTAATTGAAATGTTACTGTAATTAAAACAATAGAATGTAGGCAATAAATAAATAAATAGGAATAAAACGTAATTTGAAATCGTAACTTATAAAACAAAGATGTGATTATTGGACCATTAATAATTAAAAGAAATGAGGAACTTGTATAATTTCCAATTACACACTTAAATAACATATATAACTTACCTAATATTGAAGGTTGAAATGTTTAATAAGAGAATGTAATAAAAATATTTTATAAGTTGAAATTTGAAATAATGAGAGTATTCAAATGAAATTAATGTTGAATGTAAGTTATAATTGAAGTTTTACTAAGTAAAGAAGAGTATGACAAATAGGGAATTATAAACTTAAAATTTAAAGTGTAAATTGATGAGGTCATGCAATTTTAAATGAATGAAATATAATAAAGAGAGATTGTAAACTTAAGTTACAATTGGAATTTTACTATATTTAAAAATAATTAATGGTAAGTAATAAATGAAAATTTTAAATAATCACTGAATAAATGAAAGAAAGGGAATCAAACAACTAAAATATGTAATAAATTGTAAGAAGTTAATTTGATTAGCTGATTTGAATTGTGATGTTTAAATTTGGGTTGTTGGGTAAGATACTTTAAATTGGATTGGATGAAAGAATAATCTATTTAGTTTATCTAAGGCTGTTGAGTAAATGATGCGCTAATAGTTTATTCTTCATTCCGTACAATTAAAAAGGTTTTGAATCCAACTAACTATTTGCTTGTTTGATTTTATGGTTGCTTTGTATATTGTTGGGTATGCTGTTTGTTGAAATGGATGGTTGTTAGATTGATTTGATTGCTAGTGATTGAAACCACTTAGAGGTTATTTGAAAATGTTATCCAAACTTTATTTATTTAAGTACATAAAGATATAATGATTATAAGACGGGTATATTTTATGTAAGTAATGAATTTAGTAAATTATTGGTTATAGGTTAGATATTTTGAATAAGATGTATTGTTATTTAAATTCTTTTTCTCCCTTCTTTTCCTTTTCGGGGACGAAAAGATTTGAGTGGGGGAGAGTGTAACGACCCGTTAAATTCAATGATGTTAAAATGTGATAATTTAGTAGGATTTCTAATTTAATTTAGAATGAAATCCAAATAATATGGAATTTAATATAAGAAATTTATCAAAATGTTAAATGGTTTTAATGCAATAAAAGATTTTAAAGGGTAAATGAGAATAAATTAAGGAATCATATTAGTTCCAGTTAATAGTTTTTGACTTGAATGAGATTCCAAATTTAATAAAATCATTTAAATGGTATGATTTGATTTTTATGAAATATGAGAAATACAAATGTAGGGATTTGATTTATATATACGTTATTTGTTCAGGGTATTGAACAAAATTGGGAATCCAATTTAAATTAATGATATTAACGTTGATATTAGTTGATAAATAAATTTTAATGCAATACCCATAAAATGAATGAAATGAAATGAATAAATGAAAATGCATTCTAGGTTATTTATCGAATAAAGGAAGATATCAAATTATTTATGTAATATAACATTGATTAACCATAAATGGCAATAAATTTAAAGGATTGAGTTAATGCAAGTATTTGATTTATTTGTGAGATAATACCGTGATAACGACGATTTGGTTTAAATTTGTGTATATGTCATTTTACTGGTGTGTCAAGTAATAAACACATAGATGCAAGAAAAGGAAAGTTGGTAGCAATCTATATATGTTATTTATCTTACTTAGTATATTAAATAAGGTTTGAAATTCAAATTTTAATTAAAGGAGTGGTAGCACGTTAGTAGGAAATAATTGTAAGGGTGGGATAACAACTACTATAAACTACCTAATTTAAACAAGTCAATGAACTTATTTGAAATAACATTCATCTAAATATGAATAATTAAAATGGCGGGGTCAACAATAAACGTTACTTTAGAATTTATTTATATTTTAACGGAAGTGTGGAAGTAAAGCAATAGAAGCGTAAACATATCAAGGTGGAATTTATTACTGAAATGAAAATTTTGATTTGTTATAAATTGAATGGAATTCAAAATCTATTAGGAAAGGTAGATGAATTGGTAATAAAAATTTTAACGGACTTGAATAGTGAATTCATTTAAGTAATATATAATAAATAATGATTAAATGAAAATCCATGCCTAAATATCTATAATACTTGAGGGAAAATAATATACTTTTAAATGCGAGATCAAGAGTTTTACAACAACTATTTTGGATATAAGATATGTTAATTTGGATCATTGCAATGGATATTAATTTAATGTTACCCTAAATAAATTAAGGAAATTAATGAGGATTAACGTAAATATCTTTATAATACGATGATTTGTGAGTAAGAGGAATGAGAATAAAGTTTATTTCATCTATTGGAATGTAATTTATGGTAAAGAAGTTAATTTCAATCAAATGAGTAAAAAAAAAAAAAAAAATTGGGAATCAAGCTTATTTATTTGGATTTAAGATATGATAAATTGAATTTGTTGCAATTAATTAAAAGTAAAATTTTACGTTAAATCAAGGATTAAGTTGAAATGAGATATTTATGTGATAAATTTTAATCCAATGGTAAACCCTTATAATTGAAGTAAGTATAGGATAACTCAATTAAAAAGGAAAATTTGGAAATTATCTATAAATTGGAATTTTATGAAATTAAGAATTAATATTGAAAGTTATAAGTGAATCATCAAAAACTTACATTTTTAATAGGTTTAAAATCAATGTAAATATATGAGAATTATTAAGTGATAAAGATTTCCAATTCTTAAACTGAATTATAAAAATTGGATTTATTTACTAATTTTATTTATTTAATTAATATAAAAATAGCCATTTTGGCCACGGACTCGGATTTCGACGAAACCAGTTTCATCGGATCCGTATCGGTGAATTATTATAGGATTTCAAGTTTCGGATCGATCGGACCTGTCGTTTGATCGTACGGACGCGAAACGTCTTGAAATCGATTTAATTAAAATCAATTTGAAATCAATTTGGAAATTTTGTTTTCAGCATAACTTCTTCATACGATCGAATTTGGACGTGAAACTTTTTCCATCGCGTTCAGAATATTTTAAAATACCTATTTGGATATATAGATATAACCAATTCGACTCTGGAGGCATAGCGGGCTTTTTGGGCCTTAGTTTTTCCGTACGTTCATCTATCTAGCCTATCTACTCTAACCCAACCCTACCTATATATATACAGTTATAAACCCTAGCCTCCGCCTAATTTCATTTCATCTGCGCGTATACTTTCTTCAAGCTCTTTTTCTTCTTCAATGGTGCAAACCCTAGATCCAATCAATTCAAAATTTCAACAGAAATTCAAACCCTCCAGAAAAATTCCAAAAAAAATATATGTCATAGTTCTCGAGACAAGTAATCTGCTGGTGTGATTTGTTTGCCTATTGGAGCAATCGTTCGTCCAGAAAAATTCAAATTTGTTTCGGCCGTTCGTATTTGGGCGTGAGATTCAACGGTGGATCTACGTCCTTAGTTCGATTAGGAAGCATAGATGCGTAGAGGAGGACGAGTAGATTCGATCTATGGGGTTAGTTCGTCGCGTTGGTGTTTGGAATCGCCAGAAATCGGCTCAAGGAGGGGCGACGGTCGCACGTGAAAAGGGGGACCGGAGGTAGCCGCTCGGCCTTGGTAGGTGCGGCCGGTGGTGGACTTCACGGTGGTGATGGTTGATCAGGGTACGAGGGCGTGTAGCGGCAGCGCAAATAGGTAGTAGGGTTTGGGAGTGGCGGCTCGTGACTGTCGAACGCGAGGAGTGGCCTGTAGACGAAGAAGACGTGGTACCCTCATTTTATTTTAAATTCTATTATGTTTAATTTCGATTCAATCGTTTTAACTCGTAACTTTTACATACGACATCCAATTCACGCAAGATTTTTTTCGTTAGGATCGAAATTAAAATCCGGATCTGATGACGCTGGTTTGGACAGATTTGGAGACTGTGCAATTTTTGGGTTTAAATTGGATTTGAATTCAATTTAAATTCAAAAGGTGAGTGTTTTAACCCACTCACAATTACTAGAAGCTTTTATGCTTGTTAAATAAATTTTAGAAATGAATAGAAATTTATTTATGAGTATTTGGCATGTTTATTTCATTCATATCTGTTGAATTGCATTTTATTAAATTTAACTGTTAATTTAATTGATTTATTGCGTATTAATTGACTGTTGGAAATTATTGTTGCATATAAACTGCTAGTTAACAGTATATAAATTATTACTGAATAAACTGTTAGATTAATAGTTGATAAATTTAATTTGAATAAATTGCCAGTTATCACCTGTTATATATGATTATATATATATATATATTGTTATTGATTGATATTGATTGATCGATGTTGTGATTGGATGATGGATGTGTTGTTGAATGAATGTTTTATTTGGATATCATTAAACTGCAAGTTAGTATGCATTTACATTTCATTCGGGATTGCGGTTTGAAATGATATACAACCGCAGTTTTATTTTTTTAAATTGTGGATTGAAATGATAAATATCCGTATCACTTGACCATAGGATAGAAAACTATATACAGGCACCGCGGTCTATATATAACTATTTTTAATGTGATTTCTATGGTTTGGATGGAATACGGTTTATAAAAATCTTAAATTTTTATACTGAATAAATGTTTTCTTCCATATTTATATACATATGAAGTTGAAAATTTGAAATAAAAAGGTGTATAAATCTCTTTATTAAAATGGAAGAAAATTTAGAAAATGGAGTTTGATAATTTATATCCTATGTTAAATGTTAAGTTGGAAATTTTAAGATATTTATAATTGGATTTTTCCCAAAATAAATTAAAATGAATATTCTAGTATAACTTGAATTGGAAAAAATATATAATTTATTACTAGAAATTGAAGTCTTATTAATTATGGATTCTATGTGAATATTCAAGGATAATTAATAGAACATTTGATTTGAAAGAATAAAATCCAACTTTAGTTGAAATATTTATACTCAAAATGGATATACGTATATATATGAATTTATTGAAATGGTTTTGGAACTTGAAGCGATATTAAATTTTGGTTTTAACTTTAAATAAAGAAATGTATTGTAAAGCCACGAGAAATATTTCTTTTCAAAGTAACATTTAAGTTAAACCACTTATTTTATATACTGTTGAATATCCAAACCATTTAGTTTTGAAAGTAATGGTTTTAAAAACTATGGATTTCGAAGTATTATGTTGAAAGTTAATATTCAAATATTTGGTTACAAGGAATTATAAATTTTAAAAGTGGCATAATTTTTGGAAAAGATTTATATTTGGAAAATGATATCATTGATTTGGGTTTTATAAAATAATATCAAAATGAATCTTTTTGGGTTTTAAAGAAGAAATGATATCGTAATATTATGGTTTTGAAATGGATTATATTCTGGTTTTAAAGTATAAACTATTTTTAAATGACCGCGGTGTTATAATAACGATGGGTTGGTAAAGAGACCGGGATCGGATATGGACATACTCTCTGTCGATACCGAAAACCACTTTGACTAACCGTGTACGCGGTGGAGATTCCAGAATGAAGTAGGTTGGTGGTGGCGATTCCTGTAAGGTAAATACGTGGACCCGACTCCCGTGAGTTGGCATAAGGTGGCTAAAACAGGAGCTATTCCCAGGCCAATGAGGTCATTCCTCTGATCGGACACTCCTCTTCGATATTATACTATGACTTTGGATTGATTCAGTGGCCACTTTTATTTTGATTTTGGGGAGTTTGTTCGAGGTGGGCGGTAACTGCGGCTACGCGTTTCCATCAGCCTGGGTCCGCAATTGGTATATCTACCCTGGCATTGCCTAGTTGTGCCGTGTCACCTACCATACCGAGCCTTGTACGAGTTTGGATTTCTCCCGTAGCCCGTGTGGTATCCTCTGGTGGCTTCCCGATCAGGAGGGACTATGATATTGGATGGACTACTGGGACTATTACGTGTTAAGGGGAATATTGGGTCACTCCTTAACGCTATTAAAAAGTAAGTTTATTTTACAATTAGACACTATTATAATAGCGCAATATACTACATAGTAAATAGTTTAACGGATCCTTAGGAGATGTAAATCCCGAGCATCTCTTGAGTTACTGTACTCATATTTATTTCTGTTTATTTAACTCACATAAGATTTTCTAGTCTGACTCGAGTGTTTTTGTCTTTTCAAATTCGCTCGGGTCAGTCCGAGCGTTTCAGGATAGCAGATTTTAGCTTTGGAGGACGAAGACGAAGAATCAGTATTATTTTATATATAGTATTACACCACACTCTTTCTATTCCGCTGCATTGCTTGTATTGGTATGTGTAACTCTGATATTTATGGTAAAAGAATAATCGAGCTTTTGTAAACTGTTTATGAACTGTATATTTGTTATTATATTTTATCCTTCCGCTGTGAGATTCTATTTTCGTTTTATTTCTTCTCTATTTTTCTTATTTACCCATAACAATCCGCCCTTGCGTATGCTTTGAATTGGCACGTGTGTCGGTTTAAAGTGTGTGAAAAGGCGGGATGTTACAGATCTCGTCTCTGGGCCTCGGCAATGCGATCCAAAAGACTGGGACGAGCCTCCATGCTAAATAAAATCACGGGAGAATCTGGAACTGGAGAATGGTCTCGAATATCACAAAGAGATAAACTCTCTAATTATTCCATTCTGCTAACATCATGGAAACGACAGCTTGTTGCTTACGACTAAGCGCGTCAGCAACTCGATTTCCCTTTCCAGGGGTATACTGAATATCAAAATCATATGAGGCAAGGAACTCGAGCCAACGCTATTGCCTCATATTAAGTTCTTTCTGAGAAAATAAATACTTAAGAGACTTGTGATCAGTATAGAGAATAAAACGCTCGCCTAATAAATAATGTCGCCAAATCTTTAAAGCAAAGACAATGGCGGCTAATTCCAGATCGTGGGTAGCATAACGAATCTCGTTAGGCTTTAGTTGCCTAGAAGAATAAGCAACCACCCTATCCTTCTACATGAGAACTGCACCGAGCCCACAACCACTGGCATCGGTATACACAGTAAGATCGCGATTCCCTTCGGGAACCACTAAGATAGGAGCATGAGTAAGGAGATCCTTTAACTTCAAGAAAGAATTCTCGCACTTATCTGACCAAATAAAAGGAACAGCTTTTCTCGTGAGAGTGGTAAGCGGTAAAGCAATACGAGAAAAGTCCTTAATAAATCGGCGATAATAACCCGCCAATCCAAGGAAACTACGGATTTCAGTAACAGTCTCGGGCCTCTTCCAATTCTGAATAGATTCGATCTTGGAAGGATCGACAGAGATACCATCGGAAGAAACAATGTGACCGAGAAACTTCACCTTATTCTCCCAAAAGTGACACTTGGAGAATTTGGCATAAAGCTGATGCTGACGAAGAGTGCTCAAAACAATCTCCAAATGCTGAATATGATCGGCTTCAGATTTGGAATAAATAAGAATATCATCAATGAAAACCAAGACGAACTTATCGAGATATTCTAGGAATATCCGATTCATAAGATCAACAAAATACGCCGGAGCGTTCGTCAAACTGAATGGCATAACAAGCCGTTCGTAAGACCCATAACGAGTACGGAATGCGGTGAGAGGAATGCGATCTTCCGCCACTCGTAATTGATGAAAACTGGTAGCAAGATTGAGTTGGGAGAAGACTTTAGCGCCACTTAATTGATCGAACATGTCATCGATCCTAGGTAATGGATACCTATTTTTGATAGTAAGCTCGTTAAGCTTGCGGTAATCAATGCAAAGCCTAAGAGTACCATCTGGCTTCTTAACGAAGACAGCGGCAGCGCCCCAAGGAGACGAGCTAGAACGGATAAAATGCTTGGCTTCCAACTCAGATAATTGTTGCTTGAGTTCCTCATTTTCCTTAGCAGACATTCTCGTGGGAGGACGACTGACAGGATGTGCACCGGAGATAAGATCTATACGGAACTCTATTGCCCTTTTCGGCGGTAATCTCGAAATAGGCTCAAAAACATCAGAAAAATTACAAACAACTGGAATATTAGCAATAATATCCTCCGACTCGAAGGAAGAAATGAGAGCACTATAAGCATGATCCATGTCTCGAAAAACAATAGATAACTGCTCGCTAGCATCGGGATGCTTGAGATACAAAGTTCTTTCGGGACATAGGATTTGAACTTCATAACGAACGAGCCAATCCATACCCAATATCATATCAAAACCAAGATGGTCCATAACATGCAGATTCGCATGAAAGGAGAAACCACAAAGAATAATCTCAATATTAACACATAATAAACCAAGAGTAGCGGATCCACCAATAGGATTTACGATCCTCAAAGGGTCGCAAAGAGTAATAACATCCAAATGAATAATATCAACAAGTTCCTTCGACACGAATGAATGTGATGCACCCATATCGAAAAGAACTCTAATAGAACGACCATGAAATAAAATAAAACCTTCCAAAACAGAAGGAGTAATACCTTTCGGCTGAGAAGAATCACCAGAAGCTTTAGCAACATTAAGCTTTCCAGATTTGAGACCCCTAGAAGCAGTAGGGCACTTTGTAATCCAATGACCCTCTTTCTTACAATAGCGGCAAATGCGAGGCTTAGGACAATTACGGTAAAGATGATCCAGAGATCCACAATTGTAGCACGCCCTCTGAACAGAAGGTGCACTACTTGGCTGAGAACTAGAGGTAGCTTGCTTCTTCTTCTTCTGATTAGAAGAATTAGGCTTACGAAATGGATACCTCTTCTTATTGGGGTTCTTAGAAACCTCAACATCATCACAACTATCACGTTCCTTTTCAACAGCTTCAAGACAAAGAGCCGAATCAACAAGCTCCTCAAAAGAGAGCTTAAGCTGAAGCAAAAGAACTTTCTTCAAATACTTCTTCAAACCATCAACAAAACGAAGATTCTTCTTACGCGGAGTGTTAATGAACTCAACTCCGTATTTGGACAAGGCCTCGAAAGATGCAACATAATCAGAAACCGAAGACTTTCCTTGCTTCAACTCAAGGAAACTACGAGCAAGATTAGCTTTTTCCGATTCAGGAACGAACTTAAGTTCGAAACGTTCCTTAAACTGAACCCAAGAGAGAGAGGACTCATCAACTTCCAAAATAAAGAGCTCATACCAATCAAGCGCACACTCTTGCAACATACTGGATGACACGAGAATGCGATGATGATCTGAAAGATCCATCCGAGAAAATATGCGCTCACAAGTGCGCAACCAAGTCTGAACTTCCATAACACTTTCCGATCCCTTGAAAGGCTGACCTCCAAGGTGGGAATAGTCACTACACATGCGAGCGAAGGCAGACTTCTGAGCAGGAGCTGCGGGAGTAGCAACAGGAGGTTGAGTACCCCGAAATAGCTCCATAAACTGATCAGCTGACGTGTAGACACCGTCCGGATGAGAACCCCTAGACGGGCCTACAGAAGAACGCTTCCCTCTACCTCTTCCAGCCATAGGCTGAGAGACAAGAGAAGGTAAGGATCAGTTAAAACAATACACAATTGATAGAAAATTTAACAAATGGAATACTACGGAATTTAAATTTTTTATTACTAGACGTACTCCATATGTTAAAGTGAAAAGAATAGATTAGAAAGGCATGAATAAAAACCCCGAATAGTTGTAACACATGTTCCATTCTTTTTCTGTTCTGTGTATATTATAATTTGTTCTGAATTTCTGCTCTGATACCAAGCTGTGACGCCCCATCTCTATGCTCACAATAACAAAGGTTATTATAAGGAATAACGTCTGCTATTGCGAAGAATAAGGCTTGTTAGAAGCGACCATCCGTACGTTATGCCTTAGATGAGCATTGATTACATCGATAGGAGTGGTATAAATTACTCCCAAAGATATATATTCAATCCAGATCTAAAGTGAAACTACGGTGGCTAAGGAAAAATCCAGAACAACTCATAATATCAACAACACTGATAGTATAATCACATCAGAAATAGAAATATCAGATACATAGCGGAAGACAAGTCTGGAATACATGCTACAACAATCTATAGTTCCCATGAACCAAATACACATATACATGGATAACTACATACATAAGATGGGGGTCAAATAACCAAAAGAACTTCTCGAATGCCAGACAAAAGACGATGCGAAATCCCAAAGCTAAAGCTGCTACAGAATCAGAGATAGAGACTATCCTGAAATAACTCGGTCTGACCCGAGTATTATTTAAAAGAAAATAATAAACAGATCAGTCTAATTTATCATCAGAAATAAGAGTATGGTAACCCACACTTAAATAAATTATTATAGTCTCGAATGAGACCATGCAGCATAAACAATCAGTATAGTCTAAATGAAGGAATCTCAATTTAAACACCATTAAATCAGTTTTCAAATTCACAATTGAATTTAAAACAACAATTCACAAAGTCTAGAAATCAAAATAGATAACTAGAAAATCAGCAGTCGTAAAATCATCAGTCGCAAAATCTAGAAATCAAAACAAGATAACTAGAAAATCAGCATAAAAGTGAATCGATCCCAGCAGATGGCGAGTTTTAGCTACGCCGCACGTGCATCTCAGATGGCCGAAGCCTACCAAGTACTATAAATTTTTGGCGCCCATCAGATGACCCGAAGGTCCAGCAGAGTGACCCGAAGGTCTAGTACTGGTAATTGACCCGAAGGTCCAGCAGAGTGACCCGAAGGTCCAGCAGAGTGGCTCGAAAGCCCAACAAAATCATCAAACAGCAGATGTTTCAATTAACGAGTCCGGAATTAACCGAGATAGTAAAAGTTTGGTTCCATATTCCGCGCTTTTGCTAAATCATTTAAATCTCTTCATCGTTTCCTTGAAAGTGCAAAATTGTGTATTTTAAATAAATAACAATTTACGTTCTCAAACGGACAAGTCCGGAATTAAGCGAATCAGTAAAAGTAAGGGTTCATAGTCCTCAATTTTGCTGAAACGTTTAAATCGCTTCCTTATTCTTTTGAAAGTGCAAACTGTAAAATTTTTGAAAACAATTTTTATTTTAAAACTATTTTAAAACTCATGATTAAAACAATAACATCTGTAGCAATTTCGACGAGGAAATTGCACTTCACAAAACACCGTAAAAACGGATACCAAATTAGTGTTGCAGCTAACCGCTTGAAAGAGCACTTTAAATTAACGGTTACTGCCGTTAAAACACGGTGAATTTTCGTTCATCGAAAATGTCAGCAAAACACCGTGCTTCAATAATATAACGCCGGTGTAAAAATTTCGTTATAAAAATAACGGAGAATAATCACACAAATATGCAGCTAGGAAGTAAAGTATTGCAACATTGTAAACTACTTATGCACGTATGCAACTGGGAAGTAACCTTTTGATAATGCAAAATGCGTACATATGCATGCAATGGGAAATAAAATATTTCAACATTGCAAACTATTTATGCACGTATGCAGTGGAAAGGCAACCACTTCAAATATGCACGTATGCAACTACAAATATGCATGCAACTACAATTCACAAATATGCATGTAGTGGGAAATATGCAACTACAAATACATATGCAACTACAACCATTTTTGATAATGCACTGTGCTAGAAACGTGTACTATATTATGGGTAAATGCAAATACAAGTGAATGCAAATCTGGGCATCAATTATATACGAATGCAAATCTGGCATCAAATATAAATGAATGCAAATCTGGGCATCAATATGCGAATGCAAACCTGAGAAAAATATTTAACCCAAAAATGTTTGAACACCTTGACTCACGCAAGTTATTAAGGGACAACACCTTACACGTTTTCAACCCATAACACACGCATGCAAAGGGAGGAAGATATTTCAACATTGTAAATTAATTATGCACACATGCAGCTAAGGGTAGTGCAACTTTTATGAAGTTTATACACATGAAGTCAGTGACAAGGCAAGTATCCCTAACTAATATGGTATGTAAATGCCACTAGAGAGGACCTAACCCAAGTCTACACTTGAGCATGCAATCAAAACATGCAGTGGCCATGAATATACAGCCACCACAAAACAAGTCTATTGCAGACAGAAGTGAATAAGATGGTAACATATTTATATCTCAGTGGAAACTTTAATTTAAGAGCACAAGGTACAGAGATGCAAATTTTACAACAAAATAGGTTTTGAAAATCAAAAGAAACCCACGTTTCGAAATAAAGGCAGAGACTTGATGACATAAATTAGATGTGTGAGAATAACTCACCGTATTTTGTTTCGAATTCAGCTGGCTTTAAAGTTGAAAGCAAATAAGAATATGGGATGCAGCCATTAATGCTTCCCAGAGCTTTGTGAACGAGTGAAGAAAAGTTTGCAGAGAACAATATTTCAACTTTGGTGTACAAGTCAGAAGTAGGAGTACAGGCCATTCTTATTTTTTGTACACTTTGCATTAACTCTACAACGTGTTATCACTTATTTCATTAAATGCAAGTATACGGCTAAAATGAGTAGCCATCTTTGGTTTTGAAAAAGGTGCAGCAAGCAATTGTAGAGTGTTCACATTTTGTTTATAACTTTAATTTATAACCTGAACGTTATTTATGCAAATGTCCAGCAATGCTAAATGTTGAAGGAAAATAATGTAAAGAGTTTTGCTTCGAAATAGATCACACTTCATATGCACGTAAATCAAAAGCCTTCTATTTCTTCACACAGCAGTTGTTTAAATTACTGACTTACAACATATTTTTTTCTTTCAATTTTAATGAAAAGAAATTTCTATTTAAAATGTTTACTCCGACCGTAACTCAAAAATTACGGCCGTTACCGATTTTAAAATATTTATTACGACGGTAATAAAATCAGGGTCGTTACACTACCAGAGGATTCCATAGGTACGACGCAAATAGAAACTCGTAGTAAGGACTCGGTATGGTAGGTGACACGACACAACTAGGCAATGCCAGGGTTGATATACCAATTACAATTCTGGGCCGGTGTAACGCGTAGCAGCTACTACCGCCCACCTTGAACAACACCCCCAAATCAAAAGAATTAAAAGTGGCCACCAAATAAATCTCCAAGTCAGAATATAATAGCGGAGGAGTGTGTCCGATCAAAGGAATGACCTCATTAGCCCGTCAATTGCTCCTGTTTTAGCCACCTTATGCCAACTCATGGGAGTTGGGTCCACGTATTTACCTCAAAGGAAACGCCACCGCCATCCTACTTCATTCTGGAATCTCCACCGCGTACACGGTTGTTAAAGTGGTTTTTGGAGTTGGCAGAGAGTATGACAACTTCCGATCCCAGTCTCTTTAACAACCAAACGTTATTTTAACACCGCGATCATTTCAAAATAATTTATACTTTTAAAACCAGAATATAATATCAAATTTCAAAACAATATAAATACCATATCATTTTTTTTAAAACCCAAATCAATATGATATCATTTTTGTTTCAAATATTTCTTTTTCTAAAACCATAACAATTTCAAAGTTATAATATTTCTAAACCAAACGCTTGAAATATAGCCTTTCAAAACATAAAACTTTGGATTTCATAACTTTGAAATATAACCACACCACTTAAATGGTCTAAATATAAATTACTTCATACAAAAAAATAGTTTCTTCACCTTCACAAATCAATTCCAAATATAGATTTAAACTCCCAAAATAAACCATTTCAATTTCCATATATTTCAAAGCTTTAAATATTCCACCATTTCAAAACTAGTTCTTTGATAATTCCATATATATCAAATTCAATTACTATTATTTAGATTTGAAATGTTTACTTAATAAATCAAATACCCTTTAAATAAAGCTTCAAATTTCAATAACTGAATATTTCCCAATTTATTCACTTAAATCACCTTAAACCCGAATTAAGTTATAAAACCATATTCTTTTAAAAATCTACATTCCAATAAGTTCCAAACGGATTCTTATTAAATATAATTCTTAATTAAATGAAATCTCAAATCAATTTCAAAACTATCTTCTCAACCTTGATTAATAAAATCAATATAACTCTATATTAAAATATACTTTAAGTAAATATTTATCCATATTATATTTTAATAAAATCAAACTTTATTATTACTTATCTTATACTTTAAACAATTTTATACATAGCTTAAAACCAAGAATTTTACTATATATTAAATAACCTTTATCAATATCCAAATCAATATCCCTTAAAACCATATATATTACTTTACAAAACCATAGAAATCATTTCAAAATATTTTTATATATAGACCACGGTGTCTGTATACAATTTTCTATCCTATGGTCAAGTGATACGGATATTCATCATTTCAACCCGTAATTTAAAATAAAAATACGGTTATATATCATTTCAAACCGCAATCCTAAATCAATAATGACAAATCAAGAAATAACTTGCAGGTTATGATGATAATAAATAAAACACCCATTCATCCTTCATAAAATCATACATCCATCACAATCATCATCCAAAACAATCAATCAATATCAATATATAACTGATAATATATAACAGGTAATTAACTGGTAGTTATATTCAATAATAAATTAAATAACGATTTAATTTAACATAAATGCAATTAACTGAGACGAAGATTAAAAATATACGGAACAGTCATAAACAAATGCATAATCATAAAAAAATTAAATTTAGCAAACATAAGAAATTTTAGAAGTTGTGAGTGGGTTAAAACACTTACCTTTTGAATTTAAATTGAATTTATATCCAATTTGAACCCAAAAATTGAACAGTCTCCGAATTCGTCCAAACTAGAGCAAAAGTGTCCGGAATTCCAATACGAACCTAAAGGAGAAAACCGCGCGTAAATTTGACCTTGTAGAAGTTATGCTAATTTGAACTTTAGAAATCAAAATTAAATTAAATTAAAACGAAATTTGCAATGACCCTCACCCATGCCACGTCACCACCCAAATATCACGCACGCGCCTGTTCGAAACCTACAGGATCGAGAAGCACACACGAACGATTGCCATCGCACGTGCCGTCGTAACTCGCCACCACGTCCGCACCGACTACGCCCCCCATGCGAGCGCCTTCACTCGCGATTTCCCATGTCACCACGCGACCGAGTCGCGTCACACATCTGGGTTCGAAAATTTGCAGCCGCCACCTAGTTTTATAAAACCCTAATCAAATTTAGCCGTCGATCTAACCGTCGAATCGTGAAACGAAGCATGCCGATGAACTCTTCATCGTCCACTCTACAAAACCCAGAAATGTTCACCGATCAGTCGATGTTCATCGACGTGCGATGAACGGTCGAAAATCAGACCTCAATTTCTGGCTACCCAAAACTCAAATTGAGAAACGGACAGCAGATCTGACTTGCGCTCTTCAAGAGCTTCGATGTATAATTTTTCAGAATTTTTTTGAGGAGTTTGGAATTTCACTTTGGATTTTGAATTGCAATTGGAATTAGGTGTTTGTCCGCCATTGAAATAAGGAGGTGAAAGAAATTGTACATACATACAAATGATATTGAGAAGCAAATAGGGTTTATAACGGAGGTATTTATAGGTAGATTGAAATTAGAATAGATGGTTCGGATTGAATATACGCGCTAACGACAAAGTGGCCCAAAAAGCCCGTTTCGACTCCGGAATGAAATTGGGTCGACCCATATATCAAAATAGACGTTTTAAAATATTTTAGGCACAATGGAAAAGGTTTCAAGTCCAAATTCCATCATTTGAAGAAGTTATGTTAAAATCAATATTTTTCAAATTGGTTTCAATTAATTTCAATTAATCGATTTCAAGGCATTTCAAGTCCATACGATCAAACGACAAGTCCGATCGCTACGAAACTTAAAACCCTACAATAATTCACCATTACGGATCCGACGAAACTGGTTTTGTCGAAATCCAAGTTAGTGGCCAAAATAGCTATTTTTACATTAATTAATTAAATAATAAATTAACAAATTAAATCAAATTTCAAATTTTAACTCTATAATTAACAAATTTCATCGTTTTTAAATTTCTAAATCATTTACAGAAATTTACCCAAATTTAGATGTCAATTTAGAGTTAATAATTTTACCAATTTCAGTGTTTAACTTAAATTTCCATAAGTTCAGTAATTATACATTAAATTTCAAATAATCCATATTCTTAACCTATCTAGTTATTCAACTGATTTCATTTTACGATATAATTATCATGGTTTATACCATAGTGCCTTAATATCCCTATTCTATCTTAATTTCAAATAATGTAGTAATTAATTTCATTCACAATAAACTCAATTAATTATAATTTATTCCAATAAACAAACTTGATTTAACTTCAATCTTTTTATCTAATCAATTATTATTCAATAAAAAAGATAACCTTTGTTTTACCCTTTATTTACATTAGTAAGTTCAAATTTCCATCTTTCCTTTGTATTAACAACCTTATTTCCATTTTATTACATTTCTACCAATATTCATGCTAATTGCGATTAACATTCTAAATAAATTCGTTTACATGGGTTCATACTTTCCATTATATAGATTACTACCTTATGAATGAATTTACAATTCCAATTCTTTCATTATTACATTCACACCTTCCGTCACTGCACAAATTTTCATTAAAACATTAAAGATTTCCTATTTTGATTTAGAAGGCCAATTAAATATAACAATCATTACCATTAACTTTATAATACACTTAAGTTTATTAATTTCAACTAATTATTATGATTACTTGCGTAACACTGAATTCATCCAATTACCATTTATAATACTAATTCATTTATTTATACAACACTTGTTACTTATATTCAAATAAATTAATAAATCTTGATTTACAATCTTTACATCAACCAATAGTCATATTATAAATGGGATTGACCTTATTTTCAAATATTACTTTAATTAACATTAACGTAATAATTTATTTATATTTATTGCAATTGATTACCAGTTATAATTTAATATACTAAATAGATGGTTAACTTACAATACTTGTTACCATTAACGTTTATTTTCACTTATAAGCTATTATTAACAAACCAAGGTTGCAATTGATTTAGATCTAATTCAATAAATTAAATGAATGGGTAAACAATTTATAATTATCATCATGTGCCTAATTTAACCACATTCATACTTTATTATCAACAACAAATATTATAATTACTTATCTAACATTGCTCGTATCAATTTCAATTTATTACGTACCAGTTCATCAATTAACATACTTTAAAGTTATTCCCCTACTTATTAATTACAATCAAATAAAACTTTACAATCGTTTCAATTAATAGGTATTGCACTAATTTAGTTACTTATCAACTTGCATCAATCTTATTACATTAATTTATTATTAAATGTTCTCAATAAATTTATTTACTTGTTTCAATATTTAATACCAAGATTCATTTAATTAACAATTTTTTTTATTCTTTCAATATTAAATTACCAAAACTTTATCAAATTAACACTTTTAAATCATTGAAATTTACGGGTCGTTACATGTGTGGATTTATTATCGATTTAAACCTTCCTAAATGTGGGTCATCACATGGCTTTTACTATTCCACATTGCATTGTAATTTCTGGTTTGTTTGTATCTCTCGGTCTCTTCCCTTCTCTTCTTTTTCGTTTTTGCCTTAAAAAAGGTCTGCATGTGTAAGCTTGCATTCTTCTTCATATATCAGTTTTCTTTGAACCATCCCTTGTGAACATTCCTTCTCCTTGTCCCCGATCCAACACGCACCTTCCTCACTTCCCATTGACACAAGCTTCAACCGGTCCACCTCCCACAACCGCTCTAAAGAACTACCTATCAATCTTCCCTCTTCACCGACTATAGCTCGTCCACCAATATGCTGCTGCTTATCTTCGTAGCCGAACAATCATCTCGACCTACCTCGTTTCCTTCCAACCTCCGACCATTCCGCCTCCCACTGCTCCGTAGCCATAGTCCCTCACCGACCCAGCTAGCTACCACTAGAGCGTGCAAACTCCGCTAGCTCGTGCTTGTCACCCTCCACCTTGTCATTCGCCAACCGCTGGCCCCTACCCGAATACTCCCTTGACCAGTCGAGTGTCGAACCCGCCTGACAAGACCACATGCACAAAGCCCGCTACGTCCCCTCCAGGCTTGCTCCACCTGCGTGCATCACCATCTCCTTCCAGATCAGACCGAGCCTCCCTTGCGTCAAGCATACCATCAATTTTAATGTTTAAAACTATGTTGCATGCCAAATTATATTGATGTTTTGATGTATTATATGTGTTTAAATTAAGTATTGATTTTAAATTATATACATATAAATATTTTATTTTATATATGTGTTTAAGCTGAATAATGATTTTGATATATAATATATTTAATATTATGTTAATATGTTTTAATATTGATTTTAAAATATATTTATAAAGATTTATTTTGATATTGGTTTTAAAACATATTTATATAAAGATTTTTAAGTAGGCATTTTAAATTAAAATTTGTTTGAAAAAGGAAAAAAGGGAATATAAATTTTATATATATTTGATTTTATCGAATTCTGTGCTTTGCTTTCCACTATCGAACTTGTCGCAGCAGCCTCTGAGTGTTGTTATGAAGTGTCCATATCCGTGTGCGTGTTCGTGTCACCATCTTTGTTATCTAGCCTCAAAAGGTGAGCAATCACTCGCGATTAACATCCTTATATTTAGTAAATTGGTTTCACATGAAATGACGATTGAAATATGTTGTTAAATTTGAACCTGTTAGTAATTTAAGTGTTACATATGATATGTTATTATTTTAAATTATTAATTGCCATATGACACCAATAAAATGTTGTATATATATTGTTATTAAATTGTTAATTATGACATATGCTCATCACTGATATGTCATCCTATTTTATTATTTTATTGTTTTCAATCTACAAGTTTCCTGTAGTTTAGAAAACCCAACAACTTGAAAAGATACATACACGAACGATATTATAGATTAGGGGAAAATCGTTATGGGTTGAAATGATCAACCCAAGCGATTTTATCGAATTTGAAATTCTAGGATTATGGGTTGAAATGATATATAGCCGTAAATATTAAATTTAAATTGTGGATTGAAATGATAAATATCCGTTCTAACTGGCCATAGGATATAAAAATTATACATGGACATCGTTGGTCTATTTTTGAAAATGATTTTCAAAATTTGAAAGGAAAAATACATGGGTTTTGATAAATATTGACTTTTAAACATAAAGACTTTTAATATGTGTAAAAAATTTAGATTTTAAAATTATATGTTTTTGGAAATTTCAAAATTATAAGTAAAGTTTTAAAAATGTAAATTACAAAATTTTACTTATAACTTTATTATTTTTAAATATATAAAATAAGGTTTAAACTAGATTTAATAATAAAAAGATTTAATAATAATAAGATTTAATTTAATATTACTTAATATAGTTAAATTTATTAAGAATTTAATTTAACTAATAATATGTATAAAATATGTTAAGATATTTATTTAAAATTTATTTTAATATTTAAAATAGATTTGTAATAACTTTAATAAATAGAGGTTGGAAAGATAAATTAAAGTTGACTTAAAATTTAAATTGATTAATAATTGAATTTAAATACAGATTGATTTGGAACTTATTGATTTTTGAGATTTAAAGATATGTTTTATAACCTCATAACTTGATCTTGATTTAAGAGGATTAAATAAATATTTTAAATTTAAATAAAAATTGAATTTGAATATTTGATTTTGATTTAAATTGTAATTTGAGATTTTATTTAAATGACTAAATAAAGGTGATTAAATGAATATTTTAAGTTTAAGTAAATTTGAAATTGTATATTTAATTTTGATTTAAATTGTCACGACCTGAAATTCAGTGTTCTAAAATCGACATCAAATACCTCAGTTGTATTCGACTGCCGAAGATTCAAACATCGAACTCCAGTTCGGATGGAGCTTATAACAACATTAGATGAAAATAAACAGCGGAAACAGAATGAATATCATTGATCACAGATACAACACCATCATAATATCCATTACAACATTATCATAAATATCAGAATATTTTATACATATAACACGACTACAAAATGGAGCAACACACTGGAACAACAAAGCTATCCATTTCAATAAAGTCTTCAGAGGAAAGAGAGTGGTAACAAACTTCCAAACTAAGCGCCTTAGATCCAAAAACTTCCAAAATATCTCCAAGGCCAAAAGCTGCTAAAATCCGATAGCTTCCAAACCAAAAGACTCCAAAATCCAGCTAGCACCAAAACACGGAAAACCTGTTACTAGGCTGCCGTGTGGACATTATGGGCACCTAGAGTTTAGAAAGGAAACAATAAACTGCGGGTCAGTCATAGGACTGGTATGAGTAAAAAAAAACAGTCGCTTGTTTAAAATAGTTTATAAAAGAAATTCGATATGCTTTTAGGAAATGAAACTACCATAAGACCTCCCGCCACACACACAATGCAATCGCAGAACTGAGGAAATTTCTTCTTATGATAGTCAAATATGCTTGATACGAGAAAATTTCTTTTGATATTATTATTAGTGCATAGTGTAGAAAACCATTTCGAAAGTATAATATTAATCTTAGCCAACATAGACATTTCGTACTATGCCTACTATAGCTACCATCTAAACAGTGGTGACCACCATAAGTAAATGGCAGGTTATACAATTAAAACCGTACTGGGTTCGTATTGGGGATTGGATTTCCAACAAATGGTCAGGCTAAGGAACTTCCTATTCTACATGGGTACGCCTCTGGAGGGACGTCCCGAGGACCTACCCAGATCTCTGCCAACACAAGGCTGGGTTACCTCTGTAACTAAGTAACTACTACTCGAGTATGCCACCCCCCGGTCATTTGTGACCTTTATCCGAGGGCCCTCAACCACAAAGCAACAACCACACAGTAATGAGATTGCAGCAACCACGTAGGTTAAGTATCTGGGCTCCATACCATGATACCACCTTTTTCCAGAAGGAAATGACATACCCTAAAGAGCGCGACCCTCATAACCTTGCCGCATCTTTCCTATTTCGACCATTTCCGAGGTGTGAGGTCCGATGAGATCTTTTCCAAAAAGCTATGCTTTACACAAAAGCCTTGCTTTGATCAACAAATGATCAACAAATGATCAGTAACACACAGCAGCACTCAGCATGCCACATTACCAAATTGGGAGGATATCACTGATAACCTTCAACTACATAACCTCTGAGCTCATACGTCTCAGAGAAGGGTGTTAAGCTAAGAGAATAAATTCTCCGTCACCAACAGAAATGTATTTGAAAGAAATCTATTTTATATCTCAAAGTGTAGTGTCATACATAAATCCATACAAGTCTGATCCGGGTTCGAACAGAACCGAAGGCGCCCTTGAAATCCAGGTATCCACAACCCCGATCGGACTCCCCATCACATATGGAGATCTCTATACCAGTGCAACTCAGTGTAGAGACATTCAGCAGGTTATCCTATCGTTTTCGAAGACACCCGGTCTTCACCACCGTCTTCAAATGCTATCCATTTCGTTGTATCACTATTCGGAATGGGTTATATGACACAAAGTCCTCTCTCGGCTAATCCGAATAGTGAGCGCTTAATTTTAAAACACGTGGATATATCATTCACAAAGATTTACTATCAAGGTACGATGTGGGTTTCAGATAACCAATTGGAATCCGACTCCCTGTTGCATCGAAATTCAAAAGTCATTTTACGGGCCAAAGGGTTTTCATATTCACACAGAAATATATATCACAGAAACAGAAATCACAGCTCTGCACAAAGTAATCACAAAGCATCATATCACATAAAAGGATATCAATCAGCCCAAGACAATCAATAATAACCAGTCATGTATGATTAAGGTGAATTAATTGTGTGATTAAAATTAGTTAATCACATAATTACTTTTATTAATCATTCTTAATTAGTGATAAATTATCCTTGATTATTGATTAATTATTCTTAATTACAAATTGATTAATCCTTAGTTGTTAATTAATTTAATCTTAATTTACTTTTATTAATTTATTATTCCTTAATTAATTAATTATTAATTAACCCTTAATTGTTAATTAATTAATTTAATCTTAATTTACTTTTATTAATTAATTATTCCGTAATTAATTAATTATTAATTAACCCTTAATTGTTAATTAATTAATTTAATCTTAATTAATTATGAATTAATTATTAAGTAATTATAATCATTAATTATCCTTAACAATATAAATTATCTTACTTTTAAATTAACAACTTGAACATTTAGTTAACTTCTTAATTACTTTGTTAAGTTTTATTTAAAATAACTTTTTAAAATTACACATTCCAACTTAACAAATAGTCATCATTCTAAAAATAATACCTTAGAAATTTATTTAACTTCGATTATTAAAGCTTTAAACCAGAAATCATATCACTCGAGTCACCCTCGAGTGTTTCCCGAGCCAACCGTCCACCTGCTTCGAGTTTTACCCAAGCCCACCCGAGAACTTGCAAACTTTTTTAAAAATTTGTTTAAGTGTTCGAATTGACCCGGTATATTCTTAAAAACACATGATTTCAAACCCGAGCCAAACCATGATCTTCACGAAGAAAAACCCGAGACATCATCACCTAAATTTCAACTGACACTTGCACATGTACAGAAGTTCCGACGAACTTCGATCGATGCTGCAACTCTCGACGAGTCGGTGACAACCCCCACCAGCCATCAGAGTACTCAGAAACTCCAAACATCCACAAACTTGTAATCGTGGTATAGAACCCAAACTGGAACGAAGGTTCGATCCACCAATCCACCTCGTGTCAATGACCTAGACCACCGGAGGCCACGAAATTTTGGCCATAGCTGTTTAAGGCTTTCCAGCTTCGATCGCCACCGGAGCAAACAGTTCTGGCCATCGACGGTGACGCAGCAATGCGATTTCCGACCACAACCATTTATGGGTTTTAAACCCTAATTCGATATCGATAACCTTCAACATCAAACTATAAAATCGACGAGCATTTTTCAGATGATCCACAATCCTCCACCAAGCTACCACCTCAATCTCGAGACCCAAAATCATTCCGATCATCGGAATTTAGCAAAAAACCCAAATTCGATCATCCTGCAAATTCTCAATGAATTCGTACTTAAAAATTTTGATTTTACTTTTAAAAATCAACACTTTTGAAAACATTTTGGATGATATTACTGAAATCAAAAATCTTGATGTTTGCAATTTTAACATGTTTTGAATTTTCTTGTAACTTCAAATTTTCAGAGAAAACTTAAGTTAAATCTACTTAAATTTATTTTTGAACCTTAAAACATAGCTAAACAAACATTGTTTAGATCCTAAAGCCAAATATGGATCAAAGGAAGAGGAATTGAAATTTGTACAGGTTTTAGAAACCTGGGTACAAACAGAGGCAAATGTGCCTGTAATTCAAACATGCACATTCTTCTCTGCATATAAACATCTACATATTTGCATGCATTCAATTATTTACAATTTATTTTCAAACATCATCTCAAACAACTCATAATGCTTCAGATTTTTTTTTAAGTGTTTACTCACCTGTAGCTTTAAAACAGAGGCTTGACAGTTGATTTGATTTTTCTGTTTTTGACCTGGTTGTGTTCCTTTGTTTATTGCTTAATTGTATTGAGTCTTTTGATCTTGTACTTTTTTTATTTGCAGCTAGTTAATATAAGTTTTGCTTAGTTTTCTGATGGATTCACATGCTTAATTTCACAACAAAAAACTAAAATTTAAACTTACTTATAGTTTTGTTTTTAATGAAACAAAGAAAACTTTGGTCTGCTACTTGAATTCCTGAGCCTTGAAATTTGAAAATTTGATTTTTTTTTTCTCTGTAACTAATTGATATAAACTTGCTTAGTTTCTTACTTGATTATTGATCAACAAATTCAAACTTAAATTTTAAAAAGAAATTACTTGCCTTAATTTAACTCAGAGGAACCTTGCTATGCTTCTTGAAAAAAAACTGGAGCTTGGTTTCTTTAAACTGCAATTTGAAAATTTGATGTTAAATCTTGATTTTTGATTACAAATTTAGTTGATTCTGAAGCTTAAAACTTGCCTGAGGTATGGAGTTGAAATTCCTGCTTTAAGGTTTGAGATGATTCTCAGGCTTTAAGCTTTGAATTCAAGAAGATGTTTGCATTTCAGATTTTATTTTCTTTGATGTTGAGATACTCTAGTTTGCAATGTTTACAGTTTTTTTATTCAAAATTTTGAGAAACCAAAGAAATGAGATAGAGGAGCTGAAAGGTTTATATTAATTTAATTTTTATTTTTTTATTAATTATCTAAATTGAACGACACTTGTTAATTTTGATGATGAGATCACTACACTTGTTAATCCTCTTGTTACATGTTTAACACTTGTATATTTTTTCATGAGAAATATATTTATATTATTTTCTTCTTAACTTTATATATTAATCTATTTACTTATTTTATGATCTTTTTATATTTTTATGTATTTTTGATATAACTTCATACCTTTATCGAATACATTTCCTTTGTGAAATATTTATACAAGTTAAAAGAAAATGTTCTAAAACAAATTTATACACTAATAAAAATCATACATATATTACATTCAAATCCAATTATTTTTAAGACTCTTATATTTGAATCTTACATTCAAATTTTTATATACAATTTCCTCATAAATATAAATATATAAACAAGCACCATTTTTAATTTGATTTGGAAAATTTCAAATTATTTTATTAAGACATTTATTTAAATAATTAAATTCAAATTCAAATCTATTCATATATACATTATATATAATTTAAATTCAAATGAGAAAAAAACATTTGTTACTTCAAATTTTAAACTCAAATGAAATTGAAATCTTATTCATGTAATTTAACACCTATTTTGTTTATTTTGAACTTTTTCTCAAATTAATTTCAATTTAGATTTCAAAAATTCAAATTACTAATTTTAAACCGATAAAATTTGGGATGTTACATAAATTGTAATTTGGGATTTTATTTAATGGTTATTAAAAAAGATTATGCGAATATTTCCGAATTTAAATAAAATTGAAGTTGAATTTTGAATTATAATTGAAATTTATCAAATTGAGTTATTGAAAATGTTTGAGTATTTAAACTTTGAAACATATTGAATTTGAAAGTGATTTAAATTTATAGTTCAAACTTGGATTTGAAATCGATATAAAATTGAAATGGTTCTAATGAGAATTTGAATTGAAGCTTTAACCTTTCTAATTGAAATGTTCGAACTGAGATTGATTTAAATTCGAATTTTGAAACTTAAGTTGATTTGAATTAATTTGTGAAATTGGAAGAAATAATTCCAATTCGAAACTATTTTAATATGTAAACTATTTTAATTTATTACTTCAATATATATAAATTATTTTCAATATTTAAGTTGTTTAAGTTAGAATAGTTGTAATTTAGATTTAATGGGTTTAAATGCGAATATTTGGATTGATGGTTTAAACTATTTTGTGGTTATAATTTTGGAAGGAATATGATTTCAAAAGTGATATGATTTTAAAATGAGTGTGATTTTGAAAGCGATATGATTTTAATGAATATGATATTTGATATGAATCGTTTTAAATGAAAATAACCACGGTGTGAAATGGGCGATTGGTTGTTAAAGAGACCGGGGTTGGATATTGTCACACGCTTTACCAATACCGAAAATCACTTTAACAATTATGTACATGGTGGAGATTCCAGAATGAAGTAGGATGGTTTGGCGACGTCTGTATGAGGTATGAACGCAGCATTGACTCCTGCGAGTTAGCTTGATGTGACTAAAACAGGAGCCATGCCAGACCAAGTGAGGTCGCACCTCTGATTGTGCATGCTTCTTCGATCCCATTTTATTACTTCGTGATTTGATTGGATGCACCTTTGATTACGGGAGTGTGTCTCAAGGTGGGTAGTAGTAGCTGCTGTGCATTATCACCAGTCCGGATCCGCAAAACGGTTGTATCTTATCCTAGGCATTACCTCGCGTGCCTTGTCAGATGCCCATCGCTCCTTCTACCAGTTTGGTTTGTACCGTACCTATGGAGTGCCCTCTGATAGCCGTCCAGCTTACGTTGGAATTACGGTACGACATAGACTACGAGAACATATATAAAATGTGTGAAGGGGGATACAGGTAATGCCTTAACTCTATTTTAATATTTTACTTTACTGTAGACATTATCTATTTAGCGTATTGTACTATGTATGTAGATAGTTTAACGATCCTTAGAGGTTGGAATCCCAAACATCCCTTTAGTTATTTGCATTTCACTTGAGTTGATTTACTTGTATAAGAATGTTAATCCTGACTCGAGTGTTTGTGTTTTGCTTTATGCTCGGGTCAGACTGTGTGTCACGACATTTGAGACTCACCTTTGGAGCTTGGAGCTTTGCTTGGACATCCATCTCCATCTATTCAACTTCACATCTATTTCAGTTATTTCATGTTGTCTATATTCAGATTTTTCATTTGCATTTGTATTTGAGACTTCTGTATACTTGAAATTTTCTATTGTATTTGTTTCAGACTCTGATGTTCTACAGTAGCTTCTTGAACTACTATCTATCTATTTCCGCTGCATATTGTTATATGACTCTGTGTCTGTGATTCTAATTGATTTTTTTACCGTATATGCTAAGTTTTTCCAATTATAAATTAATAATATATTGTTTTGAATAATTCAAGTTTAACATGAGTGGATGATTGTAGATTTGAATGGTTCGAAATCCCAGGTCGTTACAATTGGTATCAACGCTCACTTTAGGCAAAACTTAGCATATGGAGTAAAAAAACTCATTAGAGATAGGGTAGTAATACCCTAGAATGAGTGGAGTTGATTGCAGAATCATCTTCGCTCGAGCTTGGAATTCTTAGGTAGGATTTCATTTGATTTGGATTTCTTTTGAATTTTGGAACTTTCCCCTTTGTTCTGAAATCCATTCTTGTCTTTTCCTGTTCGTGTTCTCCTTGATACTAGAGCATCCCATAGCTCTATTTCTGTTGATCTCTGCAATAAATACGATCCCATCTTACAATCTCAATTAGTAACTTCATCCTTTTGTGTGATTAAGCCCATCGACGGTCCTGCCAACCTTAGTATGATTCGTAAATGAGTGAAACTCCTTTACAACTGGCGTTGATTCACCGGAGATTTCTATGTCCTTGGTTTGATGTTGTTCTTTCTTGTAAAGCCTGAACCGTTTCTCTAGTAGACAACCAGGGTAATTCTCTAGTGATCGAATGTCGAATGCATCAGGATTTTAGAGGTAATTTATCTTTTCGCTTGATTCTTAGACTAGTGATCTTGATTTTCCTGATAGTCAGGGATTATCCTGATGTTTGGTGAAATTATTTCTCTCCCTCCCAAGCGGGAAATTGAATTCTACATCGATTATATTCCTATAGCTCAATCTTGCTGCCAGTTTCCACCAACTTCGTGTAGCTAAGGGGAGCATTCTCGAGACAGCTTTCCTCCCAGCGAATAGTCTCTATGAATAGTTAGTCACGCCCTTTGGATTAACCAATGCTCCTGCCTTTTTGTCGATCTCATAAATCACGTTTTCCATGATGTTGTCAACAAGTTTGTCCCCATGTCGTTAATGATATTCTTTTTTTTTTTCTAAGTCTCGGTTGACCCGGTTAAGGTCGCCACGATTAATATTAGTCTATCCATCTTTCCTCTTTTGTAATTTAATTATCGTATATTCCTTTCGAACCTATCTTCTTAATTAGAATTCTCTTTGATTAGGGTTTCTCTAAATTTGAATCTTTATCCTTCTCCTAAATTCATTCTTGAATCATCCTATGAGAGAATGTATTTGTAATTAACATAAAAATGTTTAATATTGTGTTGTTCGAGTTGTTAAGTTTGAATGTTGGTTTCAATTGATCGTCTGGCCAACGCTATTGATAAGAATTTCATAATACTTGAACTGAGCAAACTGGCACAATATTGTTTTCGAAATTGGTAAATGAAATGATTTTATGATTATATATAGGAGTATAATTTTCTGGAATTAGATAGTTAATTAATTGGTTATTAGAAATGATAAAATTACATTATCATTTATTGCTTTGTCAACGTTCCCAAATCATTAACTGTTGTTCTATGAAATTTTAAAACATGGTTTATAAATCTGATTTATAAATAAAATGAATTTAAATTAAGGATTTGAGAATTAAATTTTCGGTGCTTTTCAAAATTTGGTTTTTAAAGTTCTAAAAAATATTATTTTAAAGTATTTTTGAATGGAAATTGTTTCCAAAAATAATAATTTAAAAGAAGTAGGTCAGTACTCTCCTCTTTTATCGCTGGAAAATAATTTCGGCGATGACTACAACATCATCGACATTCATTTTCAAGTCTCAAAGTGGGAAGACCACGTAGCAGCTTTGCTACAATTTTGTTTTGGAAAATGGATTCGATTTGAATTTCTTGAGTATTATTTGATGTATAATTTATTTATACACACACACACACACATTTATTTCAAAGTGGTTTGAAGTGAAAGTTGAAGATTTAATTTTAAATTTTATGTTAAGTGATGGTTTTCAATTATTGAAATGAAGAATTTTTTTGAATAATTGGAGTAACTAAAATAAGAAATGAAATTGAAACAACTTGAAACTGTTGAACTAGGATAAAATTTATTTGCGTAATACTTAGTTGCATTCTAAAACATATATAACTTACCTAAAATATTCAAAAAACTCAAAATGTTATTGTATATGTAATTGAAGGTTATACAAGAGAAAATTTAAGTAATAAAAATGTTTAAACTAAATTTTGCTTAATAGAAATGTTGCAAATAAAAGGTAAATTTGTATAATGCTCAATTACATTCAGAAACATTAATAAAACTTACCTGAAAAAAAGTTTGAATGTAATGAGAATTTGTAATTGGATAATATACCATATAAATATAAGTAATAAGGTATCCAAAAATAAAATTTTGTTAAGGGAGTTTATAAATAAAATTGAATGGTTATAATAAATTTTTACACACTTAATTTGTGTTATAATAAATGTAAATTGAAATAAATTGAATAATAAAAAGTGAATGCTATTTCAGTAAATAAGATGAATTGGATATGAATGTAAGTTAATTTGAAAGTAAGCTAATTAGAATAATAATAAAAAATGAAATTTATATGGTTTTGAATTAATTGTTGTATTTTGTACTTTGAATCTTTTTTCCTTTCTGTTGCTTCTATTCTCCTATCTCGTTCCCTTTCGGAGACAAAAAGTTTTGAGTGGGGGAAAGTGTAAAGATCGGTAATTTTAACGATTTTAAATAAAGTGACTAATTTTTTTTCATGAAATAAATAATAAAATTTTACATTGAAAATTTGATATTTGGAATATGTCTATTTTAACAAAGCAATAGGCAAAATTTTACCGGATAATATGGAAGTTCGTTTTGTTGTGTAATTTTCAGTTTCAATTTAAAATCAATTAATTGATGAAAATAAAACACATTTCAAAATCTGAATATTTTTA
Organism: Allium cepa; assembly: GCA_030765085.1. Classification (NCBI taxonomy): domain Eukaryota; kingdom Viridiplantae; phylum Streptophyta; class Magnoliopsida; order Asparagales; family Amaryllidaceae; genus Allium; species Allium cepa. The sequence continues at coordinate 32,364,076 of CM060933.1, forward strand.
TATAATAAAAATCTTTATCATTTTCTAAGTGAGACATCATATTTCGTTTCGTCAAATTTGGACTGCTTTAGCCTCGTTTGTCTTATTTTCCGTGTTTTAGCAGCATTCTTGGCAACGAATATCAACTTTTGATAGGAAGTTCATATCGCTAATATCTGTATACCATACTGTTCTTCTCATCATGCCGATCTCCGCTCTATATTTATTTGTACATTTCGGTGTCCGGTACGTGGCGAAATCTACAAAACGGTTAGCCGTATCGGTACCTGTTAGGAACCTTTTGGTGCTCCGTGCCTTTTCATAATCCATCATGAAAATGAATAGCCACTAGCCTTTTATTATTCCTAGAAATTTAATACGTGGCTTTCACTATTCCACGTTGCAACATAATTTCTGGTTTGTTTGTATCTCTCGGAGTCTTCCCTTCTCTTCTTTTTCGCTTTTGCCTTAAAAAAAGATTTGCATATATAAGCTTGCATTCTTCTTCATATATCAGTTTTCTTCGTACCATCCCTTGTGAACATTTCTTCTCCTCATCGCCGTTCCAACACGCGCCTTCCTCACCACCCACTGACATAAGCTTCAACCGATCCCACCTTCCACAACCGCTCCAAAGAACCACCCATCAATCTTCCCTCTTCACCGGCCATAGATCGTCCACCAATATACTGCTGCTCGTATTCATGGCCGAACAACCATCTCGACCTACCTTGTTTCCTTCCATCCTCCGACCATTCCACCTCCCACTTCTTCGAAGCCACAGTCCCTCACTGACCTAGCTAGCCACGGCCAGAGCGTGCAAACCCCACCAGCTCGTTCTTGTCACCCTCCACCTTGTCATTCGCCAACCGCTAGCCCTTATCCGAATACTCCACTGACCTGCCGAGTCCCGAACCCACCTGACAAGTCCATACACACACACCTGCTACGTCCCCTCCAAGCTTGCTCCACCTGCGTACATCACCATCTCCTACCAGATCAGACCAAGCCTCCCTTGCGTTAAACATAACATCCATTTTAAAGTTTAAAACTATGTTGCTTGCCAAATTATATTGATGTTTTGATGTATTTGATGTGTTTAAATTAAGCATTGATTTTAAATTATATAGATATAAATATTTTGTTTTATATACGTGTTAAGCTGAATAATGATTTTGAGATATAATATATATAGATTTTATGTTAATATGTTTTAATATTAATTTTAAAATATATTTATAAAGATTTATTTTGATATTGGTTTTAAAACATATGTATATGAAGATTTTTAAATAGGTATTTTAAATTAAAATTTGTTTAAAAAAGAAAAAAAGGTAATATATATTATATATATATATTTGATTTTATTGAATTATGTGATTCACTTGCCACTGTCGAAATTGTCGCAGCAGTCTCTGAGTATTGTTGTGTAGTGTCTATATCCGTGTGCATGTCCGTGTCACCATCTTCGCTATCGTTGTTCTCTAGCCTCGAAAGGTGAGCAATCACTCATGCCGTTTGTACGTGGTATATGGATTGACGGTGGATCTTCGTCGATGGGATGATCAAGTGGTGCTGGAGTGCGGAGGGAGTCGATTCATGCTCATCTATACGGTTTAGTCACCGCCTAGAGGTTGTGAATCACCAAAAGTTGCCTTCAAAGCTCAGAACGACGGACGTGGGGGGGTCATAGTTTCCATGGTGGGGTCTAGGGGGATCGGCTAGGCGAAGGGAGGAGCATGGTATACTCTGGTCAGGTCGAAGGTTAGAGGATCTGTGGCGAAAATTGCGTGAAAGTGGTGATTTCCGGCGGCTTCATGATCGACGCGTTTGGGATCCTGTAGCCTAGGGCCGGCGTGACTTGGTATGTTTTATTTATTATTTTATTTAATTTGAATTTAAACTTAAGACGTTCTGATCTCAATAACTTTTGCATGCGAGCTCGGATTTGAGCGTGGTTTCTTGTGATGGGAACATATTGAAATTCTGGACATTTTAATGCTAGTTTGGATGTATTCTAAGACTGTTTGAATTTTGGGTTTAAATTGGATTTAAATTCGATTTAAATTCAAAGGTGAGTGTTTTAACACACTCACAACTTCTAAAACTTCTTATGTTTGTTAAATTAAATTTATGATGTAATTTAAAATTTATATATGGCTGTTTGGTATATTTAAATCGTCATCTCAGTTAATTTGAATTTATTAGAATTAAATCGTTATCTAATTTATTACTGAATTTAAATTGCCAGTTAAATACCTATTATTGATTTCAATTATCTATTTATGTTTATTGATTGGTTTGGATGATGATTGTGATAGATGATTGATGGTTGATATTGGATGAATGGATATTGTATTTTATATCGTTATAACACTACAAGTTCACTATGGGTTGAAATGATACATACCCGAATGATCTTAAAGATTAGGGGAAAATCGTTATGGGTTGAAATGATAAACCCGAACGGTTTTCATTGATTTGAAATATTGATTTTGGTACTGGTTGAAATGATATATATATATATATATCCATATAAATTCTTGAATTTGGATTATGTGTTGGAATTGAATTATTTAAAAGGTTTAAGTTAAACTTTGAATTTTTCTAATTAAAGTGGTTAAGATTGATATTTCCAATTATTTGAAATCTTTTGGTAATTATATTCACGTTGTACACTTGATAGAAGATGGAAAATCCCGTAAGATCTCTGAAGCCATTACACTCACGTTTTATTTTAGATAAATTTGACTTACATTAAATCTTTTAGTTCTGACTCGAGTGTTTTGTTTTCATACGCTCGGGCCAGTTTGAGCTTTTTCAGTGTATTGAAGACCATTTTATTTTCTGGAGGACGAAGACGAAGATTCATTATATTATTACTATTTATTATTATTATTCCACTATTTTTGTATTCCGCTGCATTATTTGTTTATTCCTAATGTATGTATAACTCTGATCTGAATTGTAAAAGTGTAATTTGTCATTTGTAAAATAGCTTCATGAACTGTTTATTTGATTATTATATTTTGTCATTCCGCTGCGAGATTCTGTGTTTTGTTTTTCCTTCTTTTTTATTATTTTCTTATTTACCCCATTAAAATCCTCCCTTTTGAATGGTTTGAATTAGGCATGTATAGTTTATTATCGATTTAAACCGTCCAAAAAGGTGGGTCGTTACAGTTGGTATCAGAGGTTTGGTTTTGGCATACCTTAGCTTGTTGGGGTTAACTCATTAGAGATATGGTAGTAATATCCTAGAATGAGTTGTCTAAGTGTATATATATACGAGAGCACATCCTTGTTAGTGTTATAAAAAGGTTTTATATAAGTTTTGAAATGAACTAATTTTCCTAATATATGTTATATATAAAAGAAAACTTATAACTAATACAGTTATTTGTAATGTGTTTGTTTTATGAAATGGTAATATCTAATTATTATCATTTATTGTTAATTTGTTATATTTCATCAAATTATAAACATTGGCTAATTATTGTTAACAGAATTAATGGACTAAACATTAGTTTAATAATGGTGTATTAAAGAGAATAAGGCGAATAATTAGGATATTTGTTTATGAAATTGAAATATTGTTGTGAATTTTGTTGTTTGTTGATCGGTAGTTTCAACTATTGAAAAACGGAATATTTGGATATTTTGGATAACAAAACCTTTTGAATTAATATATGAGTTGAAACTTAGAAATTGTGTTGAATTATGCAGTTAAATTTGATAACCTTAATTTGAAAGCAAGTGAAACAAGGTTTAATTTGTTATATCTATGTTTAGTAAATGAATAGAATTGTTGTATAGATTCTTGGCATGTAATGTAATAATATACAAGAGTGAACTTTAAGCCTTGGGATTTTCAAATTGAAATTGTGATTAAGGAAATGTTGTAAATGAGATTAAGTTGGAAAAATATATTTATAAACTTAAATTAACGTTTATGAAGTGTGTCATAAATAAATTGAAAGGTAAAGGTGAAACTAAATGGGATAAGCAAATAGGAATTAAAATTGAAATGATTGTAAATAAAGCCATGACTTATAAATCATAATGAAATAAATGGATGTGCAGTAAATGGTTATAAATAAAGTTGTGATAACTTTAAACTCGAACAATGTCTTATAAAAAGGAATTAAGCTTTTATAAATTGGTTATAAACTTAAGAAATTCCTTATAAAATGATTTGCAAATAAATGTAGTATTAAATGAGAAATATTATATGTGAAATGAATGTAATATAAATTGAAGAGAAATGTAAGCAATACTATGAGAATGAATATATTAATGTTTTACATTAAATGGAGAAATTCTGTGAAACAAATATTAAAGTATGAAGTGGTATTTGTGTTAAGCAATGAGATTAAAAATGAATTTAATTGAAATGAAATTGTGATGAAACAAATGGGAATAAATAGGCAAGTTGTGCATATATTGTTTTATTCGCAAAATTCATTTGATCCGAACTTGAGTACATAAGTTTGAGGCGAATTACACCATTTCGTGTTAGGATTTTTCATTCGATTCTTGATGGCAAATATTTGATATGGATTTTTGGCTTGATTCTAGAATTCTCTATCATTGTATATGGCTATGCTAGGAGAATGATGGTTTCTAGTCAAGAAACCATATTGAAGTCCGCATTAGGAAAGTTGAATAGATAATACTAGTTCGAAAGCAAACTTGTGTTGATCGAGCGAGCGATTGAATGCGATTTTGCGAAATGATGACATTTGTACATCTTATGTTCTACAATTATTGATATGCTTTGACGCTGAAAATGAAAGTTATTGGATTGGATATCTTTGTAATTTAAATTGGAATTTTCTCTTATGCAAAACTATTTTCTTTTATTTTTCTTATACAAACTATTTTATGTACAAACTATTTTACAAACTACTTTATATACAAACTATTTTATATACAAACTATTTTGTATACAAACTATTTTATATACGAACTATTTTACAAACTGCTTTATACAAACTATTTTAAATTCAAAACCTTTTATAAAGAAAAGATATTGAATCTCGGATGGCTTTCCATACAACAAAATTGATTTCGGAAAATTTTGATTCTTGTATAAAATGGACTTTATATAAGTACAAGTGACTTTGAAACTATTAGTTTTGGAAGGTATTCGATCTGAAGATATAAATCTTATATATAACGAAATTTATATAAGGATGATTTGATATATTCGAGATTATTGATTTTGGAAAGTACTTTGTCTGAAAATGAAATCTTATATATAATGGAATTTATATAAGTGCGATTTTTAAAGCTATGATTTTGAAAGGGTACTAGATATGGTATATTATATTTTGAAGTAAGAGGTATGGGGAAGTACCCTCCGTGAAGAAGTATAGTGATATGCTTCGACCTAGATGGACTTGGGGAATCCAGGAATGGATTCGACCGATAAACCCTAATGGACTTGGGTGAATTCAGAAATGGATTCGAACTGATATGGTTGTGCAGACTTATATTCATGAGTTCCTCGATTTTTTTCAGGGTAGATGGTTCATTTGTTTACCCAATGGAGGCGCTTTCGATCCTAGGATCTATTGTTTATGGATCTTTCGGGAAGGAAGTGCATCCATTACGTAAATCATTGAATCGGTAGTGTACCACTGCAGTAGGGGTCGATAGTCCTTTGTTTACCAACTGGCTATGATATTTTTCTGGAATCCGGAAGGTAGAAGGATTTTCTGGGAAGTCTTATGTCCATTGCATAAATACTGGATCAGCAGCAGGCCACTGCTATCGTATTATCATTATTTGACATTGGATTTTGAGCGGTACTTCTCATACCTATTTTTGAGTATTTTCACTGGGTGTTGAAACAGGTCTACTAAGAACTTAGAGATTTCTAGTCTTACGCCTAATCAACTATGACCGGAGCCTGCAAGAACGAGGATAAACTTGTTAAGACATTGAGTTATAAAAGTATTTTGATAAAGTATTATATAAAGGATATTTTGATCATATTTCCTTTCTAAATAATTTAAAATGTTTAAAATATTGTTTATTTATATACAACACGGTTTAATAGCAAAGTATTAGTGTTGTAAATATTTTAGAAATTATTAATTTAATTAAACATATTTAAAGTAAATGATTATTGATTTATTAATAATGTTTGAAAGTATCTTCAAATAAAACTAATAAATTTATAAATTATGGATTTAAGGTTTTCAATAAATTCTTTTAAATATAAGTAATGATGTAATTAATTATTTTCAAATAGTTTACAGATATTTATAAAGATGCTATTTAAATTTTTTAAATGTATTTATAAATGAAGCAAGAAATTTTACAAATTAATATTTGAAAAGTATCAAAGTATTAAAGATGACTGATTTGAAAATAAAGCTTTCAAATGAATATTTCAAGTAAAATTTGTATAAGTTCTTAGAATTTATAATTTAAAATTATTATATAAATGAAAAAAATCGATTTGCAAAGTTTATTTATAGTAATATACTTAACCAATAAATTTGAATCTCTATTTTGGAAGTATAATTTGGAATATTTACTTGATTTCAAAGTACTAATAGTAAATTTATTGGTTTATTTATTATTTGAAATGATGTATTAAACCATAATAAATGCTTTCCATGATTTGAATTTCCATTTAAAACAAGTGTGTAAAATTAATTATGAAGATATGAAATTTTATACTTTGATTTAGAAATTTAATGTAAGATTTGATTATACTATTAGTTTCAGTTTAATAATATTGAGTTTATAATTATTTTAAAAATAATGAGTCTGTAAGGAACTTTATTTTAAAGCTTATTATAATGTTTTGATATAAATTTCTAACATTTTGTAATGCCCCGCCTTTTTGTACGCTTTAAATCGACGATAAACCACACACGTCAGACTTAAACCATACAGAAGGGCGGATTGTTATGGGGTAAGAAAGAAAAAGAAGAGAAAGAAAAAGAACAAAAAAGAATCTTGCAGCGGAACGATAAAATATAATAATCAAATATACGGTTCATGAAGCTGTTTTATAAAATATTCGATTATACTTATACAATACATATCAAAGTTACACATACCAGAAAACAATAATTTATGCAGCAGAACAGTATGAATGTAGTGGAATATAATAAGTAATAGTAATACAAATCTTCGTCTTTGTCCTCCAGAGATAAAGTCTTCGAATCCTGAAATGCTCAAGCTGACCCGAGCGAATTGAAAAGACAAAACACTCGAGTCAAAACTAAAATATCTTATGTGAGTTAAATCAACAGAAATAAATATGAGTGCAGTAACTTAAGAGATGCTCGGGATTCACATCTCCTAAGGATCCATTAAACTATTTACTATGTAGTAATATTTCGCTATTATAATAATGTCTATAGTAAAATAAACTTACTTTTAAATAGCGTTAAGGAGTTACCCAATTTCCCCCTTAACACAATAATAGTCCCAGTAGTCCATCCAGTATCAGCGCATCTCTAGATCGGAAGACTACCCTAAATACTCCACGGGCTACGGGAGAAAACCAAACTCGTACAAGGCACGCTAGGTAGGCGACACGACACAACTAGGCAATGCCAGGGTAGATATACCAATTGCTATCCGGACTGGTGGTAGCGCGTAGCAGCTACTACTGCCCACCTCGAACCACAACTCCCGAATCAAAAATCAAAAGTGGCCACCGAATCAATCCAAAAGTCAGAATATAATATCGAAGGGGATGGGTCCGATACGAGGTGCTACCTCCTTGGCCCGAGAATCGCTCCAGTTTTAGCCACCTCATGCCAACTCACGGGGGTCGAGTCCACGTATATACCTTAATAGAACATCGCCACCATCCTACTTCATTCTGGAATCTCCACCGCGTACACGGTTGTTAAAGTGGCTTTCTGAGTTGGCAGAGAGTATGACAACTTCCGATCCCGGTCTCTTCAACAACCAAACGTTATTATAACACCACGGTCATTTCAAAATAATTTATACTTCAAAACCAAAATATAATATCCATTTCAAAACTATATAATTAAGATATCATTTCCCTTTTAAAACCAAATCAATATGATATCATTTTCAAATATATCCTTTTCTAAAACCATAACATTTTCAAAGTTATAATATTTTGAAACCAAACGCTTGAAATATAGCCTTCCAAAACATAAAACTTGAATTTCATAAATTTGAAATATAACTACACCACTTAAATGGTTTAAATATTAAATTACTTTATAAAATAAAATAGCTTCTTTAATTTCACAAATAAATTCCAAATACCGATTTGAACCTCCAAATAAACCATTTCAAATTCAATATATTTCAAATCTTAAATATTCAATATTTCAAAACTAAATTTTATAATTCATATATATATATATATACCAATTTCACTTTTTCTATTATTTAGTTTTGAAATATTTGATTACCAAATCCAATATCCTTTAAATAGAACTTCAAATTTCAATAACTAAACTTTCATCAATTTTCACTTAAATCACCTTAAACCCGAATTAAGTTATAAAACCATATTCTTTTAAAATCTCAATTTCAATAAATTCCAAATGGATTCTTATTAAATAACTCTAAATTAAATAAAATCTCAAATTAATCTCAAAACTATCTTCTCAACCTTGATTTATAAAATCAATATAAACTCTATATTAAAATATAATTTAAGTAAATACTTATCCATATTATATTTTAATAAAATCAAACTTTATTATTTAACTTATTTTACACTTTAAACAATTTTATTCATAGCTCAAAACCAAGAATTTAAAATATACCATTTATAAAATATCCAAATCAATAGCTCATAAAATCATTTATTTCTTTCCAAAACCATAGAAATCATTTTCAAAATATTTTATATATAGGCCGCGGTGCCTATATGTAATTTTCTATCCTATGGTCAAGTGATACGGATATTTATCATTTCAATCTGTAATTTAAAATAAAATTACGGTTATATATCATTTCAAACCGCAATCCCGAATGAAATAAAAAAATGCATAACAACTTGCAGTTTATAATAATATATAATACAACATCCATTCATCTAATATCAATCATCAACCATTTATCACAATCATCATCCAATTTCAAACAATAACATCAATATATACAGGTAATAAATAACAGGCATTTACTGGCAGTTTATATTTAATAATAAATTAAATAGCAATATAACCGGCAGTCTATATGCAATACTAAATTAAATAATAATTTAACCGGCAGTTTAATGCAATACTAAATTAAATGATAATTTAATTCAAATGAATTTGACTTAACTGTGATGATGATTAAAAAATATGCCAAACAGTCATAAATAAATTTCTAATCACATCATAAATCGATTTAACAAACATAAGAAATTTTAGAAGTTGTGAGTGGGTTAAAACACTCACCTTTTGAATTTAAATTGAATTTTAAATCTAATTTAAACCCAAAATTTGCATAGTCTCAGAATTCGTCCAAACCTGTGTCAACACTTCAAAAATTCCAATACGATCCTAACAAAGAAAATTGCGCGTAAATCGGACATCGTGAGCAAAAGTTATGACATTTAGAACGAATGAAATTGAAATAAAAGAAAACAAAATATACAAAAACGCTATCACATGAACCGAACCCTAAGCGCCTGCATCTCAAGCTCGCATAGCAGTACACGGCGCCACGCAAATGTCAGATCGCACGCCTCCACGATGGCCCAAGGCCAGATCCAACCTCGCCGACGCCTCCACTAGGTCAGGCCAACCTGTACAAGGTCTCGCGCGCGCCTCTCGGTGGCCAGAACCAACTCCGCCGTCGCTACCTATAAACCCAAATTCTGGCAAATTCGTGAACCTGCGACGCAAATGAATGACACCTCACCGACGAGCACGACTCCATCTCCCCAAATGCCGCTCCCCGATCATCCTATCGACGCATATCCACCGTAGGATCAAAACCCTAATCAATGGATGGCCAAAACTTCTTCCATAATTTCTAGTCAAACGAAAACTCAGATCGAAAAACGAACAACATAATTGAGATGTGTACATCGAGAGCTTCGATATATAATTTTTCTGAATTTCTTTGAGGAGTTTGAAATTTCAATTCGATTATTGAATTGCAATTGGATTTGGAATTGTCTGCCATTGAAATGAGGAGGTAAAGAGGATTGTACATATAGACAATTTATAATGACGAAAAATTAGGGTTTATAACAGGGTATTTATAGACAAAGCTGAAGGTAGAATAGATGGACCCAATTTATAAACGTGCTGAACGATAAATGGCCCGAAAAGCCCGTTCTGACTCCGTAACGAAACTGGGTCAACCCATATATCAAAATAGATGTTTTAAAATATTTTAAACGCAATGGAAAAGGTTTCAAGTCCAAATTCCATCGTATGAAGAAGTTATGCTAAAATCAATTTATTTCAGATTGATTTCAATTGATTTCAATTAATCGATTTCAAGGCGTTTCAAGCCCATACGATCAAACGACAAGTCAAATCGATACGAAACTTGAAATCCTACAATAATTCACCGTTACGGGTCCGATGAAACTGGTTTCGTCGAAATCCGAGTCAGTGGTCAAAATGGCTATTTTTTACAATAATTAAATAAATTAAAAATAAATTGATTAATTAAATTTTCAATTTCAATTCTAAAATTGACAATTCTTCATTTTTATATTTCCAAATCATTCACACTAATTTAAAAAATTTAGATGTCAATTTAAAATTAATTATTTATCAATTTCAGTATTAACGTCAATTTGTTGAATTCAGAATTTATAAATATAATTCCCAATAATTCTATTTAATTAAATAAATTAGTAATTATTCCATTCATTTGTCAAATAGATGGATTCAACATTGGATTCAAAACTATTACATTAAATTTTCTCATAATCCATCTTAATTTCAATCAACGTAATATTTTATTTCATTTAATCCATTTATTTGCAATTATTTCAATTATTAAAGTTCAAATCCCATTAAATTGATAAGTCTACATTTCCATTCTTTTAAATTCAACAAATTGCCTTATTATGGATAATATTAACATTATTTCAAATATTACCTTAATTAACATTAGAGTAATAATTTATTTAGATTTATTGCAATTTTTACCACATTTAAATCAATAGGCTAAATAAATAGGTAACATAAATATTTGTTACCATTTACTTTCAATCACACTTATGAGTTATTATTCCCAAACAATTGTTACAATTGTTTATATCACACAAATTTCATTCAATCATCATTAATATACCATTAAATTATATTTATTGAAATTTATTTTCAATTTACTAAATACAATCAATTATAACCTTACCATTGTTTCAATAAAATTTGGATTGTACTACATTTATTTTCATCATCTTCTTACAAACCTTTACCTTTATTCATCGATTCAATGTTTATTTCCTTTATTTATAATTGGTAAATTAACTGGAAACAACAACCGTTTTATCACCAATATACTCTTTATAATACTTGTATGGTTATCCTCCATAAACAATTACCATCTAACATATTATTTCACACATTAATACAATAATTGCATTTGTTTTTATTATATTCCATTTATAACTAAGTCATAACATTTGCATTATTTTATTAAATTGGAATGTTCATTCAAGTTCATTAATTATTAACTTGCATTAACACATTTCCTTAATTTACATTGAGTTACTATTAAGCAATATATTATTGCATTGGTTAATTCAACAGTTACTTTTATTTACTCATTTTCTATTTATAACCAAATGTAACAATTTACACTATTCATTAATGGGATTTCACTTCAATTGTCAAAATTTAAATTTTAATAACCATTGCTACAATTCATTCTTAACATTTACTTCAATATAAATTATACATTTTTTTTATTTCTTCCTAAATTTAATTACAAAATCTAATTAAATTAACCAATTTATTTATCAAAATTTACGGACCATTACACTCTCCCCCACTCAAAACTTTTCGTCGCTGAAAAGGAAAAAATGGAAAGGAAAGAACTAAGGAAATAATATATCCTATTTAAATATATAAAAAATTAATTTACAAAATCAATTAATTTAAACAAAATATCAATTTATAACTCTTAAATCCTTTTATATTCAAGTAAATAAAGTTTGGAAAAACTTTTCCAAAATTTTCTAAGTCCAAAGATTACGGAAAATTTCGGCAGAGTCTCCTTTGTACGGAGTTCTAAATATTATTTAATTCAAATAAATTCGACCTAACTGAGTTGATGATTAAAAAATATACCAAACAATCATAAATAAATTTCTAGTCACACTATAAATCGATTTAACAAACATATGAAACTTTAGAAGTTGTGAGTGGGTTAAAACACACACTTTTTGAATTTAAATTGAATTTTAAATCCAATTTAAACCCAAAATTTGCATAGTCTTAGAATTCGTCCAAACTAGCGTTAGCACATCAGAAATTCCAATATGATCCTAACAAAGAAAATCGCACGTAAATCGGACATCGTGAGCAAAAGTTATGGCATTTAAAACGAATGAAATTTGAAATTGAAATAAAAGAAAACAAAATATACAAAAATGCTTACACGTCACCAATGCTATCACGTGAACCGAACCCTAAGCGCCTGCATCTGAAGCTCGCACAGCAGTACACGGCGCCACGTAAATTTCAGATCGCACGCCTCCATGATGGCCTAGGGCCAGATCCCACCTCGCCGACGCCTCCATTAGGTCAGGCCAACCTGTACAAGGTCTTGCGCGCACCTGTCGGTGGCCGGAACCACCTCCGTCGCCGCTACCTATAAACCCAAATTCTGGCGATTCGTGAATCTGCGACGCAAATGAGTGACACCACAGCGACGAGCAAGACTCCATCTCCCCAACGCCGCTCTCCGATCATCCTATCGACACATATCCACCGTAGGATTAAAACCCTAATCAATAGACGGCCAAAACTTCTTTCACAATTTATGGTCAAACGAAAACTCGATTCAAAAAACGAACAACAGAATTAAGATGCGTACATCGAGAGCTTCGATATATAATTTTTCTGAATTTTTTTGAGGAGTTTGAAATTTCAATTCGATTTTTGAATTGCAATTGGATTTGGAATTGTCTGTCATTGAAATGAGGAGGTGAAGAGGAATTGTACGCACAGACAATTTACAATAAGGAACAATTAGGGTTTATAACAGGGTATTTATAGACAAAGCTGAAGGTAGAATAGATGGACCCGATTTATAAACGTGCTGAACGATAAATGGCCCGAAAAGCCCGTTCTGACACAGAAACGAAATTGGGTCAACCGATATATCAAAATATATGTTTTAAAATATTTTAAACGCAATGGAAAAGGTTTCAAGTCCAAATTCCATTGTATGAAGAAGTTATGCTATAATAAATTTATTTCAAATTGATTTCAATTAATCGATTTCAAGGCGTTTCAAGCCCATACGATCAAAAAGATAACTCCAATCGATACGAAACTTGAAATCCTACGATAGTTCACCGTTACGGATCCGATGAAACTGGTTTCGTCGAAATCCGAGTCAGTGGCCAAAATGACTATTTTTTACAATAATTAAATAAATTAAAAATAACTTGATTAATTTAATCAGATTTCCAATTTCAATTCCAAAATTGAAAATTCTTCATTTTTATATTTCCAAATCATTCACACTAATTTAACAAATTTAAATGTCAATTTAAAGTTAATTAATTTATCAATTTTAGCATTAATCTCAATTTATTGAATTCAGAATTTATAAATATAATTCCCAATAATTCCATTTAATTAAGTGAATTAATAATTATTCCATTCATTTGTCAAATAGATGGATTCAACATTGGATTCAAAACTATTACATTAAATTTTCTCATAATCCATCTTAATTTCAATTAACGTAATATTTTATTTCATTTAATCCATTTATTTGCAAAATTATTAAAGTTCAAATCCCATTAAATTGATAAGTCTTCATTTCCATTCTTTTAAATTGAACAAATTGCCTTATTATGGATAATATTAACATTATTTCAAATATTACCTTAATTAAAATTGGCGTAATAATTTATTTAGATTTATTACAATTTTTACCACATTTAAATCAATAGGCTAAATAAATAGGTAACATAAATATTTGTTACCATTTACTTTCAGTCACACTTATGAGTTATTATTCCCAAACAATCGTTACAATTATTTATATCATACAAATTTCATTCAATCATCATTAATATACTATTAAATTATATTTATTGAAATTTATTTCCAATTTACTAAATACAATCAATTATAACCTTACCGTTGTTTCACTAAAATTTGGATTGCACTACATTTATTTTCATTATCTTCTTACAAACCTTTACCTTTCTTCATTGATTCAATGTTTATTTCCTTTATTTATAATTGGTAAATTAACTGGTAACAACAACCGTTTTATCACCAATATACTCTTTAAAATACTTGTATGGTTATCCTCCACAAACAATTACCATCTAACATATTATTTCACACATTAATACAATAATTGCATTTGTTTTTATTATGTTCCATTTATAACTAAGTCATAACATTTGCATTACTTTATTAAATTGGAATGTTCATTCAAGTTCATTAATTATTAACTTGCATTAACACATTTCCTTAATTTACATTCAGTTACTATTAAGCAATATATTATTGTAATGGTTAATTCAACAGTTACTTTTATTTACTCATTTTCTATTTTATAACCAAATGTAACAATTTACACTATTCATTAATTAATGGGATTTCACTTCAATTGTCAAAATTTAAATTTTAATAACCATTGCTACAATTCATTCTTAACATTTACTTCAATATAAATTATACATTTTTTTATTTCTTCCTAAATTTAATTACAAAATCTAATTAAATTAACCAATTTATTTATCAAAATTTACGGGTCGTTACACATTGTTTTTGAATTTTGAAAAATATTTACATAATGCTACGAGGATATTTTAAATATATCCTATATTTTTACTAAATGAATGAGATTAAATGTTTTATTGAATTTTTAGAGATATCGGAATATATTTTTTCTCTTCAAGAGCGAATACCAAAAACTTAAATTTTTATTCAATAACCGAATTAAATTATAAACTTAGGTAAGGAAGTAGGAGCTTAAGTAATATTTTATGAAATGATTCATTAATGATTTAAACCCTTAATGGAAAACAAATGATGTAAGTGATTGGTGTTTATATAAATAAATGAATGGAAAAGTAAATAATGGGAAGAAAAAAAAACAAAAAAAACCAGCAGAATAAACTAAAGTAAATTTAAATTAGAATTTCAATTATTGTAATGGAATAAAATTTTAACTATTTAGTAATTGAAACTTCGAAAGTTGAAAGTAAGAAATTAAATGCTAAGTTATAAATGGAAGTGTTCAAAGAATTTTACTTTTATAAATAAGAAATTTGATATGAAAATAGTTATAAACCTGAGTTGTAACTGTAGTGCTACTAAATGAAATGAAATAGAAAGTGAATATTGTAAGCAAAGAATTATGAACTTAAGTAATGTTGAAGCTATTGATAATTAAAGTAAATAATAAAATGAATACTGTATTAAATTTGACGATTGTAACTTCAGAAATTGTTGATTACTTTGATCCCCTGTGAAGATTGTATGCTTGTTTGCAAAAGATTGTTGTTATGTTGTATTAATTTATTTTGATTTTTATGTGATGAAGGTATGCTTTATGAGATAACCTGGATTTTTAGGCATCTGTAAACTGATAATTAACTGGATTGAATCAGTAAAAATACTGAATTATAGAAATGAATCAGATCAAATAAATATTTATATTTATAATTGTGTTGTATATATATAGATTTTAAATAGAATTATTATATACAAATTGAATTTGTGTTTGTTTAAATATATGTATATATCAATTTGAATTTTAAATTGAATTTGAATTTGGATTAGAATATTGAAATTCAAAAGAGATATATATATATATATATATCTTAAAAATATTTTGAATTTAAAAATATATTATATATGTGATTTTATTTAGAATATAATAGGTTTTATATCATTTTCTTTAAAAGATTTCATAAAAAGATATATTAAACTAGTATAATTATTTTTAAGAGTATAATTGGAATTTTTATCATTTTCTTTTTAATTATTGGTGTATAAAAGTGGTAGTTTAAATATTAATACACTTAAGTTATTTTAAAGTATAAAACTAAATTTTAAAATGTAAAATAAATATAACACACACACACACACACACATATATATAAAAGATATATAACTCATTAATACAACACAAATGACACATGTAAACTAATTCTTCATGCTTTATAACATGTGTAAACAAATTATAAAAATGTAATTACAAGTGTAAATAATTTCAACAAGTGTCAAGTTTTATTCCATTTTTCCTTTATTTTAGAAAGATGAAAAAATCAGATTATATGTATACTTCTTCTTCTCTCTCATTTTCTTTTATCACATATTTTCAAAAACAAAAATCTGTAAATATACAAACCAGCAAACAAATTTAAAAACTTGAGCAGATCCAATACAAAAAAAAATTTCAAAGCAATATTAAACAGGTAATCTCAATCCTAGAAGCTAAGCATGATAGTTCAAACCCAAGATTGAAGTAACCAAAGCAAGAACTGAAATCAAACTGTCTCAAATCATCTAGTATCTTCCAGTTTAAAAGCAATCAGAGCATCATCACCTTTAGCTTCATGATCTCTATTTGCATAATTTAAGATGAGTAAACATTTTATTTTTATGCTTAAACTTGTTTTAATCCTGATGCATATGATAGATTGCAAGGGCAATATTGTGAACTGTTTAAGAAGTTCTATGAATACAAATAGAAGATGAACCTATGCATGTTTGATATATCTATATTCAAGCTTTGTTTGATATTACATATCAGATCTGATTTCAAAAATCCAATGCTCCTTCTCTATCCTATTTCTGGTTATAATTCCTAAATGAAAAAGATTCGTATGACTGAAACATCATTTTTTAAAAATATCTCGAGCATTTATATTTAGTGATTATTTCGAAATGAAGGTTAACAGTAAACAAAATCATTCCAGATCAAAAATTGATTTTGATAATTTCAGATTTTGATTTTAGAAACTGATTCGAACTAGAAAATGGTAAATTTTGATATTGAATTTAAGATTTTTAGTGTTAAGGTTATCATGTATTTTTGAGTTGATTTGGATATGGTTTTCGTCGTTTGTCGACGAACGGCAAGGTAAGGAAAGTCGCGATCGAGGTAGGTGATAGCTTGAAGACCCATGTTCATGGAAAAAATGGGTGGAGTATTTTATATTGATCGTGGTGGCCGTTAGACGTTGATCTAGGGTTTAGAATGCTGCTTGGAACATCGACATTTCTGAGATGCATGGGTCACCGATGATGCATCAGACACGATTTTGAGCGTTGGAATAGTTGCGTGGGTCATTGACGATGCTACGGTCGGAGAGACATGGGTTCCAGTCATCTTGTTCGTCGTGGAGAACCCCTTTTTGGTCGAGGAGGTTTTGGGCTTGTTTTGTTCATTAGCTCGATTTTGATTTTCACAAGGAAACTTGGTTTCTGGGTAGCGATCGTGATGTGATAGTCATCGACGACTTGACTGAGGTCACAGTGCTGGCCGGAGCGACGCCGACGATTGCTGCACGTGCACCAGTATCGGTGCACAGAAATATTTGGTGTCAGGTTGTTTATGTGATGAGAAGGTGGTTGTGGCTCGAAGTCAACATGGAAAATTTAGGTCGTTGGCTCGTGTAAGGACTCGGGGTGGGTTCTTGGTTTACGTCAGTTTTGAACTTGAAAAAAAAGAGAAAGAAGAGAAAGACTCGGGTTTGAGTGTGGGATTGGTCGGGTTTTACTTGAGTTAAATGATAAGTGATTTTCAAGTTTAATGGTTAACCAAAATCAAGTTTAAGTTACCTTAGCTATTATTCTAAGTAGTAATTGTTTAAAATTGGGTAATTTTTTTTAACTTTAATTAATAAAGTTAATTCTTAAGTTGTTTTTAAACTTAATTAATAATGTAATTAAGAAGTAATAAGGAAATAAAATGTTTTATAATTAAACTTAAGATCTTGAGTAATTAAAGTTTATTAACCAATGTAATTAAGTAAGGATAAAATTAATAAATTATTAAAGAGGAATTAATTATTTAATGATTGAGAATTAATTAATTAAAGGTTAATTACTTGGTAATTAGAGATTAGTTAATTACTTAAACGATAAATTACTTAATGGAAGTAATTGAGAATTAATTACTTTGTGTAATTAATTAAAGTATGGATTAAATAAGATAATTTATTAAGGGTTAATAAATTATAAGTGCGATTAATTAAAGGATAATTAATTAATGAAAGTGATTAAAGGATAATTAATTTGAGTAATTAATGAGAATGGAGGAAGGTTAATTAATTTTCATAATTAATTAAGAGTCAATTACTTATTGTGATTAAAGTATAATTAATCAAGGATGATTAATTAAGATGGATAATTAAAAGATGATTAATTAATTTGTTTGTAATTAGTTAATGTTAAGTAAGGATAATCTAAGTGATTAAGGATTAGTAATTAATTTAATTTGAGATTGATTAAATTAATTTTGGAAGTGATCGATCTTGATTATGAATGATTGAATGTTGTAAATGCCTTGAATTGGTTGATATCTCTGATATGAAATGTTTGTGATATGATACGATTAGATGGACAGTGATAATGTAGTTATTTATCGATGATAAATTGCTGTGTATAAGTGACATTCTATTTAAAATTGAATTTTATTTCACTTGAATAACTTGGGTTAGGATGACAGTGGATTCGAAGAGACCGGAGTCGGGTATTAGTAAATACCCGAAACCACTTCGATTCTTTATAGATTGATTTGTGAAATCAATAGGCTGGAATGGAATGATTTAAGTGAATTGGACCATTTAATCTAAGATATGGTACTTAGAAATTGGTGAGTGAAATAAGTGATGTCTATAACAATTTGTGAATTTGTAATTGATACAAGTTACCCGGGTTATATATAAGTTGTATGCTTTTGTAATTCATGTTAGATGGGTTTACTCACGCTGGTTTCCAGCCTGACCCGGGTGTTACTTTGATGTAATGCTCGGGTCAGACCGAGTATTATAGATTTTCAGGTAAGGACGTTCTGGAGCTCAGGAGGCGAGCTGGATGGCAGGAACGTACGGAGTGCTTCCACTGTGTTATATTGTTATTTATCTGGGACAAGTTATATTTAACTGTCCAGTGTTGGTGTAAATGTTGTAACTCTGATGTATTTAATGTAATTAAATGATACAGCTTTCTTTGTATAAATGATATTATTTGATATTATATTTTATCCACTGCGAAAGTGAGATTCTGAGTTTGGTTTTCTATTTCTTCTTCTTTCTCTTTTATTCTTTTCCTAACTATCTGGAATATTCGGGATCGAAATTTCCGGGTCGTTACATTTGGTATCAGAGCGGAAGGTTAAGCGAGAACCTTGGCTCTGGTGGGTTACTCATTAAGGAAAGGGTCAATGTTACCCTAGGATGAGTTGAGTGTGTATATATATGAGAGCGTACTTGTTATTTTCTTATATAAAGATTTTAAATTATTTTATATAAGAATATATTTTGATATATAAAGCAATATTTCTTTATAATAAATATTAAGGTAATTGGTTGTTAAATTATTGAAATTAAATTTGGAGAAGATTTTTCAGAATAAGATAATAGTGAATTGATTTCCAGTTGTAATAACCTTGGTTATTATCCTAAAATGATGAAATGTTTTAGGGAAGTAAAACATTCAGGCAAGTATGACTTATAAATTGGAACTGAAGATGATCTAAATTGTAAAATTTTAAATTTTGGTCTAGAAATTTGAAAATTGTTTCAAAACGATAAAGAAATAATAAATAATATTATTTATGAAAGGGTCCTATTTCAAACAAGAGTTGTTTAAAAATTTAAAGAAATTTGTTTTGAATTAAAAACCAAAGGTGGTCTAAAATTTAAGGATAACTTTGTGTGTAAAGGAAATAATATGTATATATGAGGAATATACATAATATCAAAGATGGTTTGAAATAGACTCTAAATGTTGAGTTTTAAATTTTTATTTGAAATATGATGTGGAAACCCAAAATGATAAGTTTTTGAACTTATAAGTGGAAAGATTATTAATGTGAAGTTTAGAATTTGAAATGGGAATTCAAATTGGGTAAGGTTGGATGAATTAAGTAACTTGAATTTAACTTTGGGAAAGTTAAATAATTTAACAAGCAACCTGAATTGGAAATTTCAAGATGAAATTGGGATTTAACTTGGAAAGTTAAATGGTTAATTTGAATTGGGAATTTGTGTGATCTCAAAAAGGGTTTGAGATCTGGAAGTTGGAAATGGATGGATGTTTTGAAATAATTTGAATGATACCATCCTGTTGTTATTAATAATCTTTAAGCTGAAATTGGATTTGTTTAAATGAATAAAGAAGTGGGGTGTGGTAATATATCCATTATTAAGATAAAATGGAATCATTTTAGACTTAAGATTTGAATGTTTAAGATAAAACTTCAAACGTTTGGTTTCAAAATTGAAATTTGATGATAAATTGAATTTCAAAGATTTAGTTGTTTAAAAAAAGATTTGAATTGTTATTTGAACTTTGAAATAGGTTAAAAATGGAATTTGGATTCAGAATTAAATGGTTTATAGATATAGGTTGAATTGATTTAAAGGATCAAATCGACATTTAAAATTTTTAACTCGAATTTATATAATTCAGGATGGTTTAAATTTGAAATTTGTATTGAATTAGTTTAAATTAAATTTGATTTGAATTAATTGGAATTGTAATTGAAGATGGATAAGTTTAAAAATTCAAATGGAATTTGATTTGAATTTATGAAAGAAATTGAGGATTAATTCAACTTGAATTGTGGTTAAATAAATTTCAATGGAAATTGAAGTTATTTATATTTGGAATTGAGTCAATTTAAATGGAAGTGGAAATGTTAATTGAATTGATGGGAATGGAGTTAGGGAATTGAACAGTTTGGCTCTGGACTATTTTCAAACAAATTATTTTAATATAAACTGTTTTAAATCTATTTTTTTCAAGCTATTTACTATATATAACCTTTCTTTTTAAAAGCCAAATTATTTTATACTTATTTTTAGAAATATTTTAACTATTTTACAACTGTTTTATAACTAATCACTATTTATAACTATTTTGCAATTATTTAACTATTTTATAACTATTTTATCATTACTTAACTATTTTACAGCTATTTTACAAACTAATAATTATTTTTCAACCACTTATCTATTTTTAACTCTTCAAGCTATTTCCTATACTCAAGCTAGTCAGAGTACAAACTTTCTATAATTAAAGTAATAATCCATATGAGATTGAAGAAATTGTGGATAAGTGAACAAAATTAAAGGAAACGTGAATAGAAAAGGAGATTGATTTGGCTAATAACCAATAAAGATAAATACATAGGATGTACGTATATTATTCTATTCGCATAGTGATTTGATTTGTATTCGAGCACAGAATTTCGAGATAATATATCGATCCGAATTGGGTTTTTCACTCGATTTTCGGCAGCGAACCTGGATATGATTGTTGATTGGTTCTGGATATTCTCTATCATAGTTGTGACTATGCAAGGAGAATGATGGTTTCTGATTAAGAAACCAGATCTGAGTCCGCACTAGGAAGTCGGGTGGACGATACTGGATCAGAAGTGAAATTATGTGATCGAGTGAGCGATCAGATTGGTATAGCGTACAGATGATATGTGTACATCGTACGAGTTTGAATGAAATTGATATTGAAAATTTGTGGATAAGAAATGTAAAATGGCTTTTGAAATGAAGGGTATATTTTGTAAAATATATGATGAAATAAAGTGGAAATTGAATATTTCTATGGTAGAAATTTACTTTATGGAAGAATGTAATATGGTTAATAACTTTATAAAATAAGAGAAATTAAATTTAAATATTTTATTTGGAATAAACAAAGTTATATATCTTTGTTATATAAGATAAATCTTCCCTTGTTGAATCTTTAGCCAGAAGAAAAAGGTTTTTGAAAGTATTTGAAATATAAAAAGGGGTTTTATACAAGTTTGAAATGATTCAAAGATTTTTCAAGGTTATATATATCTATATATATAAGGATCTTATGAGAATGATTTTGGAGGAATGGTTTTTGGAACCTTTGGATTTGGAAAGGCTTTGATTTTTGGAAAAAAAATCAATCAATTTTGAAAATTTGGAAAGTCTAGTTTAAGAATTATCTATTTTGGGATAATCGATTTTGTGAAAAGGAGATTTATATGGGATTCATACTTGGTGTATGATTTGGAAGATACTATATGTGTATAGTATAAAGTGTTTTGAAAATGGCTTTGGAGAAAACGTCGCTCCCTAAAAATGAACTTCATAGGAGTACCACGGGGTGGTACTGCCTTGAACCCTGGGGGAGGGGGGGTTCTAAAGTTGATCCTGTGAGGAAGTCCAGACAAATTGAAGTTCCTGTGGATTATGTGCAGTGTATAGCGAAAGTCGAGGGCGCTGGTGCCTATAGAGGCATTTGGGTTATGTTGTGACGACAGTGTAACTCGATGTCATTGCGATCTACTATAGACCATAGCGAAAGTCATGTGTGCTGCTGAGAGCCAACCGTCTACGTTTGATTTTATATCGGTACACTACAACCTATGGTGACATAGCGAAAGTCGTGTGTGCTGTTGAGATCCAACAGTCTACATTTGATTTTACATTGGTAGACCGCGACCTATGTGGGAGTGGTGAAGTTTCATTTGACAGCGAAAATCGAGGGCGCTGATGCCTACTATTACATGGACTTTTGCTTCGATGGCAATGTAACCCTGGAATGTAACTGCGATCTGTGGCGGGTTCCATGGCGTAATCGAAGGGCGTGGAGTGCCTACAGTTACATGGACTTTTGCTGTGATGGCAACGTAACCCAGGATGTAACTGCGGCCATGGATGGGGGTGATGATTTCCAGAGCATTCTCAGCAAAAGATATTCTCTCTATTTTCAAAATGTTTTCTATATTTTCAATTAAATTATTTTCCAAGTATTTTCACTAGGTGTTGAAATGGGTTTACCAAGTACTTATAGATTTTTAGTCTTACGCCTGATCAATGTATGACCGAATTTCTATAAGAACGAGGACGGACTTGTTGAAACATTAAGTTATATAAAGTATTTTTATAAAACTATTTTGGTAATATTATATAAATTTTATAGTGTTTTCAAGTTTTGAATAAAAAGAAGTTTATAGTTAAAAGGGTTTAAAGGATAATTTTAATAAATTCTGGCTTCGTTCCTTTTCGAGGACGAAAAGATTCAAAAGGGGAAGGAATGTGATAACCCGGATTTTTATGCATCTGTATACTGATAATTAACTGGATTGAATCAGCAAAAATACTGAATTATAGAAATGAATCATATCAAATAAATATTTATATTTATAATTGTGTTGTGTATATATATATTAAATAGAATTATTGTATACAAATTGAATTTGTGTTTGTTTAAATATATGTATATATCAATTTGAATTTTAAATTGAATTTGAATTTGGATTAGAATATTGAAATTCAAAAGATATATATATATATATATCTTAAAAATATTTTAAATTTAAAAATATATTATATTTGTGATTTTATTTAGAATATAACAGGTTTTATATCATTTTCTTTAAAAGATTTTATAAAAAGATATATTAAACTAGTATAATTATTTTTAAAAGTATAATTTGAATTTTTATCATTTTATTTTTAATTATTAGTGAATAAAAGAGGTAGTTTAAATATTAATGCACTTAAGATATTTTAAAGTATAAAAATAAATTTTAGAATGTAAAATAAATATAATACAAATATATATATATATATATATATATATAAAAGATATATAACTCATTAATACAACATAAAAGACACATGTAAATTAATTCTTCATGCTTTATAACATGTGTAAACAAATTATAAAAATGTAATTACAAGTATAAATAATTTCAACAAGTGTCAAGTTTTATTCCATTTTTCTTTTATTTTAGAAAGATGAAAAAATCAGATTATATGTATACTTCTTCTTCTCTCTCATTTTCTTTCATCACATATTTTCAAAAATAAAAATCTGTAAATATACAAACCAGCAAACAGATTTAAAAACTTGAGCAGATCCAATACAAAAATAAATTTCAAAGCAATATTAAACTGGTAATCTCAATCCTAAAAGCTAAGCATGATAGTTCAAACCCAAGACTGAAGTAACCAAAGCAAGAATTGAAATCAAACTGTCTCAAATCATCTAGTATCTTCCAGTTTAAAAGCAATTGGAGGATCATCACCTTCAGCTTTCAAAAGCAGGTTCAGGATCTCTGTTTGCATAATTTAAGGTAAGTAAACATTGGATTTTTATGCTTAAACTTGTTTTAATCCTGATGCATATGATAGATTGCAAGGGAAATATTATGAAATATTTAAGAAGTTGTATGAATACAAATAGAAGATGAACCCGTGCATGTTTGATATATCTATATTCAAGCTGTATTCGATATTACATATCAAATCTGATTTCAAAAATCCAATGCTCCTTCTCTATCCTATTTCTGGTTATAATTCCCAAATGAAAAAATTCGTATGACTGAAACATCAATTTTAAAAAATATCTCAAGCATTTATGTAACGACCCGATATTTTCAACCATTCGCATCTGCACATGACGGACTTGAATTACTCAAAATATCAAATTGTTAATTTAAAATTTGGCAAAACTGAACATATACAGTAAATAAATCAATCACAGACATAGGGTAATCCAATTATACGCAGCGGAATAAATAAATAGTAGTTCATGAAGCTACTATACAAACATCAGAGTTAGAAATAAAATACAACGGAATATCTCAACTACAGTGAAGTCTCCAATACGAATCGATGACTTCTCTGAACCAATCAACCAAAAAAGCTGAAAGCTGAATCGATAGTTGGATCTCCAAACGAAGCTCCAAACTCCAAAGGTGAGTCTCGAATGCTATATCACTCAGTCTGACCCGAGCATAAAGCAAAACACAAAACACTCGAGTCAGGATTAACATTCTTATATCAATAAATCCAACTCAAGTGAAATGTCAACTGAAATATAATTAACTTAAAGGATGTTTGGGATAACCATCCTCTAAGGATCCATGGAACTATCTACAATATAGAAATATACACTATAACACCGTGGTTATTTCAAATTAATTCATACTTCAAAACCAAAAATATCATTTCTATTTCAAATAGATCTATTTCCCAAAATGGTATTTATATATTAAATAATTTATAAAGTAAGGTATTTGCAATTTCCTCAAAAATCAACTCGACTTTCCCACTCAAATTAATTCGATCTCAATTTATCAATTTCCATTCAATTCAGTTTTCTAAATAACAAGTTCAGATTATATTGATTTCGAATACAGATCTGAATCACAATTTTACCATTTAATTTCCAGTATATTTCAAAGCTTTAATATTCAGCATTTCGAAGTTGAATTTAACAGTTTTCTACACATCTCGAGTTAACCTCATATTTTTTAGTCTTGAAATATTCAATTAATAAACTCGATATTATCAAATAACCTTAATTTACCCTTAGATTAAATAATCCTTCCGATTTGTTTAAACTTGAAATATCATTTAATCACTTTAAATTAAAAAATCAACTTATAAAATCAAATCTTAAACTTCAAATTCAATAGTTGAAATCGAATTAATTAAGTAGAATTCTTAGTTAGATACAATTTTACTTAATTCAACTTTATCTTCCTTAACTTATAAAAATCCTTGAAAATTTGTTCAAAGATATAAGACTTACACATATTATATTAATCAAATCAAACTTTATTAGATTAAAGTTTATTATTAAATCTACTTTATATAAAAACTTAAAGATATTTCCAATATTAAATAAAACCATATATATATTCCCTTTCAAAATCATAGAAATCATTTTTAAAATATTTATATATAGACCAACGGTGTCTCTATATAATTTCCTATCCTATGGTCAAGTGACAGAATATTTATCATTTCAATCCGTAATTTAAATATATACAGGTAGATATCATTTCCACCCACAATCCCAAATTCAATTCAAATGAAAATCGCTTGGGGTCTATCATTTCAACCCATAACGAAATTCTCCTATTCTAAAGTTCGTTCGAGTATGTATCTTCTCAACCCATAGTGAATTATATACTAACAGGGAACTTGCAGAGTGATAACAGATATGACAATAATAACAACAGACATATATCATCAATAACAATATAATATAAACAACAGGATATGGTGTCATATCCCATAGGTGAACAATTACATATTAATGCATATCATATATATAACAATTTAAATAATTAACAGTTAAATTTTAGCAACATATTTCAATTGTCGTTCCAATTGAAATCAAACTTAATAAATAAAAGAATGTTAATCGTGAGTGATTGCTCACCTTTCGATGCTAGAGAGAATAGACAATGAACTTGAGTTACGAATTCCAATGCAACACTAGATAGACACGATTCGATGAAGAAAACAGGCACGACGAACAAGCTGATAAATGGGAAAATCGGTGAGAACTAATCAGAATCAATCTTGATAGAGACAGAAACGAAATGTACGTTGCATTATTATTATTAATTTCAAATCAATATTAATTTAAACACATATTAAATTAAATATACATGTATTTCAAAATCAATGCTTTTAAAAAAAAACACATATAAAACAACATATATTTACATAGTAAAATTTGAAATAAATAAATATATATACTCATAAAGATAACTAACTACACAAAATCTTATATAAACTACCTATATATATACATTCTATTCTAAAATGATACTCATATATATAAACTGATAGGCAGCTATATATAACTAACTTACATATCAAATTATTCTGTATTGAACATGTATGTTACCAGAACTAATACATTGTATGTTATACGAACAAATACACTATATTATATGCTTTAAAAATGTAAGTTATTAAAATATCTATATTAACATATAGATATTATATTGTAAACAGCATACCAATACAGTAACACAAAATTTACTTCACCTATATTATCATATACAGTTAACAAAACTTTCATTATTAAATTTTATATACTATACAACATATAAGTATCAGTTTATATAAAATAATATATATAACTATTGTATAACATAACCTTTAAAAAAAATAGAGACTAGTATAATATAATCTTTAAAACAAACAAACTAGTATATAAACAACTTTATAATTTTTATAAACTTCAAAACTATACAATAGAGGACACACATATATATACTTAACTTATGCAATTAAACTATAAATATAACTATAGCTAGTAAAACCCAGTATATTATAAACTAACATAATAATATAATAATACATACCAATGGCGACCATTACAACGGCTACTTCTTCCTTTCCTGTTATTCCTTCTTCTCCTCCCTGCCTTTCTATTCTTTCTCCTCCGCTGCCTGAGTTTATTCCTCCTACTCCCATCCCTCCTCCTCCTATTCCTTCTAATCTTCCGGACCCT
Source organism: Allium cepa (assembly GCA_030765085.1). NCBI lineage: Eukaryota > Viridiplantae > Streptophyta > Magnoliopsida > Asparagales > Amaryllidaceae > Allium > Allium cepa. The sequence continues at coordinate 32,391,723 of CM060933.1, forward strand.
CCTTCATCCTCTTCTCAGCCTCCGTCTTCTCTCTATCCTGTTCAGCCCTGTCCTCCCCCGAAGCCTCCTCCTCCAGCCTCTCAGCTTTCGTGGTCTTCGCTGTTTGCTTCCAAGCCTAGAAATGCTGGTTCGTATACTCCAACGGAGTTCCTTATTGACTATCAAGGTTCACCGCTTCCTCCCCCGGATGTGTTGGTGGCAGAAGGTATGAGTTTCTGGGATGGTTATCTTGTGGGCTTCTTTCTGGGAGGTCCAGTAAACTACATGGCGGTTATATCGCATTTTAAAAAAATATGGAAACTGAAAGGTTCGTATGACATAAAATCAGATGGTGCGAATTATTTTTTCAAGTTTTCCTGTTCTGAGGACAAGGATCTTGTCCTTCGGGCAGATCCAACCTTTATTCGAGGTCAAATGTTTGTCATTACAAATTGGAAACCTGCTTTTGGATCTGTTCAATCGCAAGTGAGATCAGTTCCTATTTGGATTCAGCTTTATAATATTCCACATATCGCCTGGACATTAGTGGGTATTAACTGGATTGCTTGTCATGTGGGGAAATTGGTTTGTTTCAATGAGGCCACTGAAAAACGTGAAAGAATGGAATATGCTAAATGCTTAGTTGAAATTTCTCCAGACAAAGAGTTACCTGACTTTTTGTTAATAGGAGATGGAGTTGAGAATTGTCAAAAGGTGTACATTGAATACTCTTGGAGACCTCTTATTTGCACGTCTTGTAAGGCTTTTGGTCACTCCACTAAAAACTGCGATATGGACAAAAGTCTGGTGGAAGGAAAAATTATCTGTGAGAAAGTAGGTGTAACTAATGAATCAGTTCCTACAGTTAAAAGTAAAAATACAGTAGCCAGGAATCCTAATGGTGATAATATGAGGAATAGGCAACAAAGATGGAAACCAAAAGTTAATCAAGTGAAACAAAAAGTGATGGATCCAAACATAGGTAAAAAGAATATAAAGGAGGATGTAAGTAATGTAAATAATTTAGTAACTCTTCAGATTACCAAAGATATTCAGGCAATGGGTGTTACAAATGATCCAATTGAAACATGTAATGCCTTTGCAATTTTTACTGATATAGAGAAAGGAGAATTAATTGAAGAGAACGTGGCAATAGGAGGTAATTTGCAGGTGGAACCAGACAATATTGTACATCAGCAGTGTGAAGTTAACTCAGTTAGTTACATTAGTTCTCAAAAGAAGCAGTTACAATCTGGAATAGGTAATGTCAATCAAAAGCAAGACACAATTCGATGTTCTCACATCGAAAAAGAGACACTGGTTAATAATTGTTCTCTTATTTCAGAGTGCAATAATTTTTCTGCTGTTCCTAAGCCAGCTATGAACACCACTGTTATCTTAACAGACAGTCCTTATGCTAAATTAAAACCTCCACAAGAAATTCCCCTGTTTACGCCAACAAAGAATAATACCTTAGAACCTAATTTAGGATCATCATCTGATTTTGAAGACAACTCGGAAGATGATATGAATGATGGCTATGAATACAATCAAGAGCAAATTTTGGCCAAGCTCACTTCAAAGAACTCCAAAAAAAGTAACAAGTATGCCACTGCTAAACTGCAAGGACAACAAAGAATTACAAGGCAATCTGCCAATAAACACAAAAAATTGTGATGGTATACAATATTGGATATTGGAATATACGTGGTGGGCATGATGATGCCAAAGTATATGAAATTAAACAACTCATCAAAGGCAACAATCTGGAAATTATATGCATCAGTGAAACTAAATATTCTGAAGAAGAAACTAACATTTTTGCTAATCGTATAACACCTGGGTGGGCTTTTATTCACAATCATATTTCAGCCCCTTTTGGTCGCTTGCTGATTTTGTGGAATCCTCAAGCGTATTCTATTAATGCTTCTGTTACTCATAGACAATTTATCCACTGTAATATTGATCACTTACCTACAAAACTTAAATTTAACATTACCTTTGTGTATGCAGAAAATAAGAAGGCTAATAGACAGTACTTTCTTGACATTCTTCCAACTTTGCAAACATCCATCCCTTGGATTTGCCTTGGTGACTTTAACTGTATGCAATGCTCTGAGGATAAAAAGGGTGGCTTACCTCTGGCTATGGTTGATGTTGCTCCTCTTAATAATGCCATTCTGCTAGCTCAGCTTTATGAAATTCCAAAAACTGGTGTTTTTTATACTTGGAATAACTGTAGCAGGTCAGGTAATAGAACTTTTTGTAAATTGGATCGTTCGTATTTTAATTCTGCTGCTTTCAATGCTTGGCCTTCTCTTCTGTCTTTTTTTCCAACTCCATCTCTATCTGATCATAGTCCTATCATTTTGGCTTGGGGAAATAGGAATATTAGAGGACCTTCTTCATTTAATTTTTTTAATAGTTGGTTTGCTGATCCAGAATTTTTTCCTCTGATTGCTAATATTTGGAACTCTCCCAAATATGGCAATCCTATGTTTATTCTTCAATCGAAGCTTAAAGATTATAAAGCTTCTATTAAAGAATGGTCTTTAAATAAGTATGGTAAGGGTAACCTCCTTTCTACCAAACTTAGCACTGAACTTAATGATATACATATCCAATTGCAGAACGATCCCAGTAATTTAATGTTGTCTAACAAAGTTAAGGAAATCACCAAAAGATAGAAATTAGCTATCAAATCTGAGTTACAAATGCACCGTGAAAAAAATAAAATTCAATGGGATATAGGAGGAGATAAAAACACAAAAACTTTTCATAATTCATTGAAGCTTAAGAAGTCTGCTTCCATTATTCACATGATTAAAGATATGCATGGTTTTGATGTTAACACTCATCCTGGTATTAAGCTCTCCTTTCTTAATTATTACAAATTTCTTTTTTCTCATTCTGACTCTGTAGCTAATCTTCATGTGCTAAATGATTTGCCTCTTAATTCTATCTCTAATGATCAGGCCAATAGTCTTATCCAGATAATTACCACAGATGAAATACATGATACCATTTTAAAAATGAAATCTAATAGTTCTCCTAGCCCTGATGGTTTTTCTGCTATGTTTTTCCAAAAATGCTGGCATATTGTTAAACATGATTTTTGTAAAGCTATTCAACACTTTTTTAAAACCAATACCTTGCTGAATGGTATAAACCATACTAAACTTGCCCTAATTCCTAAAGTTAACCTCCCCCAATCTGTTACTGAATTTAGGCCCATTGCTTGTTGCAATGTCATTTACAAATGTATAGCTAAAATCATCTCTTCCCGTATGAAAATTTGTCTTTCTGACTTAATTTATCCTAATCAAAATGGTTTCATTTCTGGGAGATCTATCAATGATAACATTTTACTCTCTCAAGAAATTATAAAAGGCTACAATAGGAAAAATATTTCTCCTAGGTGCTTCCTCAAACTGGATATTCATAAAGCCTATGACTCTGTCAGTTGGGAGGCAATCATATCAATCATGTCCAGAATGAATTTTCCCCTTCCATTCTTAGCTTGGATATATACTTGCATATCTTCTGTTTATGTCTCTTTATCTCTCAATGGTGAGTCTTTTGGTTATTTCAAAACCCATAAAGGCATTAGGCAAGGGGATCCTATCTCCTCTTCTCTTTTCATCTTAGTTATGGAAGTTCTTACTTCATTGATTAGTGTTGAATGCAATAATAAAAATATGGATTATCATCCTAAATGCAAAAAACATCAAATTTCAACACTTATGCTTGCTGATGATCTCCTTCTATTTACTAAACCTAATGTTAAATCTATCACTAGTGTTTTGTATACCCTTCAAAAATTCAAATATATTACAGGTCTATACACAAACAAAAGTAAATCTCATATTAATATTGCTGGAGTTTCTGATAATATTTACCAGAATATTCTTCGGATTTCTGGCCTTAATGCCATGGATCAAAATGCTATGTACCTTGGCGCTCCTATGTGTAAATCCAGAATTTCTAATGCTCAATGCCTGCCATTATATGAAAAAATAATCAATAGACTCAAAAATTATAATGGTACTAAATTATCCCAAGCTGGTAGGCTGGTCATCATTCAAAGTATTGCTACTGCTATATGTGTATACTATTTTAAACTTTTTATCATCCCTAATAAAGTTATTAACATGTTAAATCGTGCTTTCAATCATTTCCTTTGGCATGGAAATATTTACTCCACTAAGCTCATCCCTATTTCTTATAAGAAAATTTCTTTTCCTTTAAAAATGGGTGGGCTTGGTATAATTAATCTTAAATTGTGGAACATAGCTTCTTCTTCCCACCATGTTAACAGACTGCTTAGTAGTAATATGGGATTATGGGAGGTTTGGAATAGACAATACAACCTTAAGGGTGGCAATTTTTGGACTATGGAGGTTAATAAAGATGCTAGATTTCTATGGAAAAGAATTATGGCGAATAGAAGACATTACCTGCCTATGGTTCAATGCAACATTATGAATTCCTTCTGGTATTCACCTTGGAGTGCTCTAGGTAAAATACTGTCTCTCTTTACTGATAGTAATCTTATATATAACTCTAGTATTCCCCTTAATGCTAATGCAAATTCGTTATTTATCAATGAGGTTCTTCACTTGCCTCAAGTTAGTTCAACTTCTCTAAACAACCTCTGGTCTTCCATTACTGCCTCTTTTGTGATCATGGATCATGATGAGCTCAGATGGAATGGCAAACTGCACAGTATTTCCTTGGTTACAATGCTTTAGTTCAAAATTTATATTCTGCTCCCTTTCCTTGGTATAATCGCATATGGAAGTCTGGTTCGAAGCAGAAGCACAATTTTCTTCTTTGGAAATGCCTGATGATTGCAATTCATACTCAAGATAATCTCGTTAAAAGACATTTAATCGATCATTCGCAGTGCATTCTTTGCAATCATGCTGCTGAAAATGTTGGACATTTGTTTTTCAATTGCCTTTTCTCCTACCATGTTTGGAAACAAGTGCTTCAGCATATTCAAGAGAGACCTCCCTTCAGAGATTTCAAACGCGAATGGGTTCGTATCTTCCATTTAACCAGATGGAAATCTATGACGTCTAATCGCATTCTCCAATACCTTAAGCTTACGATTGCTGTGATTTGGGAAGAAAGGAACTTGAGAAGATTTGCGCGGTGTTCATCTCCTATTTCTGCGCTTATTTTTAAAATTTTGTCATGATGTTGTCATGTTGTGCTGGTAGCGGGGAAGTTTTCCTCTGTTTTGTTGCTGGTGTTTTTTTTAATCTTTTGTAAGTTGGTTTGATTAATAAAAGTGGACTGGCCACTATAAAAACAGGCTGGCTTTGCCAAAAAATATAATAATACATATTAGTAACCATAATAGCTTGTATTTCCTGCTTTATAAGAATACACACATATAAACATCGGAACATAACTGCTATAATATAATGTATATTAACATACCATTAATAACCGAAATCAGCAAAACAAAATATAAAAATTTTAAACAATTAAAGTAAAAGACACACACACACACACACACACACACATATATATATATATAAATTAAAATTAGTATTTAAAACCCATTTTAATAATCAAAATCTCTAGATACTAAAATCAGTATTCATTAAACATGTGTATTGGGACTAATATATTTGTAAATTATAAAAAAAAGAAATCAAAGACTAAAATCCAATGTATATATATAACACGAGACCCAGAAAATGTAAAACAACTAATATATAACTGTATACTTTATATATAAAAATGTAATAAAAGAGCTATAGGAAAGGTAAACCATATGAAGTAATTTTGAATGCTGTGGAAAAATTTGTACTTAAACAGTAATATATATATTTTACTATCAACGGTCCTTAAACTTAAAAAAACAAGAAAGAAGAAAAAGAAAATACAAAGAAAAAAAATGTGCGGCCATTGCCTTCAGGAAGAAGCACGTGTGAGAAGATGAAGGCAATATGAGATGCGGATGAAATTGTGTACGTGGGTTTTTGTATCTAACATAGGCTTGCGTTGATTTGGTGTATGAAAGGCAATAAATAAATGATTTGAAACGGTAGAGGAATTATAGGATCTCATTCTTATTAAATACAAATAAGCAAAAGGCAAGTGTAAAAGAGATGAAATAATTTACACGTGAAGTGTAAGGCAAGATTTTTCATTCCTTTTAAAATGCACGGCTGATGATTTTAACAGCTAAGGTAAGAAATCAAAAGTGTGCGCATTGGAGAGGCAATAATTAAATCGAAACGTACGCCCAAAATTTATAACAAAGTAACGTACTTTGAATTTATTTGTTTCCTATTTATTTAGTAAAATATATGCTAAAGTATATTTCAGAAGATATCGCCAAATATTTTAAACAAGAACGGATATAAAACATACCAAATAAAACATATAATTAAATAGATATTTACACATTATTTATTTCTTAATTTAAATTTTGATTTGTTACATCCATTTGATTTGTTTATTACTTTACTAAGAAAACGGATGTATATATGTATAAAAGAAACGTATAAATTTATTTCTTTTTACACATTATTTATTACTTAATTTAAAAGTATATAACCAATTTAAAAGAAACAAAATTGGAACAAATGTTGTACAAATATATACAGTTTAAATAAAAGATTTGGAAGTTAAAATTTAAAATTTCAATTAAAGTTAAACTTTAACCCAAAATCAAAATTACAGAAATTGTTTATATTTATTACAATTTAGGCAAGAAATTTCCAAAATTAAAATTTTTAAGTAATCAAACACCAAAGTTTTAAATAAGATGAATAAAAATACAAAAATTCAATTTAATACGTAAATAAAACCATTCAAAATTATTAAAATTTACGGGTCGTTACACTCTCCCCCACTTAAAACTTTTAGTCCCCGAAAAGGAAAGAGGTAGGAGAATAGACAAACGGAAATAAAAGTAGATTGAGAGTCAAGATTTAAACAACTAATTTGAGATTATATAAAAAAAATTACTTGAAATATTCATTTGAAAACTTCATTTGCAGTTCAATTATCTTTAATACTTTAAAACTTTTCAAAACCCATTTGTAAAATTTCCTGCTTCCTTTATAAATAACATTTATATGTTTAAATAACATCTTTATAAATATATGAAAACTATTTGGAAACAATTATTCACATCATTAGTTATATTTACAAGGAAGTTATTTGAAAACATTAAATCCATAATTTATAAATTTACTAATTTTATCTCAAAATACTTTTCAAATATTATTAATAAATCAATCATCATTTATTTTAAATATGTTTTATTTAATTAATAATTTCTAAAATATTTAAAATTTTCTATTAAACCATGTAGTATGTAAATAAACAGTATTTCAAAAGGATATATTCAACAAGGAAAAGAGGGTAGATTACGAAAATAGAATATAGGTGAATAAATAAAGCTGAGCAGATAAGGTAGATTCAAAAGAATAGTATCAGGCACGAATAATTAATTCAATACAAAATTTCTTTGTAGGAAATATTCTTATAATGAAATACCTTTATTATAGAATACTTTATATCGAAACAAAATTTTCCTTTCGAAAGTACTTTTATAACTCGATGTTTCAACAAGTTTATCCTTGTTCTTACAGACTCTGGCCATGCGTTGATCATGCGCAAAGCTAGAATTCTTCAAGTACATAGTAGACCTGTTTCAACACCCAGTGAAAATACTTGAAAAACCTTCAAAACCGATATGGAAAGTACAATCCAAACAAATCACCTGGATCGCAGGATACGTAACAATGGTTACGCCTGGATCCCCCCGGAAACATCTGTACCCTTTAAGCAATCTCTGCTTTGCGAATTTCTCCATGATAACGAAAACTATGGACCACAGGATACATAACAATGGTTACGCCTGGATCCCCTAGGAAGCATCCATACCTTTTAAGCAATCTCCGCCTTGCGGATTTCGCCACCACAACAAACTGTAGACCGCATGATACATAACAATGGTTACGCCTGGATCCCCCAGGAAACATCCATACCCTTTAAGCAATCTCTGCCTTACGGATTACGCTGCCCAAAAAAACAACCATGGGTTACGCCATGGTCGGACACTCGAGTATCACATCCGAAAAACCAAAATCAAAGAGAATAATATTGATAGAATGAATCCACAATATGGCCACAAAGCAGATATCAAGTAGAAGGCACTATCCATATCATTACTTCGAAAATATATATCATATAGTTCCTTTCAAATCCATTTCAAATATCATACGTATACAAAGTCCATTATATATAAGATTTCATTTCAAAATCGAATACTTTCCAAAATCAATAGTATATCAAATCACACTTATATAGACTTTGATAATATAAGATTTCACTTTTCAAATTGAGTACCTTTCCAAATCAATAGTTTCAAATCAACTTCATACTTATACAAATCAATTTTGTATAAGTTCGATAACTCTCAAACCAAGTATTTAGTAAAACAAAGGTTCTCAATTTCAATTCGTTTCAATATCAGTTCAGATTCAAAATCATATACGATTTCATTAAATTTTCTTTCAAATTTAATATCTTCAGTCTCAAAATTTCCAAAATAATAGGTTTAGAAAATAATCCTAGTTTTCAAATCAACATATAGGTCAATTAAATTCATTTCCAAAATCATCATATAAATACTGGGTTTTAAATTCCAAATCTATTTTTGAAACCAAATATTTTCTAAAATCAATTATACCCAAATGATTACCAAGTTTATAACCATCCCTTTAAAACCTTTTAACTATTTATTTCTATTTGAAATATCCAATTTACCTTTCTGAAAACTATTATTTAAAACTAAATTTTTATTCAAAACATTTCATATTAGTATAATTCAAAATATTCGAAGAAATCAAATTTCAAATAAAGAGTTGGAAATCAACAACCAATCAGTAAATCAATTTCAATAAATAGGGTTATACCAAATCAAATCCGAAACTCGAGGACTGTACACTAGGCTCACTTTAAATTGTTTCAAATATATACATATATCTTTCGAAAATATCAAATTATACTTCGGAATTTGAAATCAAAATTGGTTTCACAAAATCACTCGCATAGCGAAGCTATTAAAGTAGCCTCTCCCCCACTTTGAAACTCGAAAATCAATGTCGATGATGCATGCACTTATCACCGAAATTATTTTCCAACGACACAAGTGAGTTCTGGACTTCTATTTTCTTGAAAACTTCTTTGAACTTTCTTTGAAATCATTGGAACTCGTTTGAAGTCATTTGAAACATTTCTTATTCAGAAAATACTTTTAAATCCTATTATTATATATTTTCCAAAATCTTAAAACCAATTTCAAAACACCGGAGTTCAATCTCTCAAATTTCAAATAAAACCCTTCAGTTATAAATTATTTTTATATAAATCCATTTCCTATATAATCTTCAAAATTTCAAGTCCTTTCGAAACTTTTATATATAGGTATATAATCCTTATCGAAAACATTTCACTTTATATATATAATAAAATAATACTTATCAAAATAATAATTTTGATATATAGAACAATTTCTAAAATACAATCAAACCCAATTTTTCAAAGGATGATTCAAGAATGGATTCAGAATAAAGATAGAGATTCAAATTAAAGGAACTCTAATCAAATAGAATTCTGATTCAAAGATAGGCCCTTCGTAGATGGGACAATCTAAATTTCAAAATAGAAGATGGATATACTTATATAAATCGCGGACGACCTTAACCGGGTCAACCGTGACTTCAGGAATATGATCGATGTGGAATTCTAAGGCAACTCGACATTCGATTGCCAGAGATAGAATTCGGCATAACCAGAGATAGCAACATCTAAACCAAAGGATATATAAATCTCTGATGAATCAATGCTAATTGTAAAGGAGTTTCACCCCTTTACAAATCATTCAAAGATTGGCGGGATAGCCTATTCTTATAGAGATCATTCGAAGTGGAGTTATGGGATACTCCAGAATCAAAAGAAAACAAATAGGGAGAGACAAGAATGAATTTTGGAACCGCAGGGAACGTTCCAAAGTTCAAAGGAAATCGAGTCAAAAGGAAGAGATTCAACTCGAACGAAAGTGATTCTGTAAATAAATTTACTATATATGCTAAGTTTGCCTAGAGCCAAAGCTCCGATACCAACTGTAACGACCCGATATTTTCAACCATTCGCATCCGCACATGTCGGACTTGAATTACTCAAAATATCAGATTATTAATTTAAAATTTGGAAAAACTGAACATATACAGTAAATAAATTAATCATAGAATCACAGACATAGAGTAATCCAATAATACGTAGCGGAATAAATAAATAGTAGTTCATGAAGCCACTATACAAACATCAGAGTTAGAAATAAAATACAACAGAATATCCCAACTACAGTGAAGTCTCCAATACGAAACGATGACTTCTCTGAACCAATCAACCGGAAAAGCTGAAAGCTGAATCGATAGTTGGATCTCCAAACGAAGCTCCAAACTCCAAAGGTGTGTCTCGAATGCTATATCACTCAGTCTGACCCGAGCGTAAAGCAAAACACAAAACACTCGAGTCAGGATTAACATTCTTATATCAATAAATCCAACTCAAGTGAAATATCAACTGAAATATAATTAACTTAAAGGATGTTTATGATAACCATCCTCCAAGGTTCTACAGAACTATCTACAATGTAGAAATATACACTATACCACCGTGGTCATTTCAAATTAATTCATACTTCAAAACCAAAAATATCATTTCCATTTCAAATAGATCTATTTCCCAAAATAGTATGTATATATTAAATAATTTATAAAGTAAGTTATATGTAATTTCCTCAAAAATCAACTCGACTTTCCCACTCAAATTAATTCAATCTCAATTTATCAATTTCCATTCAATTCAGTTTTCTAAATAACGAATTCAAATTATATTGATTTTGAATACAGATCTGAATCACAATTTTACCATTTAATTTCCAATATATTTCAAAGCTTTAATATTCAGCATTTCGAAGTTAAATTTAACAGTTTTCTACACATCTCGATTTAACCTCATATTTTTTTCAGTCTTGAAATATTCACTTAATAAACTCAATATTATTAAATAACCTTAATTTACCCTTAGATCAAATAATCCTTCTGATTTGTTTAAACTTGAAATATCATTTAATCACTTTAAATAAAAAAATCAACTTATAAAATCAATTCTTAAACTTCAAATTCAATAGTTCAATCGATTTAATTAAGTAGAATTCTTAATTAGATACAATTTTACTTAATTCAACTTTATCTTCCTTAACTTATACAAATCCTTGAAAATCTGTTCAAAGATATAGTACTTAGACATATTATATTAATTAAATCAAACTTTATTAGATTAAAGTTTATTATTAAATCTACTTTATATAAAAACTTAAAGATATTTCCAATATTAAATAAAACCATATATATATTCCATTTCAAAATCATAGAAATCATTTTTAAAATATTTATATATAGACCAACGGTGTCTGTATATAATTTCCTATCCTATGGTCAAGTGACACAGATATTTATCATTTCAATCCGTAATTTAAATATATACGGGTAGATATCATTTCCACCCGCAATCCCAAATTCAATTCAAATGAAAATCGCTTGGGTCTATCATTTCAACCCATAACGAAATTATCCTATTCTATAGTCCATTCGGGTATGTGTCTTTTCAACCTATAGTGAATTATATACTAACAGGGAACTTGCAGAGTGATAACAAATATAACAATAATAATAACAGGCATATATCATCAATAACAATATAATATAAACAACAGGATATGGTGTCATATCCCATTGGTGAACAATTACATATAAATGCATGTCATATATATAACAATTTAAACAATTAACAGTTAAATTTTAGCAACATATTTCAATTGTCGTTCCAATTGAAATCAAATTTAATAAATAAAAGAACGTTAATCGTGAGTGATTGCTCACCTTTCGATGCTAGAGAGAATAGACAATGAAGTTGAGCTATGAATTCCAAAGCAACGCTAGATAGACACGATTCGATGAAGAAAACAGGCACGATGAACAAGCTGATAAATGGGAAAATCGGTGAGAACTAATCAGAATCAATCTTGATAGAGACAGAAACAAAGTGTACGTTGCATTATTATTATTAATTTCAAATCAATATTAATTTAAACACATATTAAATTGAATATATATGTATTTCAAAAACATTGCTTTTAAATAAAAACACATATAAAAAAACATATATTTACAAAGTAAAATTTGAAATAAATGAATATATATACTCATAAAGATAAACACCATATTATATATATATATATATATATATATATATATATATATATATATAACATACACAAAATCTTATATAAACTACCTATATATATACATTCTATTCTAAAACGATACTCATATATATAAACTGATATGCAGCTATATATAACTAACTTACATATCAAATTATTCAGTATTAAACATGTATGTTACCAGAACTAATACATTGTATGTTATACGAACAAATACACTATATTATATGTATGTTACCAGAACTAATACATTGTATGTTATACGAACAAATACACTATGTTATATGCTTTAAAAATGTAAGTTATTAAAATATCTATATTAACATATAGATATTATATTGTAAACAGCATACCAATACAGTAACACAAAATTTACTTCATCTATATTATCACATATAGTTAACAAAACTTTCATTATTAAATTTTATATACTATACAACATATAAGTATCGGTTTATATAAAATAATATATATAACTATTTATTAACATAACCTTAAAAAAACAGAGACTAGTATAATATAATCTTTAAAACAAAGAAACTAGTATATAAACAACTTTATAATTTTTATAAGCTTTAAAACTGTACAATGGAGGACACATATATATATACTTAACTTATGCAATCAAACTATAAATATAACTATAGCTAGTAATACCCAGTATAATATAAACTAACATAATAATATAAAAATACATATTAGTAACCAAAATAACTTGTATTGCCTGCTTTATAAGAAGACACACATATAAACATCAGAACATAACTGGTATAATATAATGTATATTAACATACCATTAATAACCGAAATCAGCAAAACAAAATAATTTTTTTTTAAACAATTAAAGTAAAAGATATATATATACATATATATATACACACACACAAATTAAAATAAATAAAACACATTTTAAAAATCAAAATCTCTAGATATTAAAATCAGTATTCATTAAACATGTGTATTGGGACCAATATATTTGTAAATTACAAAAAAAAAGAAAAAAAAGAAATCAAAGACTAAAACCCAATGTATATATATAACACGCGACCCAGAAAATATAAAATAGCTAATATATAACTGTATACTTTATATATAAAAATGTAATAAAAGAGCTGTAGGAAAGGTAAGCCATACGAAGTAATTTTAAAAGCTTTGGGAAATTTTGTACTTAAACAGTAATATATATTTTACTATCAACGGTCTTTGAACTTAAAAAAAACAAGAAAGAAGCAAAGAAAAAAAAAATGTGCGGCCATTACCTTCAGGAAGAAGCACGTGCAAGAAGATGAAGGCAATATGAGATGTGGATGAAATTTGTGACGCCCCACCTCAATACCCATGCTAGCCAAGAACACTACGGAGTAATGCTGTCAACTAGCGTGGAGAATAAGGCTGTTGAGGAGCGACCATCCATGTAACTTCTTTGTGCGAGCACCGATATGTCAGATAGTATAGCATGCATTTCATTTAAGGAGGAAGTCCGACATACCGATACAAACTCAAAGCTATCACACGGTGGCTATAAATAAATCTTCGGAAACAAATATAGAAATAAACATAACACAATCAGTCACAGACATCCATATCACAAAGGCGGAAAAAGATATGAATATATAACTAACACAAGAAAGTGTACATCAGAGTAGTGGTCATGAAAGAACCACATACACAAAAGAATAGCAACATGTGCTATACAAAAGAATACATCTATGAGTCTATATCTCAAGTGTAAACGACAAAAACTGCTAATCTAAATGGTCAGCCAAAAGTCAGAGTAGTAAACTCCTGGGGGAGAAGTCAAGCAGAAGCACCTGTAACATCTCGGTCTGACCCGAGTATTATTTATAAGAAAATAATAAACGGATCAGTCTAGCTATAAATATCAGATAACATGATATAAAACAATAGATATGGCAAGAACATATAGTAACCATAAAGACATACTATGATAAGCATGTAAATGAAGATCATCAAGAGATCAAACAATGTCAAAAGAATCTTCTAAAAGATCCAAATTCACCTAAACATAAAAGCTGGAAAATCATAACAATGAAAGTCATGAAAATAGGTGAAGCACAAATTCCAGAAGACTACACAAGAAATCCAAAAATCACAATATAGGAGCATGAAAACTCACAAAATGGGAGCATGAAAACTCACCTACACGTGTAACACAAAGCGAGACGCTATCTCATGGTTGCAAGCCATTAATTTTGATACACGAATGGCCCGAAGACCGTGGGGCGCTACCCCACATATGTGATGGCGAAACATCACACAAATGCGATGGCAAAACATCACAAGAGCGAGGTCTAGTCTCCCTCGCAGACAAAGAGACATCGCACAGTTGCTAGTCTAAAACACAAAAATGATCGTCATGATCATCAAGAAGTGTCAATCACATTAAGCTAGTAAATATATGAGTTTAGCTTCATGTCCCATAACCACTTGCTTAACTTAAATATTTACGAACCAACTGTAGATCTTCACTAGAAAATTGTCACAAAAGGTTCAATCGAACAAGTCCAATAATTAACCGACGAAGCAAACGCAAGCGTTTCATACCACTTGTTTTACTAAGTCGTTTAATTAGATTTGTCATCTGAGTGAGGTAAAGGTTTGTATATACTAATAGATTGGAAAATGGTTTGGGAAAAGAGCTTTGTATTAAAATAGTGTTGAAATCGTTTTGATGAAAGAGTTTTGATATTTACTACTAGTATTGAAACCTTCATATTTCTAAAGTTGTTATCCCGCTGTTATCCCATTTTTTGGTCAAAACTGGAATATCGACAAATTGGCAAGGAATGATGGAGGTCGGGATTGAAAATCGATTGGAAGCAAGGCAAGAGTTCGTTCGACACTACACTCCCCGAGTTCAAGTGTCATCCGGTACTTAAAACCCCTCGGTTTCGTCCGGAAGTTCAAGTGTTTGTGTTCGTTCGGTATTCGGACTCCACATAGAGTCTCATTCGGCATTCTCACAAATAGAGTCTCATTCGGCATTCTCACAAATAGAGCCTCATTCAGCATTCTCATAAATGGAGTCCCATTCGGCATTCTCACAAGTGGAGTCTCATTCGGCATTCCCAACACGAAGTCTCATTCGGCATTTCCTGCCCCCTTCCTACCGGACCAAACCCAAAGCAACTCCTAGCCGAACCAATCTTCTCCCTGCGCCTGCCGAACCAACACCTCTAACCCCACTACCGAATGGACCTCCTAGCCTACAACTACCGGACCAAGCATAGCCGAACCATGCTACCACCGAACCACGCTCCCACCGAGCCAACCTACCACCGAACCCCTATCTCCACTACCTGCCGAATCACCCATATTACCACTCACCGCCAAACCAAGACGCTGCCGAACCAGAACGCTGCCAGGTCAGATTGCTTCAGCCCAGGCCCACCAGCAGCTATATACTTCCAAGACCCCTGCCCCCAGCCTCACTCTATAAATAGAGGGGCAGGGGTACAACAATGGGGGACAAGTTTGAGAGCTCAAACCTGGAAGGAACTTTCAAACAACTTTCATACACTTGTACTACAAGCTTTGTACTTGTAATCGGATTGGAAAAGGAGAATAACATATAAAGTGGACGTAGGCAAATTTTGGCCGAACCACTATAAATCTGTGTGTCTTTTACAGTTTAGTCCCTGCTTTTTACGTATTTGCATAAACCACCTAAATCACTACGAACAACATAAAATCAACTAAATCATACAACTTGGAGCTGTTTGCCCATCTTTTGTGTAAACGTATTTGAGTTATTTGCTGAGATCTGTGATTTGTGTTTGAATATCGCTGACTTATATTCATACACTGGTGCTTTCACGGTATTGGGTGTTTGCGGCCATTTTTTACGCAAACATTTTGGTGCTTTCATTGAGAGGGACCAGCACCCGCTACATCGGATAGAAGTTTGGATTTGGAAGACAATGACTAGGCAGAATAGCAGAAGGCTGAGGGCTGAGAGAAGCCAACAAGGAGGGAGTCAACAAGCATCCTCCGGAGGTGAGGAAGGACCGACTTCGATCTACATAACCCGGGATGAAATGGAAGCCATCACGAATTCACTACAAGAGAGGTTGTTGAAAAGTCAACAGGAAATGATGCAAACTTTCTTGGAGCAAATGAGAGCTGCAGGGATGCAGAACTTAGGAACAGCTGCAACGGCTATGGATGCAGGACAAGAAGCTAGGGTTACGGAACCCAATGAAGGACAGGATACGGAGCCAGAAGGCAATCAACAAGGACTTATGGGCAGGCCCACAGGATTCAACACAGGAGAACCTTTGGAAGGAGTTCAACAGGCTAGAACCAACGTTGCTGCTAACGAGCCACACGAAGAGTATGTACCGGAGTTCCCTCGGGGGCAACCCCCGACAGACAACGGTGGATTGGTAGATATAATCAGGAAGACCCTACGGATCACTTGATGAGATACACCAGACACATGGAGGTGCTGGGGGCATCAGAGGAGGTGATGGCCCGATGCTTCCCTTTGTACTTGACGGACTTAGCTGCGATGTGGTTCAGGCAGCAGGAAGAAGGATCTATCAGGACTTGGTGGAAAGGTTTTTGGGACAGTTTCGGGTTCATGTCAAGAGACCGAAGAACGTGATGACATTGACATCGGTAAGGCAAAGGACGGATGAATCGCTTAGAGCTTTTCTAACTCGATTCAGTGCCGCAGTTGCTTCGGTGGATCGGCCCGATCCATCGATGGTTTTAATGGCAGCAGTATCAGGAGTCAGGAAGAACTCGGATTTCAAGGTATCTCTGATACGAGATCCCCCATGGAATCTCGACGAATTCTTTCAAGAGGCAGAAAGGTTCCTTCGACAAGAAGATGCGAGTACGGATTTAAAGTTGAAAAAGGTTAATGCAGTTGAGGGGGGAGGACCATCCAGCGATGGTTCGGATAAAAACAAAGGAAAAAGGAAGTTGGACGGTGATTCTGGAAATGCTAGGAAGCAATGGAAGGATCCAAGGTTTTCCAAATACACAGGATTGAACGAGACACTGGAGCGGATATACCTGGATACACGAAATCGCCTTCACTACCGGAGGCCGGCTAGGAGAGAACCAACAGAACGGGAAAGGGCATCAGGAAGGCACTGTCTCTTCCATGATTTGGAAGGACACGACACCAACAGCTGCAGGCACTTAAAGGACATAATTGAGGAACATGTAAGGAATGGACAACTGCCACAATATGTTGGACCGCGGAGTGCAACGGCGAGGCAGGAGCAACCGCCGCCTACCTCAAGCTACGATGGTGGGAGGCCCAGGAATGATGGTCGGTTGATCGTCCCTTGACCAGGTTAATATGAAATAAGTAGCAAACTATTGGCAAGCAACCAAGTCATTTACACATGTACGAGGACGGAGATAGCCCCTAGGCATGCTCTGAATGATGATAAACTGCGACGCTATGGTTTGTGAAATTTATCTTTTTCTTTTGGATTGGACAATGCTTTTCTTTTTGGTTTTCGGTTTTGGAGCTTGGATTGAGCTCCTGGTTTTTTCTTGCTTTTTGGTTTGGATTTTCCTTTGGATGATTGTTTTCGGTTTTGAATACTGGTTGGATTTCTGGATTTTGGATTTGGATTTTGGATTTTGGATTTGGATTTTGGATTGGATTTTGGATTGGATTTTTATCTGATTTTTGATAAACGGTCGTCGGGTATAAATTATGCCTAGCAAGGGGTGAGTCGCTTTGCCCGAACGTGGTAAATTGACTCATTCAGGTCGTCGAGTATGGACTATGCTCGGCAAGGGTCCGGAGCGACCAGGATTCGGCCTAGGACTTAGGCCCTATATTATCAATCGTTATTTTTAGGTCATCGAGTATGGACTATGCTCGGCAAGGGTCCGGAGAGACCAGGATTCGGCTTAGGACTTAAGCCATGGCATTGTACAGCGTCCAGGGACACTGGACCAAGGTCGTCAAGTGTGGATTACGCTTGGCAAGAACCCGGAGAGGTTAGCTCAACGTCCAGGGACACGGGACCAAGGTCGTCAAGTGTGGATTACGCTTGGCAAGAACCCGGAGAGGTTAGCTCAACGTCCAGGGACACTGGACCAAGATCGTCAAGTGCGGATTACGCATGGCAAGAACCCGGAGAGGTTAGCTCAACGTCCAGGGACACTGGATCACGACCGTCAGGTGTGGATTGCGCTTGGCAAGAGCCCGGAGAGGTTATGAATTTGGATATCGACCCAGAGAGGTCCTGGATTCGGTTGTTGGCTATTGGATAAGGATGGTTTGGGACTCGGTTGTCGAGTTCGGATGGACATGGAATTGGCTCAAGCTTTGGTTATTGGATTTGGAACTGGATATCGACTCGGAGCAGTCAAGGATGATCTACTCTGGCAATATGGCTATGAATTTTGGATATTGGATTCGGAACTATTCAAAACATGCCTTGTTATCACAAGACATGTTTTGGGGGGCAAAGTGTTATCCCATTTTTTGGTCAAAACTGGAATATCGACAAATTGGCAAGGAATGATGGAGGTCGGGATTGAAAATCGATTGGAAGCAAGGCAAGAGTTCGTTCAACACTACACTCCCCGAGTTCAAGTGTCATCCGGTACTTAAAACCCCTCGGTTTCGTCCGGAAGTTCAAGTGTTTGAGTTCGTTCGGTATTCGGACTCCACATAGAGTCTCATTCGGCATTCTCACAAATAGAGTCTCATTCGGCATTCTCACAAATAGAGTCTCATTCGGCATTCTCATAAATGGAGTCCCATTCGGCATTCTCACAAGTGGAGTCTCATTCGGCATTCCCAACACGAAGTCTCATTCGGCATTTCCTGCCCCCTTCCTACCGGACCAAACCCAAAGCAACTCCTAGCCGAACCAATCTTCTCCCTGCGCCTGCCGAACCAACACCTCTAACCCCACTACCGAATGGACCTCCTAGCCTACAACTACCGGACCAAGCATAGCCGAACCATGCTACCACCAAACCACGCTCCCACCGAGCCAACCTACCACCGAACCCCTATCTCCACTACCTGCCGAATCACCCATATTACCACTCACCGCCGAACCAAGACGCTGCCGAACCAGAACGCTGCCAGGTCAGATTGCTTCAGCCCAGGCCCACCAGCAGCTATATACTTCCAAGACCCCTGCCCCCAGCCTCACTCTATAAATAGAGGGGCAGGGGTACAACAATGGGGGACAAGTTTGAGAGCTCAAACCTGGAAGGAACTTTCAAACAACTTTCATACACTTGTACTACAAGCTTTGTACTTGTAATCGGATTGGAAAAGGAGAATAACATATAAAGTGGACGTAGGCACATTTTGGCCGAACCACTATAAATCTGTGTGTCTTTTACAGTTTAGTCCCTGCTTTTTACGTATTTGCATAAACCACCTAAATCACTACGAACAACATAAAATCAACTAAATCATACAACTTGGAGCTGTTTGCCCATCTTTTGTGTAAACGTATTTGAGTTATTTGCTGAGATCTGTGATTTGTGTTTGAATATCGCTGACTTATATTCATACACTGGTGCTTTCACGGTATTGGGTGTTTGCGGCCATTTTTTACGCAAACACCCGCCTTTTTAGCAAGGCCGTGATACCATAAAATCGACCGAGAAGCCCAAGATAGTTTGTCTCGAAGAATGGTCAAGTCAGCATCTCAATAAAGCAAGTTACGTTAAATGTTTTTCAGATAAATCCCCTACGGAGTGGGGTCCAGGGGGGTGGCAACCCCCCAAGGTGGGGGTGCGGGGTCAACACCCCCGCTACGGGGTTCGACCTGCCCGGTCAGGTCGCGGGGGTCCAGGGGGCAGCGCCCCTGGCGGGGTGCAGGGCAGCGCCCCGTCCAAAACGGTACGACCTAAAGTTAAATAGGTCGAACGACCTAAGGGTGTAAAGGTCATGCGACCTAAAGGTTTTAAGGTCTAACGACCTAACACAAGACAAGTCCGAGCGACTCAAGAGGTCAAAAGGGAGTGCGTCCAATCAAGTCATCGGGACGAGCGACCTAACATAAGTAGCCAAGCGACCTAATTGGAGCGACCTCTAGGTCATATGACCTAACATAAGTAGCCAAGCGACCTATCTGGAGCGACCTAGAGGTCATACGACCTAAGGTCAAAAACAAGGTCACGCGACCTAAGGCCATGCGACCTAAAGGAATAAGGGTCATGCGACCTAAAGGGGAGCGGTCTATCTAGGTGAGTGAGGTCGAGCGACCTACGACCTAACGAGGTAAAGGCCTAACGACCTAGTGAAACACGCGACCTAAAGCCATCGTGTTACGGCCTAAAACCCACGAGTTACGACCTAACTCCTGGCCGAGCTAAGCAGTTAATAGGGGCGAGCGACCTAAGGGGCCAAGCGACCTAACAACCCAGGCAAGGTCGAGTGACTTAAAGTGGTAAGCATGCGGCCTAGGTAGACGCGACCTAATGATCATGCGACCTAGAGGGATGAGCGACTTAAGCGAGCCAAGTGAATTAAGGCCTAGAACGACCTAAACGCGAGCGACCTAGGGTCAAACGACCTACGATCTAAAGTCCAACGACCTAATACCGAGGCGAACGACCTAACGTATGCGAACGGGTTTAAGGCAAGAAACGAGCTATTTGAATGCCGAGACTTTTCCACGCGAACAACCTAGCATTGGCAGAACGACCTAAGTGCAGAATTTCACCAAAAACACTAAAAATTGGAATTTTTCGCCAATCCAATCCAAACCAGATGCAAATGCAAATGCACATGCTAAAGTGATAGGAATTCAATCCCAATAGTCCAAGATAGTTATAGACAAGAATGTGAGATAAAAATCTCACCTTTTCACCAAATTATGAAGGTTTAAAGATGAATGGAGAAGCAACTACAAGCTTGAATCCAATGCTTTTCCTTGAATTTGGAGTTGAATGATGGAGTTGGAGTTGAAACCTAGGCTTGGAGTTTCTAATTTCCCTTTCCACTCACCATTAATGTTAAAGTTTGTGTTTGGTAGGAATTTATAAAGAGTGAGGAGAAGGAGAGAAGTGGTTTGAGTTATAATGGCTAATCTAACCCAAAGTCCAAAGCGGGAAAAGTAAGTGAAATTCCATTAACTCCAAACCTATCAATGTTTATACTTAAAAAAGTTGTAAACGGCATTTCGAACTCAATGGAAGTGGTCTCGAGTCCTAATTTGACCATTTGCAAAAAGTGGCTTTCCAGACCAATATCTGATTAACGACAAAATATTTAAATATAAAATCGATAAATATGCGGGTTGTTACAAAATTGTGTACGTGGGTTTTTGTATTTAACATAGGCTTGCGTTGATTTGGTGTATGAAAGGCAAGAAATAAATGATTTGAAATGGTAGAGGAATTATAGGATCTCATTCCTATTAAATACAAATAAGCAAAAGGCAGGGGTAAAAGAGATGAAATAATTTACACGTGAAGTGTAAGGCAAGATTTTTCATTCTTTTTAAAATGCACGGCTGATGATTTTAACTGCTAAGGTAAGAAATTAAAAGTGCGCGCGTTAGCGACGCAATAATTAAATCAAAACGTACGCCCAAAATTTATAACAAAGTAACGTACTTTGAATTTATTTGTTTCGTATTTATTTAGTAAAATATATGCTAAAGTATATTTCAGAAGATAACATATCATTTATATAACACCAAATATTTTAAACAAGAACGGATATAAAACGTACCAAATAAAACGTATAACTAAATAGCTATTTATACACTATTTATTTCTTAATTTAAAATTTGATTTGTTACATCCATTTGATTTGTTTATTACTTTACTAAGAAAACAGATGTATATACGTATAAAAGAAACGTATAAATTTATTTCTTTTCACATATTATTTATTACTTAATTTAAAAGTATATAACCAAATTAAAAGAAACAAAATTGGATCAAATGTTGAAAATATATACAGTTTAAATAATAGATTTGGAAGTTAAAATTTAAAATTTCAATTAAAGTTAAACTTTAACCCAAAATCAAAATTACAGAAATTGTTTATATTTATTACAATTTGGGCCAGAAATTTCTAAAATTCAAATTATTAAGTAATCAAACACAAAGTTTAAAATAAGATGAATAAAAATACAAAAATTCAATTTAATACGTAAATAAAACCATTCAAAATTATTAAAATTTACGGGTCGTTACAATTTATATTTAGTGATTATTTCGAAATGAAGGTTAACAGTAAACAAAATCGGTCCAGGCCAAAAATCGATTTTGATAATTTCAGATTTTGATTTTAGAAACCGATTTGAACTAGAAAATGGTAAATTTTGATATTGAATTTAAGATTTTTAGTGTTAAGGTTATCGTGTATTGTTGAGTTGATCTGGATATGGGTTTTCGTCGTTTGTCGACGAACGACAAGGTAAGGGAAGTCGCAATCGAGGAAGATGATAGCTTGAAGACCCATGTTCATGGGAAAAATGGGTGGAGTATTTTATGTTGATCATGGTGGCCGTTAGACGTTGATCTAGGGTTTAGAATGTTGCTTGGAACGTCGACATTTCTAAGATGCCTGGGTCGCCGATGATGCGTCAGACACGATTTCGAGCGTTGGAATAGTTGCGTGGGTCATTGACGATGCTACGGTCGGAGAGATGTGGGTTCTAATCATCTTGTTCATCGTGGCGAACCCCTTTTTTGTCGGGGAGGTT
This sequence comes from Allium cepa, assembly GCA_030765085.1. NCBI lineage: Eukaryota > Viridiplantae > Streptophyta > Magnoliopsida > Asparagales > Amaryllidaceae > Allium > Allium cepa. The sequence continues at coordinate 32,414,712 of CM060933.1, forward strand.
TTGGGTCTGTGTTGTTCCTTAGCTTGATTTTGATTTTCACAAGGAAACTTGGTTTCTAGGTGGCGATCGTAATGTGATAGTCATCGACGACTTGACTGAGGTCACAGTGCTGGCCGGAGCGACGCCGACGATTGGTGCACGTGCACCAGTGTCAGTGCATAGGAATCTTTGGTGTCAGGTTGTTTATGTGATGAGAAGGTGGTTGTGGCTCGAAGTCAACACGGAAAATTTGGGTCGTTGACTTGTGTAAGGACTCGGGGTGGGTTCTTGGGTTACGTCAGTTTTAAACTAAAAAAAAGAGGAAGAAGAGAAAGACTCGGGTTTGAGTGTGGGACTGGTCGGGTTTTACTCGAGTTAAATGATAAGTGATTTTCAAGTTTAATGTTTAACCAAAATCAAGTTTAAGTTACCTTAACTATTATTCTAAATAGTAATTTTTTAAAGTTGGGTAATTTATTTTAACTTTAATTAATAAAGTTAATTCTTAAGTTGCTTTTAAAACTTAATTAATAATGTAATTAAGAAGTAATTAAGGAAATAAAATGTTTTATCTTTAATTAAACTTAAGATCTTGAGTACTTAAAGTTAATTAACCAAAGTAATTAAGGATAAAATTAATAAGTTATTAAAGAGGAATTAATTAATTAATGATTGAGAATTAATTAATTAAGGGAATATAAATTAATTAATTAAAGGTTAATTACTTGGTAATTAGAGATTAGTTATTTACTTAAATGATAAATTACTTAATGGAAGTAATTGAGAATTAATTACTTTATGTAATTAATTAAAGTATGGATTAAATAAGATAATTTATTAAGGGTTAATAAATTATAAGTGTGATTAATTGAAGGCTAATTAGTCAATGGAAGTGATTAAAGGATAATTAATTTGAGTAATTAGTGAAAATGGGTGAAGGTTAATTAATTTTTGTAATTAATTAAGAGTTAATTACTTATTGTAATTAAAGTATAATTAATCAAGGATGATTAATTAAGATGGATAATTAAAAGATGATTAATCAATTTGTTTGTAATTAGTTAATGTTAAGTAAGGATAATCTAAGTGATAAAAGATTAGTAATTAATTTAATCAGAGATTGATTAAATTAATTTTGGAAGTGATCAATCTTGCTTATGAATGATTGAATGTTGTAAATGCCTTGAATTAGTTGATATCTCTGATATGAAATGTTAGTGATATGATATGATTAGGTGGACATTTAGTTATTTATCGATGATAAATTGCTGTGTATAAGTGACAATCTATTTAAAATTGAATTTTATTTCACTTGAATAACTTGGGTTAAGATGGCATTGGATTCGACGAGACCGGAGTCGGGTATTAGTGAATACCCGAAACCACTTCGATTCTTTATAGATTGATTTGTGAAATCAATAAGCTGGAATAGAATGACTTAAGTGAATTGGACCATTTAATATAAGATATGGTACTTAGAAATTGGTGAGTGAAATAAGTGATGTCTATAATAATTTATGAATTTGTAGTTGATACAAGTTACCCGGGTTATATAAAAGTTGCATGCTTTTGTAATTCATGTTAGATAGGTTTACTCACACTGGTTTCCAGCCTGATCCGGGTGTTACTTTGATGTAATGCTCGGGTCAGACCGAGTATTACAGATTTTCAGGTAAGGACGTTCTGGAGCTCAGGAGGCGAGCAGGATGGCAGGAACGTATGGAGTGTTTCCGCTGTGTTATATTGTTATTTATCTAGGATAAGTTATATTTAACTATCCAGTGTTGGTGTAAATATTGTAACTCTGATGTATTTAAATGTAATTAAATGATACAGCTTTCTTTGTATAAATGATATTATTTGATATTATATTTTATCCGCTGCGAATGTGAGATTCTGAGTTTGGTTTTCAGTTTCTTCTTCTTTCTCTTTTATTCTTTTCCTAACTATCTGGAATATTCAGGATTGAAATTTCTGGGTCATTATAATTTAATTTGTTATAAATTAATAATTTTATTTGAATTATTTACTTTTGTAAATTATATGTTTTTAAATTTGATATTTTGAATAAGATATATTGATTACTAAATTTCTTCTTTTCCCTTTATTTTCCTTTTTGGGGACGAAAAGTTGAGTGGGGAAGAGTGTAACGACCCGTAAATTTCGACAATTTAAATTAGTTAATTTAATAGGATTTATGATTCAATAATCGGAAAGAATAAAAATTTGTAATTTAATTATGAAATGATAATTATAATTAAATATAACAATGTTAATTTAAGTCATTTATTAACAATTATAATGAAAATTCCAATTAATTGAAATAATAAAAATGCTATACTTGATTATAAATTGAATATAAGGGAATAAATGAGAATATCGGATTTACCAAGGAAATAAACGATATTTAATTGTAATTGAACAAAAATTAGTGTTATGAAAGAAATGGTAACATTTGTTGTAAGTAATAAACCTGTAAATGTAATTAATTGATTTTGGTAATTTAATATTGAGAGAAATAGAAAATTGTAATGTATTAATGAAATAATAACTATAATGGAAGGTAACCATGTCAATTAAAGTTAATTATTAATAACTTGAAAGGAATTCCAACCAATTGAATTTATGTAAATGTTATAACTTGGTTATAAGCTTAATATGAGAAAACCGATGTAAATGTTTAATTATGTAATGAAACGGTATAATAAATGGTAATTGAATAAAATTTGACTTATATTGGAATTGTAACATTTGTTGTGAGTAATAAACTTATTGGTGTGATTTAAGGAATGGTAATAATTAATATATGTTACCTATTTAATTATTTGGTCTATTAAATTTAGTTGGAAATCAATTGCAATTAATTCACTTAATTAATGCAGTTAATGTAGATTTAGTTGATCATTGTATAATATTTATTCAATAGGATGTAACCAATGTAATTTTTAATTATAACGTGACTATTGATTTAATAAAAGATAGCAATCAAGATAAATAAATTTAATTGGGATTTTAATTTTAATTAATGTGTAAAATTGACAAAATGACAATAAAATGGAATATAATAGTTAATACAAATAGAAGTTGGAAACTGGAGTATATTAATGTAATGAAATGTAAAACAAATGTTAACTATGTTTATAGGGTAATAATGGATTTAACAAAACATTGGAATTGAGTCAAAATCAATTTATTGAAATTAATTATAATTAATTGGATTTGATTACAATAGAAATTGAACACTGTAATTATTGAAATAATTAACACTGAATTGATATGTAAACTTGTTTTGAATTATTATAAATGTCTAAGTAATCAAAAATGATGAAAGTTGTTAGTTATTAAATTTGAAATAAAATTTTGATTTAGTTAATTTAATATTAATTTATTGAATTAACCTGAAAAATAGCCATTTTGGCAACTGTCTCGGATTTCGACGAAACAAATTTCATCGGATCTGTAACAGTGAACTATTGTAGGATTTCAAGTTTCGTAGCGATCAGACTTGTCGTTTGGTCGTACGGACTCGAAACGCCTAGAAACCAATTTAATTAAAACCAATTGAAATCAATTTGAAATAAGCTGATTTTAGCATAACTTCTTCATACGATGGAACTAGGACTTGAAACCAGTTCCATTGAGTTTAAAAATATTAAAAACATCTATTTTGATATATGGGATGACCCATTTTCGTTTTGGAGACAGAATGGACTTTTTGGGTCGTTTATCGTTCAAAATTCAAATCAGATCTTATCCGTTCTTTCTATTTTCCGATCTGCCTTTAAATACCTCGTTATAAAGCCTAATTGTTTCTCATTCCAAATTTCAGTACTTACAATTCCATTTGCTCCTCCTTATTCCAATGGCAGACAAACACAAATTCCCAATTGCAATTTCAAATCAAATTCAAATCCAAAAATTCAAACTCCTCCAACCCAAACAAATTATATATCGATTTAAAGCTCTCGAAGAACGCAAGTCAATTCTGCTGTTCGTTTGCCAATCTGGGTTTTAGTGTGGCCAGAATCAAGTGATTTATTCTCGACCGTTCGTACGTGGTTTATGGATTGACAGCGGATCTTCGTCGATGGGACAATCAGGTAGTGCTGGAGCATGGAGGGAGTCGATTCATGCTCATCCATATGGTTTAGTTGTTGACTAGAGGTCGCGAATCGCCAAAAGTTGCCTTCAAAGCTCGACGCGGCGGACGACGGGGTGGGCGGGGGGTCGCAATTTCCATGGTGGGGTCTAGGGGGATCGGCTAGGTGAAGGGAGGAGCATGGTATACTCTGATCAGGTCGAAGGTTTGAGGATTGGTGGCGAAAATTGAGTGAAAGTGGTGATTTCTGGCGGCTTCGTGCTAGACGCGTTTGGGCTCCTGTAGCCTAGGGCCGACGTGACGTGGTATGTTTTATTTATTATTTTATTTAATTTAAATTTAAACTTAAAACGTTCCAATCTCAATAATTTTTGCGTATGAGCTCGGATTTAGGCACGGTTTCTTGCTTTGTGATCTTATTGAAATTCTGAAAATTTTGACGCTAGTATCGACGAATTCTGAGACTGTTTGAATTTTGTGTTTAAATTGGATTTAAATTCGATTTAAATTCAAAGGTGAGTGTTTTAACACACTCACAACTTCAAAAACTTATTATGTTTATTAAATTAAATTTATGATGTGATTGAAAATTTATATAAGACTGTTTGGTATATTTAAATTGTCATCTAATTTATTATTGAATTTAAATTGCCAGTTAAATACCTGTTATTGATTTTCAATTATCTATTGATGTATATTGATTGATTTGGATGATGATTGTGGTGGATGATTGATGGTTTATATTGGATGAATGGATGTTGTATTTTATATCGTTATAACACTGCAAGTTTACTATGGGTTGAAATGATACATACCCGAACGATCTTATAGATTAGGGTAAAATCGTTATGGATTGAAATGATAAACCCGAACGGTTTTCATTGATTTGAAATGTTAATTTTGGTACTGCTTGAAATGATATATATATATATATATATCCATATAAATTCTTGAATTTGGATTATGTGTTAGAATTGAATTATTTATAAGGTTTAAGTTAAACTACGATTTTTTCTAATTAAAGTGGTACGCTTGGGACAGTCTGAGCTTTTTCATTGTATTGAAGACCATTCTGTTTTATGGAGGACGAAGACGAAGATTCAGTATATTATTACTATTTATTATTATTCCACTGCTTCCTGTATTCCGCTGCATTATTTGTTTATTTCTAATGTATGTATAACTCTGAATTGTAAAAGTGTAATTTGTCATTTGTAAAACAGCTTCATGAACTGTTTATTTGATCATTATATTTTGTCATTCCGCTGTGAGATTCTGTGTTTTGTTTTTCCTTCTTTTCAATTATTTTCTTATTTACCCCATTAACAATCCTCCCTTTTGAATGGTTTGAATTAGACATATGTGGTTTATTGTCGATTTAAACCGTCCAAAAAGGTGGGTCGTTACAGATAACATCCAAATCTTAATTCCTCTATCAAATATTTAAATATTGAAATCCTAATATCACAAAAGTAAACGATTCACATTTTTGTACCACAATAACCAAAACTGACTAAAAAGTTTCTTCCATCGTTATTATTACGAACGAACCCCTTAATGAAGTAAAATTAGATGTTCAATAATGAAGTCCACTAATTTGAATCATTACCTTTTGTTAAAGATGTAAGACTATTTAGTCTAGAATTCAAATGAGAGCTGTTAACTTTGTTTCTCTTTCCATTTGCATTTTTAATTTAAGCCAGCATTCAAGCTTTTCTAGAATGCCATTAGAGTGTGTTTAAATTTAAGTCTTTTAGTCTAGTGACAATTATTGGCGGTAAAAATTGGCCACCAACACCCAGTTGTATGAAAGCACTAATATCTAGTTACAGATCTTAGATAGTGTCTAGTGTAGAGAATATAATATGAAGAACAAAAAAATTAAAAATAAAAGCAAGTAAAAATAGACTAGATTTATAGTGGTTCGACAAACTCAAGTGTACATCCACTCTAGAATAATCCTTTTTCATTATACCGTAATTTGTTTACAGTTACAATTCTAATCGAAGAATAAGATTGGTAGATTGTCCTATTGAAGATAAAGAGGAGCAGAAAGAAGATCCTCCTTTTTCTGATGCCATGCCTATTGTATTTATAAGGAAAGACATGCACGGATCGGGTTGAAATTTCGACAGAGGAACCTCCAGGACATGATGATGCCATAAAAAAAATTTCAAGCCCATTGGAGCCCACAATAGGGATCGGTATTGGTCCCTAGTTTGATGTCCAAATGGGGTGCAATCCTTTTGGGAACCACCCATGATGTTAGCTACTTGCCCTTCAAATTTCATATTATTCCGACTTACGGTCTGTGAGATATCGCGTTTTCCATGAAGTGGTGTTGCATATATTCTGATTTCAACCGATCCCTTTGGAGGGATATGGGCCGATCCCTCCAAATTATCTCATTTGATGTGTGGCCCCTGTAGGGTGTTCCACATATTATAATATGTTTGTGCTCGAAGTTTCATGTCAATTAGATGCGTAGATGTTTAGATATTGATTGGACTTTTCTATAAAGTTGGATTTAGCCGATCCCTAAGAAGGAAGAGGGTCGATCCCTATTGAACGATAGAGGCCAATCCCTCCAACCTCTTCAAATGCCATGTGATCCCTACGGGATCTTCTCCATATTGTATTTTGTTTAGCTTCCAAGTTTCATGCCAATTGGATTAGTAGAAATCGAGTAATTGATCGATCTTTGCTGCAATATTATTGTAAAGGTTGATTATAGCCGATCCCTATGGAGGGATAAGGGAAACTTCCATCCGAACTCCTCTAAATGATGTGCGACCCCTAGGGTAGAATCCCTAGTGTCCCTTGTTCTTGCTTCCAAAGTTTTATTTCAATCCGCCTTATGGTTGTTGAGTTATGGAGTGACCATCGTTGAGTTGTGCCGTGTGCATCCTATTAAATCTGATTCCTTTACTCTTATCCCTCTATTCCGATCCCTCTTCTATGGGAAGCATTAGTTCCATACTTAGCTATTTTTTGGGTGTTGTTCATTCGAATCCATTCAACTATAGCCTATAGTTTCATATATAATCGATCTCCAATCCTAGTAACTGTTTCTACGGGCTTTCTGCCTTGATGATCATGTAGTTTGTTAGGGTTAAATCCGTCTGTGTACCGCCTTGTTAAAAGGCGACTTAACACTTTGCCCCCGAAAACATGCCTTTCGATTAGAAGATATGCTTTGAATTTCCATAAATCTAAAATCCGAAGTCCATAATCCATCGATAGCCATATTATCCAATCCGAATACAGTCCGTTCCCAAATCAAATCCATGATCTCTTCAGATCATTAGTGAAATGCATGACCATTCTGAGTTTATATCCAATTACGGATCTAATTCAAATTCGTTAACCAAATCCATGATCTCTGTGGATCATTTTCAAAATCCGTATCCATCCAAAGCCAATTCCGTTGTTACTCGAAGCTGATATTAGAATCCCTGACCTTTTCGGGTCGTTAGCCAAATCCAAGACTGCTCTGGGTCCATATCCAAATCCAAGACCGCTCTGGGTCAATATCCAAATCCATAGCCGTTTGCAATCTTGGAAGCCAATGTGTCAATCCTACAGTCTCTTTGGGTTAGTGGTCTCTCTGGACCGTTGCTAAGCTCGATCTAAACTTAATGATTGAATAGGTCGATCCTATCGCTCTCCGATGAAGCAACCTATCTTATGCACTTCGGTCCTGTTGGCGGCATATAGTGATGCCTTGCCCCTTCGAGACCGATTATAGCCTCTCTGGGCTTTTGCTGGATCCCATCTTGTCACTCTCTGGTGGAGGGGAAGCAACGACGAGTAAGCCAATCTTGTCACTCTTCGACGAAGAGGCATTACTCCCAACACTCCAATTCAGTGTCCCTGAACATTAAGCGATGTAACGACCCAGATTTTTAGCCATCTATTATTAGAATAATTAACTAATTTTAAATATTGAAATATTAATTTTTATAAGTCAAATAACAGAATCTTCTGATGTTGAGAATGTCTGAATCTATGAATTTCTGAAGCTATACTAAATTTTCAAACGCTAACTACTGGATATGATAAAACTGGAATTTTGAGAACAATTCCATCGTGTCTGAAATAAGAGGATTTAGTCGAACTATGAGCAGCACGAGACATTGACGCTTGATATATTTTCCTTTGAATGACTCGACGTGAAATTTAAATAAATAAATAAACAAATATATATATATACACAAGCTCATGATTGCAAACTAAAAATCAAGCATGTAAAATATCTAATCAGCCTACAAAAGGAAAAAAAATAAAAAGATGAAGCCTGAACAAAATACTCAGCCACGCTAGTGTGTATTCCAGCCTCTTTCTTGTTTTAATGTCCCCTCCTTCTCTTATATATGGCCGTTTTGTTCATTTATAAAAAATATGCCATTAAAATAAAGAAAAAGGGTCGAGAGCTTGGAGAGAGGATATTAAGCAGCTGTTGTTCATATATTTTTAACAGTGAGTAAAACACCTTTATTTTGTTAATAAGTTATTTATATATACGTGAGTTTTTGGATAAATCTTTGATCTATGTCAAGTGTTTATGTGGTTGTTATGTTAATATGCGTATGCATGAATGTGTTCGACATGTCCAGTTACACCTACAACTCAAAAACACTGTACTTCTTCTACTCAAACTCTCTATTCATTGTTTTTTGTTAATAATAATTAGACTTTTCACTTTGAAAATCAATATCTCAACATCTAAGACATGATTCCAAAATGAAAGTTGTTTGTTTTTTAGTATAAAATATTTTAAAATTTATTTCGTTTAATTCTATCAAGCATAGAAAAAGAAAATCCTATATAATAGTGAGTGGGTCATTTTGGTCCAAAATCAATTGTCATAATTTAATAAATGGATGACACAGTTGTGATCGTTGTTGAAAAATAGGATTTTTAAGAGTGGTTTGAGAGTTTTTAGTGGCATGTGGAAGAAGAATTTTGGAGATGGTCAAATTTTGGTGTATCTCCAAATTCTGACAACCTAACTGATTTCTGGCAATGCATTAGGCGTGAAGGAAGGTAGGGTGATGGAGCATTAAGGAAATATGGTGCGGTGATTTATATACATGTGTGTGGGCTGGGTGGAACTAGGATTTAAAGGTGTTTGTTCTTGGATCTCGGTTCATGGAAAACGGCGAAGTAGAGAAAGAGAGGTGCGCATAGGGAGGACTAGTAGCGGAGGTAACGACGGAGCAGTGGGTATATTTTGGTGGTGGATGGTGGTCGTGGGCGAGGTGGCGAGGTGTTTTAGTGGGCTCAGCTTTGTTCCAGTTTTGTGTTAGGCGTTCGATTTTCGAACCCAAGGTTGAACCGCGTTTTCAGAAGGGTATTCGATTTGTAGTGGTTGTGAGCGACTTGCGAGGAGGATCGGTGACAAGTTATGATGACCAGAGGTTGTGTGCAAATGCACACTTTCATGCACAGTTTCATGCACATTTCTATGTACTCAAATGAAAGAGAGGAGAGGAGAGCTGGAAGAAGAAGGGAAGCGGGTTTTGGATGGGACGGGTTTAAATTTAATTGGGCTGGGTTTGTTTTAAAAAGTAAATTAAATTTATTATTTGATTTAATAATCTATAAATTTATAAACTCTATTCTCTTTCGTTTCAAGTCCAATCGAGGCATGGATTTTTGCGTCGAGATCCTATCGCCTAGTATTTCCCTCTGAACTAATATTTTCAAGATTTTTGTAATGTAAAATTTAACTATTTATATCAATTGAAAGTAAATAAATATGTAATTTCTTATTTAATTAATTATATGTTAATTAATCAATTAGTTATTAAATGGACAGTTTCATTTTAATTAATTAAAAATAAATCAATTATTTAATTTCTTTGATTGACAAGTAATCTAGGTTAACAAAATAAAACTTGACTCAGTTAATTGAAACCAATTCTGTTATGATTTTTAAATTGATTTATTATAAATTATTAATCGTTGAATGAAGTTAATGATCTATGATTTGACTTTTATTTCTCTTAGATATTGATTTCAATTATCTTTTGCCTGTGTCATTAAGTAGGCAAAAAAATTAAAGTAGTTAGAATAAAACATTGACATGTTTTATTGGAAGTAAATCAACTTGAACTTATCACTATTCCAAGTTTCGGGAAATGTGATGATTACAAGAAAATTAATTTCGTTGGACCGATCATGATAAAGTAAACATATGGAATGAATTTCATATGTGAATATTAACACTGTGGTTGTAGAATTGTTTATTTAAAACAAACATGGCCTTTAAAAATTTATTTTTTTGGTTCGATAAGACCAGGATCGGATAACAGTATTATCCGAAAACCACATCGAACCAATTTAAGTGGGCGATTTGGAAGGTTCTGAAGGCAAGACCCAGGACGCAGATTTTGGAGTGCAAGGGCTATTTATCGCTAAGCCTGTGGGTGATTCCAAAAATGGGTGTAGTGGAAATGGTGCCTTCAGTTTCGTTCAGACCCGGAACGAACTTGTATGGGTGAATGCTATCAGCACATTGTCATTAGAGGGCGATGAGCATTCTAAGTGTAAATGATCTTGAAAGATAACCATAGCCGCAAGCTTCACCAACTGGGAATGGCAAAAATAGGGTATGCAGCAAGGCTAAGTGGGTTGCTCCCATTTGGGTATGCAATCATTAGATCTTGACTCGATATTTGTCCCATTTTAGGTATGCTTCAGTATGGTTGCTGATCACAACCATGGTGGTGATATATTCGGCACTGCTAGTCAATTGGTAGGCCGGTTCTGTGTAGCAGGGGTACAATATGTTCTTGTCAGACCCCGAGTGCATTTTATCTATAGGTGCACTCTTCGGAAGGTAGGAATCCATTCTCCAATAAGTGCCATATGTTTTTGATTATGCCTAAATATTTTGGAATGTGAGATGCAAGCATTCCAGCTATGTTCTATATTATTTGAAAACTTTAGACACTATGATAATATCAATAAATTTCCTATTAAAGTGTTTTGATTACCGTAAGGTAAAATCCGTCCGTTTTTATGTGTGGCATGGTCTTACGAGATACATTTGATTTTAAATGATTTTCAATTTAAAGTAATTTAACTATTTTACTCATGCCAGACCCACGTCTGACCCAAAGTTTATTTTTCTGTTTTCCTTAAACTCTTGGGTGCTAAAATTTCTATGAGTACCCAAGTGATCCAATTACTCACGACTGCATTTTGGAGGAGCTGGGGCAGATGGCTTCACCGGTAGCTAGTTGCTAACTATTTTTGTCGTGTCTGTATATGTATATTGTACTGAAATGTATGGACTGGTAGTTATGACTTTCTAAGTATGATGTATGTGTTACTATTACTCTGATGTATCATATTGTCAATGACTATGTAAAGCTTATGTTATATAATATATATTATTCCGTTCCGCTGTTAGATTCTATATTTTTTTTAGTTCTTCTTTTCTATCTTTTTCTTTTACTTTTAATGACTCGTCTTTTAATTGAAAGAAAGGAGGTTCGTTACATTTGGCATCCGATCTTAGGTTGAGTGAACACCTAGGCTTTTAGGTTAGTGTCAATCCTGAGAGAGCGTATTTGTAATTATATATATATATATCCCTGATATTTAGATAGGCTTCGATAGATTTGTTTAGTGGCATCTTTGGTATGTATTCCATCCAAGCTTTCTAAGTATCATCTTACTATATCCAGGTAGTAAGCAATAAGCACTAGAGGTAGACGTGGAAGGGGAGCCAACATGTAACGACCCGTAAATTTAACGGTTTTAATAACGTTACTAATTGAATTTTGTAAAGTTAAACGATAAAATTTTGAAGTATAAATTTGATATTTGGAATGCGTCTAGTTAAACATAACAACTGGTAAATTTTCGTCTGAAAATACGAAAGTTTATTTCGCACGTAAATTTACTTCAATCTAATTAGTTAAAAAGCAATGAAAATAAAACGTTTTCAAAACCAAAATATTTTAACATAGAAAAATTCTAAACCATCTTTTGAGCAAGTTGTCAGTTTGTCGTTTTTCCAAATTCGGACATTTTTGGCTCCGTCGATCTAATTTTTCTGCGATTTTTATGCATTTTTCGTAGTAGAAAAATTTGAATTTTTATAATTCAATCGTACCATCAATATCTGTATACCGTTTTGACCGTATCTTCGTGCTGATCACCACGGTATGTTCGTATATGTGCTTCGCCGTCCGATGAACGGCGAAATTGTAAAACATTGAACCGTATTGGTAACTATTTCGAAATCTTTTCGTTTCCTTCTGTCTTTTTATCTACCTGCCGTTCCAACTAATGCCTATCTGCACTTAATATCTCTGGAATTCTAAACATGAATCTTCTTTTCCAATGGTTTGGGAAAAAGAAAAAGGGAATATCATTGGTTGCATGCTTCTGTATGGTTAGGCTTCAAAGAAATTAATCACAAATATATGTTTGCCTGCACAATTTTCACTACTCTCCATCATTTTCATCAGATCCTCTACCCCTTCACGCTTCTCTTTTCTCAGCTTGAAGTAAACCGTGCTTCCTCATCCTCCTCTCTCTTCCACTTGCTTCTCCTTTAAAACCCCAATACCCTATTATGCAACCAAAGATTACACCACCAGATCTCGCATGTTAGGCCTCCTTCCCACCAGACAAACCCAGTCAACCTCGCTACCTTTCCTTCACCAAACCCAAAGCAACCCGTGCTCCGACCTCCCACAGCTCCATCCATCGACCCGAGCACCGAAAGCCTCAACCTGACCTTCAACCTCCTCCACCTGCGCAGCAAGCCACATCACCACCTTCGACCATGTTTGCCTCCCCGCACAACCCTCTGCATTCGAGGCCACTCCAGCACCTCCTTGTGCTCGTCAACTCGGCCACCCTACCGAAGCTTGTAGCCCGACGTCGTACCCTGCCTTCATCGTCAAACCACTGTGCGGCAGCCTTCAATCTTTTCCCGTAACTCCTCCCCTCTTCTGTGTATAGGTATGGATATACGTGTTTTAACATATCTGGTTAAGGTGCTATATACATTATATATAGTTTATATATAGTGGAATTTTGTGCGGAGATATTTGTGGTTATATGTGACAGTAAATTGAAATTCCATATATGAATCTCAATAGTCTACACATTAGTTTTATATATAAAAGTTATACAAGCTATATAAAATGAGTGGGTTTATATATAAAGCTGTTATAATATATATTGTATATAATGTTTACAACGTGTGTAATATATATATATCTTTGGTTTTTGTGTTTTGATTTTCCCATTTTAATATAAAAGTTTATATATTATAAGTTGTTCCTGTATATTAGACATATATATGTTATTACAATTTGGTTCCAGTGTTATACTCTATTTATTCAGAGTTTAACTGTTTGAAAATATTGGATCTGGGAATTTCGATCTGGAATATCCGGTTTGTATAGTTTAAGGAAGTTATAGACATGTCTGATGTTGCTTTAAATGTATGTATATAGAATAATTTATAAGTTGAAATTTTGAGATACTTGCTTTTGTATGTTACAGTATGTACGAATTTATAAATGGTCTGCATATTTTCTATGTACAAATGTCTGTGTATGTAACTATATGGGTTTTATTAGTATTATTTTACCAATATAAATTTGTATACTTATTACAGTACTATAAATTAGTATTATATTAAATTAAGTTCAAGCTGCAGTTTATATTTTATGAGTGGAATTATATAAACAAGTTATGTGTAAGCATAAGTTGCATTCGCCTAAAGTAACTTTATTTATGTATATTGTATGATATAATACGTTCTGTAGTCTGCATGCCTATAGTGTTACATTTTGTGTCAGCATGTAAAGTCGCCTGTGCATGTATATATATCGGTTAAAAATATATTATGTTAAATTATTTTCTTATGTTATGTTATATTTTTGAAACAGTTTTTATTAATAATATATAAGTGTTATATAAACTGTACTGTTTATATAAGGCTGTTTATACGGTGCAATTTTTGATATACTTTGATTTTTTTTAATTTAAATTTAAGCATTATGTTAAAAGGTATTGTTTTTTTGTTTTGTAGTTAATACTTTCCTTAAATCAAAATGTTGATTTTATTAGTATATTAATATGATATACTTTTCATTTTCGATTTTTATTAACTGATTCTGATTTGTTCTCGTCGACTTTCATTTATCAGCTTTGACCGTTGAATTTGTGCCAATCTCGCTCTGCTTTAAAAATTTTGTTTGGATTCGTAACTCAATTTCAGTGTCCGTATCTGTGTTCGTATCCGTGACATTTTCTGCCTCTCTAGCCTCGAAAGGTGAGCAATCACTCACGATTAATGTTTTTTTATTTATTAGATTTGATTTCAATTGAAACGACAATTGAAATATGCTGCTGTTATTTATTGCACTGTTATTTATGTATCAGTTCACCTTTGACATCTGACACCATTATCTGTTATTTATGCAATGATAATACAGTTTGGTTGATAATTTGTTGATTGATTGTTGTTTATATTGGATGTAAATTGTAATGTATAAAGTGATAAATATTATGCAATTGAATTTGACGTAGGATAGTTTAAAAATGTGAATCGACATATGTGTTGAATTTGATTAGTTAATTTGAATAATATGACCCCTTTAATTATTAAGTTAATTGACACATAGAATTTGATAAATTACACTTTGAACCTTTGAACGTATTTTGGATAAATTGTTGTAGGATTAAAATTGAAATTTGAATTGAATGACAAGTGAAAAACCGTAATGTAATAATCTTTAATCTACATGAAATGATAATGTAGATTCTAGAGATAATTATATTAATTCGCACAAATAACAATGTGAATTAATACGATTATTTCGGGATTATTTGAATTGATTATTGGATTGTTATTGATTGTTGTTATTGCTCGTTTATTTACTTTGACACCATCCCAGTTATCACACTGCAAGTCCCCTTTATTATGCTTGATTTTGAATTGAAATTGGAATCGGGTTGAAATGATAAATACCCACATGAACTTGACTTAGGATAGAGAATTAAATAATATCCGATTGGTCAATAATTTGATTTAAAAATAAAATAATGTTTTATTTGAGCAAAGAATAAGTTTTGAAATGAAGTTGGAATTTGAAATTTTTGAAAGGAAATTGTAAAGATTTAAATCTGGAACAAATATTACGTAGTAATTGATGAAAGAACGTTGTTTTAAATTTGATTATCTAATAATTAAATTTGGAATTATTAATAAATAATTTGAAATTGGTAATAATTGAGTTTTGAAATTATTAAGTTGAAATCATTTAATAATTTAAATTGAAATTATAATTAAGTTTGAAATTATAATTAAGCTCGAAATTATTAAGTTGAATTTATAATTAAGTGGAAATGATTTAATAATTAAGTTTGAATTTATAATCAAGTAGTAATTATTAAATTTTGAAATTATTAATAATTAAAATTGAAATTTTTAATAATTGAAAAAGATTGAATTAGTTGATAATTGAATAAAAATTGAATTCTTTGATAAGAAAAATTGAACTTTTGAACAAGTGAATTCGAACTTCGTTAATAAATGAAACTGGGTTTCTTATTTAATTAAGCTTTGGGAATTTAAGTAAGTTAATAAGTAAAATTGAACTTCTTGAACAAGTGAAATTGAGTTTCTTTATTTATTTGAGTTTTGGAATTCGTAAGATTCTGAATAAATGGGATTGAATTTCTTTAACAAGAAATAAAATGCGTTTTATTGAAATAAATATAAGACTTGAATTTAAGAATTTGATTTGACGAATTTAATCTAATTGAATTTGAAGTTTGATATAATGAAGTTGAACCTAAGTAATTGATTTAATGAATTGGAAATTAAATGGAAACTGTTTGAATGATAAATAAACTTAACGAATATTGAATGAAATCGATTAATGAATTGAAATTGATTTTGAATGTTAAATTAATTTAAATAATTTCAGAATGAAACTTATATATACGAACTTGAGTTAATATTTGAATTGTTTAATGAATTGTAAAACTTTGAAATGGAAATTTGGAAAGTTGAACGTAAATTTTGGAAATTGATTTAGAAAGACAAATGAAATGTTGGTTTGCGAATTGAAGTTGAAATTGAAATTGATTTGGTTTTGAAATTTATTAAATGACCAATCGGTGTAATAATTACGAAAGTTATTAAAGAAACCGGAATTGGTTATGGATAAACTCTCTATCTAAACTGAAAACCACTTTAATAACTATACGCGGAGTGTGATCCAGAATGAAGTGGTTGGAATGACGTACGTGATGACTGAAGAAAGAGAACGATAATGGATAGCCTTGACACTTGTATGAAATTGGAAATGACTAAAAACAGGAGCCGTGCCGGGCCAAATGAGGTTAGCCACCTCGAGCGAACACACTTCTTCGAAAACTACTCATTACTTGTTATTGATTGGTGCACCCTTGGAATTTCAGGAGTGTTGTTTCGCGGTGTTGCGATCGTTGCGGCGATGCGTTCTCACCAGTCCGGATCAGGCAAACGGTAGTTTCACTACCTTGGGTATTGCCTCATGTGCCTTGTCATACTTGTATCCCTATATACGCAACCACTATGAATTTGTTTTGTGTTATACCTATGGAGTACTCCCTGATAGCCCACTAGTTTACGGTGGAGTTTACAGTGCTGTATAGACTATGACATTTATATAAAATGTGTTAGGGGGGATAATGGTAACGCCTTAACACTATTTTGATACTTTATATTACTGATAGACATTATCTATTTAGCGTACACTACTACATAATAGATATTTTAACGGATCCTTAGAGGATGGTGATTCCAACATCCTTTAAGTTACTTGTATTTGGATTGCTATTTCACTTGAGTTGGATTTATTGATATGAGAATATTAATCCCGACTCGGGTGTTTTGTGTTTGCTTTACGCTCGGGTCAGACTGAGTGGTTCAGCTTTCGAGACTCACCTTTGGAGTTGGAGTTTTGCTTGAAGATCCAGCCATCTATTCTGCTTCCAGTATTCGATGATTTCAGTGATGTATTTTGATTTATATCTGATGTATCGTGTTACTCTTCTGTTGTAAACTCTGATGTATCTTATATATTTATATAGTAGCTTCATGAACTACTATCTCTTTTACTTCCGCTGCATATTATTACTCTGTGTCTGAGATTCTGTGATTATTTATTTACTGTATATCTGAGTTTTGCCAAATTTTAAATTAACAATTCGGTATTTTGAATTATTCAAGTCCGACGTGTGCGGATGCGAATAGTCTAAAATAGCGGGTCGTTACAGTTGGTATCAGAGCTTTGGTAGCTCTAGGCAAAACTTAGCATATATGGTAAATGTATTTACAGAATAACTCCCACTCGAGTTTCATTCTCTTCCTTTTGACTCAATTCCTTTGAATTTTGGAACGTTCACACGGTTTCGAAATTCGTTCTTGTCCCTCACTATTCGTATTCGTCTAGATTCTGGAGCGTCCCATAACTCCACTTCGAATGACCTTTATAGTGAATCGGCGGTCTCGCCAAACTTCGAATGATTTATAAAAGGGGTGTAACTCCTTTACAATAGACATCGATTTACCAAAGATTTCTGTATTCTCGGTTTACGATGCTCTCTACTCCCTGCTATACCTGAATTCTATCTCTTGAGATCGAATGTTGATTTACCTCGGAATTCAGCGTCGATCTTATTCTTGAAGTCACGGTCGACCGATTAAGGTTGCCCGCGTTTTATATAAGCTATCCATCTCCCGATTTGTTATTTAAATCATCTTGTTTTTGTTTCGAACCTATCTTCGAATCGAAATTTTCCTTGATTGAGTCCATCAAATTTGAAACCCTATCCTTATTTTGAAATTCATTCCTTTATCATCGAGCGAAGAAATGTATTTGTAAACTAGTCTTAAAATATTTTGAATATATACTGTGTTGTTTTGAGTTGTTGATGTTGATTTGGGTTTCCAATCGATTCGTCTGATCAACGCTATCGATAGGATTTCCAAAACACTTGAGCAGAGCAAACAGACACAATTATATTTTCAAATTTGGTGAATAAAATGGTTTTGTATAATTATATTATATATAAGCATAAATTTTTATGAGATAAAAGGTTAATTAATCTGTTGTCCGAAATGTTAAAATCTAATTCACATTTATTGTTTTATAAATCATTGACTATTGCATAATATAAATAAATGAATTTATAAAACCTGGTTTGTAAATTTATTTGGAAATTTAAATGAATGTAAATCAGGAATTTGAGAATTTGATTTTCGGTGACTTCAAACTTTGATTTTAAGGTTTTAAAGAGTATAGTATTTAAAGTATTCTCAAATTGAAATCATTTCCAAGGAATTTTAAATGTTTAAATCAGTGCTCTTCTCTTTGTCGCTGGAAAATAATTTCGGTGATGACGGCCGCATCATCGACATTTATTTTCGAGTTTCGAAGTGGAGAGTCCAATTCGTAGCTTTGCTACTGTTTTGATTTGGAATTTAATCGTTTTAAATTTCTTAAGTATGATTTGATTTATATGTATATAGGTATATTATTTTAAATTTAGTTTGTTTTGATATATATAGCATATACATAAATTATCTCTAAATGGTTTGAATGAAAATCGAAAATTTAAATTCTTAAATTTATGATTAAAGATGATTTCAAAATTTTAAATTGAGGTAAAGATTTTGAATAAATATAAAATTGAAATAACTGAATTAAAAAAAAATTATTTGGATAATACTCAATTGCATTATATATAACTTACCTAAATTTTCAAAAACTTAACTATGAAATTGAATATTATATAATAGAAAATGATATTAAAAGAATTTTTAAATAATATGAATAGTTATAATAAGTGTAAATATACTTAATATATATATGATAAGATATATTAAGTAGAATACATTTAATAATAATGTCGAATAAAAAGAATTAAATTGTCGAATAAAATATGATTAAAATAAATGACTATTCAAATTTATAATCTTTGAAATTGTTAATTTAAGAAAAATGGATAATATATAACTTAAATTGTCTTTATAAGTAAAATGTGAGTGCGTATAATAAATGTTATTCACTTAAATTTTAACTATAAAATGTTTATGGAGATAAATAGAATAACAAGTTAATTGGATAATAGATGTGAGTAATAAAATAAAAATTTTGTTTTGAATGTTAATAAATTGAATTAAATCAACTTAAGAGAGTGTCTTAAACTAATTGAATTTAAATTGAATTTCATTTGAAAGAAACTTTTTATACCTAACATTAATAAATGAGAAATCAAATCAATGTAATGAAAACCTTGAATTTAAGAAACAAATTGTTGAATATAAATTGATTTAAATTGAAATTTATATGGGATAAATAAATTGTTAATAATGTAAATTCAAGTTATTTTCTTTTGGTTATTTCTATTCTCCTACTCCCTTCCTTTTCGGGGAAGAAAAGTTTTGAGTGTGGGAGAATGTAACGACCCGTAAATTTAACGGTTTTAATAACGTTACTAATTGAATTTTGTAAAGTTAAACGATAAAATTTTGAAGTATAAATTTGATATTTGGAATGCGTCTAGTTAAACATAACAACTGGTAAATTTCCGTCTGAAAATACGAAAGTTTATTTCGCGCGTAAATTTACTTCAATCTAATCAGTTAAAAAGCGATGAAAATAAAACGTTTTCAAAACCAAAATATTTTTACATAGAAAAATTCTAAACCATCTTTTGAGCAAGTTGTCAGTTTGTCGTTTTTCCAAATTCGGACATCTTTGGCTCCGTCGATCTTATTTTTCTGCGATTTTTATGCATTTTTCGTAGTAGAAAAATTTGAATTTTTATAATTCAATCGTACCATCAATATCTGTATACCGTTTTGATCGTATCTTCATGCTGATCACCACGGTATGTTCGTATATGTGCTTCGCCGTCCGATGAACGGTGAAATTGTAAAACATTGAACCGTATTGGTAAATATTTCGAAATCTTTTCGTTTCCTTCTTTCTTTTTATCTACCTGCCGTTCCAACTAATGCCTATCTGCACTTAATATCTCTTGAATTCTAAACATGAATCTACTTTTCCAATGGTTTGGGAAAAAGAGAAAGGGAATATCATTGGTTGCATGCTTCTGTATGGTTAGGCTTCAAAGAAATTAATCACAAATATATGTTTGCCTGCACAATTTTCACTACCCTCCATCATTTTCATCAGATCCTCTACCCCTTCACGCTTCTCTTTTCTCAACTTGAACTAAACTGTGCTTCCTCATCCTCCTCTCTCCTCCACTTGCTTCTCCTTCAAAACCTCAATACCCTATTATCCAACCAAAGATTACACCACCAGATCTCGCATGTTAGGCCTCCTTCCCACCAGACAAACCCAGTCAACCTCGCCACCTTTCTTTCACCAAACCCAAAGCAACCCGTGCTCCGACCTCCCACAGCTCCATCCATCGACCCGAGCACCGAAAGCCTCAACCTGACCTTCAACCTCCTCCACCTGCGCAGCAAGCCACATCACCACCATCGACCATGTTTGCCTCCCCGCACAACCCTCTGCATTCGAGGCCACTCCAGCACCTCCTCGTGCTCGTCAACTCGGCCACCCCACCGAAGCTTGTAGCCCGACGTCGTACCCTGCCTTCATCGTCAAACCACTGTGCGGCAGCCTTCAATCTTTTCCCGTAACTCCTCCCCTCTTCTGTGTATAGTTATGGATATACGTGTTTTAACATATCTGGTTAAGGTGCTATATACATTATATATAGTTTATATATAGTGGAATTTTGTGTGGAGATATTTGTGGTTATATGTGACAGTGAATTGAAATTCCATATATGAATCTAAATAGTCTACACATTAGTTTTATATATAAAAGTTATACAAGCTATATAAAATGAGTGGGTTTATATATAAAGCTGTTATAATATATATTGTATATAATGTTTACAACGTGTGTAATATATATATATCTTTGGTTTTTGTGTTTTAATTTTCCCATTTTAATATAAAAGTTTATATATTATAAGTTGTTCCTGTATATTAGACATATGTATGTTATTACAATTTGGTTCCAGTGTTATACTCTATTTATTCAGAGTTTAACTGTTTGAAAATATTGGGTCTGGGAATTTCGATCTGGAATATCCGGTTTGTATAGTTTATGGAAGTTATAGACATGTCTGATGTTGCTTTAAATGTATGTATATAGAATAATTTGTAAGTTGAAATTTTGAGATACTTGCTTTTGTATGTTACAGTATGTACGAATTTATAAATGGTCTGCATATTTTCTATGTACAAATGTCTGTGTATGTAACTATATGGGTTTTATTAGTATTATTTTACCAATATAAATTTGTATACTTATTACAGTACTATAAATTAGTATTATATTAATATAAGTTCAAGCTGCAGTTTATATTTTATTAGTGGAATTACATAAAGAAGTTATGTGCAAGCATAAGTTGCATTCGCCTAAAGTAACTTTATTTATGTATATTGTATGATATAATATGTTCTATAGTCTGCATGCCTATAGTGTTACATTTTGTGTCAGCATGTAAAATCGCCTGTGCATGTATATATATCGGTTAAAAATATATTATGTTAAATTATTTTCTTAAGTTATGTTATATTTTTGAAACAGTTTTTATTAATAATATATAAGTGTTATATAAACTGTACTGTTTATATAAGGCTGTTTATACGGTGCAATTTTTGATATACTTTGATTTTTTATTTATTTAAATTTAAGCATTATGTTAAAAGGTATTGTTTTTTTGTTTTATAGTTAATACTTTCCTTAAATCAAAATGTTGATTTTATTAGTATATTAATATGATATACTTTTCATTTTCGATTTCTATTAACTGATTCTGATTTGTTCTCGTCGACTTTCATTTATCAGCTTTGACCGTTGAATTTGTGCCAATCTCGCTCTGCTCTAAAAATTTGTGTTTGGATTCGTAACTCAATTTCAGTGTCCGTATCTGTGTTCGTATCCATGACATTTTCTGCCTCTCTAGCCTCGAAAGGTGAGCAATCACTCACGATTAATGTTCTTTTATTTATTAGATTTGATTTCAATTGAAACGACAATTGAAATATGCTGCTGTTATTTATTGCACTGTTATTTATGTATCAGTTCACCTTTGACATCTGACACCATTATCTGTTATTTATGCAATGATAATACAGTTTGGTTGATAATTTGTTGATTGATTGTTGTTTATATTGGATGTAAATTGTAATGTATAAGTGATAAATATTATGCAATTGAATTTGACGTAGGATAGTTTAAAAATGTTAATCGACATATGTGTTGAATTTGATTAGTTAATTTGAATAATATGACCCCTTTTAATTATTAAGTTAATTGACACGTAGAATTTGATAAATTACACTTTGAACATTTGAACGTATTTTGGATAAATTGTTGTAGGATTAAAATTGAAATTTGAATTGAATGACAAGTGAAAAACCGTAATGTAATAATCTTTAATCTACATGAAATGATAGTGTAGATTCTAGAGATAATTATATTAATTCGCACAAATAACAATGTGAATTAATACGATTATTTCGGGATTATTTGAATTGATTATTGAATTGTTATTGATTGTTGTTATTGCTCGTTTATTTACTTTGACACCATCCCAGTTATCACACTGCAAGTTCCCTTTATTATGCTTGATTTTGAATTGAAATTGGAATCGGGTTGAAATGATAAATACCCACATGAACTTGACTTAGGATAGAGAATTAAATAATATCCGATTGGTCAATAATTTGATTTAAAAATAAAATAATGTTTTATTTGAGCAAAGAATAAGTTTTGAAATGAAGTTGGAATTTGAATTTTTTGAAAGGAAATTGTAAAGATTTAAATCTGGAACAAATATTACGTAGTAATTGATGAAAGAACGTTGTTTTAAATTTGATTATCTAATAATTAAATTTGGAATTATTAATAAATAATTTGAAATTGGTAATAATTGAGTTTTGAAATTATTAATTTGAAATCATTTAATAATTTAAATTGAAATTATAATTAAGTTTGAAATTATAATTAAGCTCGAAATTATTAAGTTGAATTTATAATTAAGTGGAAATGATTTAATAATTAAGTTTGAATTTATAATCAAGTAGTAATTATTAAATTTCGAAATTATTAATAATTAAAATTGAAATTTTTAATAATTGAAAAAGATTGAATTAGTTGATAATTGAATAAAAATTGAATTCTTTGATAAGAGAAATTGAACTTTTGAACAAGTGAATTCGAACTTCGTTAATAAATGAAACTGGGTTTCTTATTTAATTAAGCTTTGGGAATTTAAGTAAGTTAATAAGTAAAATTGAACTTCTTGAACAAGTGAAATTGAGTTTCTTTATTTATTTGAGTTTTGGAATTCGTAAGATTCTGAATAAATGGGATTGAATTTCTTTAACAAGAAATAAAATGCATTTTATTGAAATAAATATAAGACTTGAATTTAAGAATTTGATTTGACGAATTTAATCTAATTGAATTTGAAGTTTGATATAATGAAGTTGAACCTAAGTAATTGATTTAATGAATTGGAAATTAAATGGAAACTGTTTGAATGATAAATAAACTTAACGAATATTGAATGAAATCGATTAATGAATTGAAATTGATTTTGAATGTTAATTAATTTAAATAATTTTAGAATGAAACTTATATATACGAACTTGGGTTAATATTTGAATTGTTTAATGAATTGTAAAACTTTGAAATGGAAATTTGGAAAGTTGAACGTAAATTTTGGAAATTGATTTAGAAAGACAAATGAAATGTTGGTTTGCGAATTGAAGTTGAAATTGAAATTGATTTGGTTTTGAAATTTATTAAATGACCAATCGGTGTAATAATTACGAAAGTTATTAAAGAAACCGAAATCGGTTATGGATATACTCTCTATCTAAACTGAAAACCACTTTAATAACTATACGCGGAGTGTGATCTAGAATGAAGTGGTTGGAATGACGTACGTGATGACTGAAGAAAGAGAACGATAATGGATAGCCTTGACACTTGTGTGAAATTGGAAATGACTAAAAACAGGAGCCGTGCCGGGCCAAATGGGGTTAGCCACCTCGAGCGAACACACTTCTTCGAAAACTACTCATTACTTGTTATTGATTGGTGCACCCTTGGAATTTCAGGAGTGTTGTTTCGCGGTGTTGCGATCGTTGCGGCGATGCGTTCTCACCAGTCCGGATCAGGCAAACGGTAGTTTCACTACCTTGGGTATTGCCTCATGTGCCTTGTCATACTTGTATCCCTATATACGCGACCACTATGAATTTGTTTTGTGTTATACCTATGGAGTACTCCCTGATAGCCCACTAGTTTACGGTGGAGTTTACAGTGCTGTATAGACTATGACATTTATATAAAATTTGTTAAGGGGGATAATGGTAACGCCTTAACACTATTTGAAACTTTATATTACTGATAGACATTATCTATTTAGCGTACACTACTACATAATAGATAGTTTAACGGATCCTTAGAGGATGGTGATTCCAACATCCTTTAAGTTACTTGTATTTCGATTGCTATTTCACTTGAGTTGGATTTATTGATATGAGAATATTAATCCGGACTCGAGTGTTTTGTGTTTGCTTTACGCTCGGGTCAGACTGAGTGGTTCAGCTTTCGAGACTCACCTTTGGAGTTGGAGTTTTGCTTGAAGATCTAGCCATCTATTCTACTTCCAGTATTCGATGATTTCAGTGATGTATTTTGATTTGTATCTGATGTATCGTGTTACTCTTCTGTTGTAAACTCTGATGTATCTTATATATTTATATAGTAGCTTCATGAACTACTATCTCTTTTACTTCCGCTGCATATTATTACTCTGTGTCTGAGATTCTGTGATTATTTATTTACTGTATATCTGAGTTTTGCCAAATTTTAAATTAACAATTCGGTATTTTGAATTATTCAAGTCCGACGTGTGCGGATGCGAATAGTCTAAAATAGCGGGTCGTTACAGTTGGTATCAGAGCTTTGGTAGCTCTAGGCAAAACTTAGCATATATGGTAAATGTATTTACAGAATAACTCCCACTCGAGTTTCAATCTCTTTCTTTTGACTCAATTCCTTTGAATTTTGGAACGTTCACACGGTTTCGAAATTCATTCTTGTCCCTCACTATTCGTATTCGTCTAGATTCTGGAGCATCCCATAACTCCACTTCGAATGACCTTTATAATGAATCGGCGGTCTCGCCAAACTTCGAATGATTTATAAAAGGGGTGTAACTCCTTTACAATAGACATCGATTTACCGGAGATTTCTGCATTCTCGGTTTACGATGCTCTCTACTCCCTGCTATACCTGAATTCTATCTCTTGAGATCGAATGTTGATTTACCTCGGAATTCAGCGTCGATCTTATTCTTGAAGTCACGGTCGACCGATTAAGGTTGCCCGCGTTTTATATAAGCTATCCATCTCCCGATTTGTTATTTAAATCATCTTGTTTTTGTTTCGAACCTATCTTCGAATCGAAATTTTCCTTGATTGAGTCCATCAAATTTGAAACCCTATCCTTATTTTGAAATTCATTCCTTTATCATCGAGCGAAGAAATGTATTTGTAAACTAATCTTAAAATATTTTAAATATATACTGTGTTGTTTTGAGTTGTTGATGTTGATTTGGGTTTTCGATCGATTCGTCTGATCAACGCTATCGATACGATTTTCAAAACACTTGAGCAGAGCAAACAGACACAATTATATTTTCAAATTTGGTGAATAAAATGGTTTTGTATAATTATATTATATATAAGCATAAATTTTTCTGAGATAAAAGGTTAATTGATCTGTTGTCCGAAATGTTAAAATCTAATTCACATTTATTATTTTATAAATCATTGACTATAGCATAATATGAATAAATGAATTTATAAAACCTGGTTTGTAAATTTATTTGGAAATTTAAATGAATGTAAATCAGGAATTTGAGAATTTGATTTTCGGTGACTTCAAACTTTGATTTTAAGGTTTTAAAGAGTATAGTATTTAAAGTATTCTCAAATTGAAATCATTTCCAAGGAATTTTAAATGTTTAAATCAGTGCTCTTCTCTTTGTCGTTGGAAAATAATTTCGGTGATGACGGCCGCATCATCGACATTTATTTTCGAGTTTCGAAGTGGAGAGTCCAATTTGTAACGACCTGTAAGATTTTATTAAATTTTATTATTTTATTTACATATTTAATTGGATTTTGGTGAAGTTTTGAATAAATTTATTTGCAAATAAAAAAGTTAATATTTGGATTACGTCCAATTAAACATAGCAGATGGTAAAATTTCAATTTATTTTATCGAAGTTTATTTCAGTGTGAAATTCTATTAAATTCAAGCTAGCTAGTAATTGCTGATAAAAATTTTATTTTCAAACCTGAATATTTTTCTATGGAAAATTTCTAAATCCTCTCCTGAGTAAGACGCCATCCTTCCATTTTCCAAATTCGGACGTCTACTGCTCCGTTTACCTTATTTCTGCAAAATAGCAGCATTTTCGGTACCGATTATCGACTTTTGATCGGATGGTCGTACCACTAATATCTGTGTACCGTTGTGATCGTCTCGTCGTGGTAATCTCAATAGTATATTTATTTCTGTATTTTGAGGACCGGTACGTGACGGAACCAATAAAATATTCGGGTAACGGTACCTTAAAAATATTGACCGTTACCTTTGCTTTGCTCTCCAAACCTCAACGTGAATCCCAAACAATAAAATAAATTGCTTAAATAACTTCTCAATCAGTGTACACGCCATTTCAAAGGTTTGAAACGTAGAAATTTTATACATTACTAGCCACTTTCATTTATTATTCATTTATATTTTTCCTCTGGTCCATTCGTTTCATTTTTGATTACCGTTCCATCGTTTCAATTTATTGCCTAATAACGTCTTGATGAATCAATGGGCAGCGTTTCATTTCCTTTGCTTTTGAATTTTTCGCATCTTCAAGTGTACGTTTTGTTCATTTATTTATTACGTGCATTCATTTTCTTTGTGAGCTGCCCCCTTCCTCCCCCTTTTATACTAGCCTCCCTTCTCTACTGGCTTTCGTTTTTCAATTTTGAAGACTTACGTTCCTCTCTCCATATCCTCTCCTCTCCTCTCTCATTATTCTTTCATTTTTTTTTTCGCATGAAACCTATTGCCGTGACATGATTTCGCATGCTGGTAGGTGATGTTTGCCTTCCTCCTTCTCCGCCTTTTTCCAATTGATGACGGCCGAGCCATCCACCTCCGGCTCCGCCCTCCCGATCGCCACCCGCGTCCAGACACACCCACGGCTCCGTTGTTCCGACTTGCTCCTCCCTTGAGCCCCTGCATCGCTTCTCTCCTCCGGCCGTGCTTCATTGCTGCTGTCCTTCAACCGCCTGCCACCAGCCTTGCCCTCTATTGTCGTTCCCTCCTCGGCCTTACGTCAACCGAAGCCACCGCCATCTTCCACCGACCATCACCGCAGCTCGACCTTCGACCCGCGGCCGCGACAACAACCACAGCTCCTCCTCCTAACAGCGAACACACAAATCCCCTTGCCTGTTCCTTCTAGTCACTGCATTCGCACACCTCCACCCCTGTCGCGCTTGCTATTTAGGTATATATATCGATACCTTATCTATATTTGCTGTTGTTGATTTGTTGATATATATACAAACTGTTCTTTTATAAATATGTTACAATTTTATAGCTTATGATAGTTTTATTCACATGCAGATTTTTTTTTTGTGAATTAATGAGTATGATTGTTTTAGTTATATATATATAATGCGTTTGGAAAATTTCATATTGGACCTGCATAATGATTTTGGTTATATGAGTATCTTGCGGTTCAAGTTCATATCTAAAGATATAAAAATTTTAAAAGTCTATAACGTTGTTATAATTTACAGTATATCATGTTGTAGAAACTGTTACATTTCATTATTTTATACTAGGCTAGGCTATGCTTTTCAAAAGCAATGACAGGTTATTGATTTATATAGATTGTGTAAGTTTTATAAAATGAGCTGTTGTATATTTTCGTATAAAATACTGTTTGGTTATATAGGTAATATTCATTTGATTTAAGTATTGGTTTTTTTATTTTGTTAACATTTAACTCGCATGAGTCATGCGTATATAAGTAGGGTTTTATGTTGTATTTCATTTGTTTTAAATATTGTTTTACAAAAAAAATATTTTATACCAAACTTATTTTCTTTTCCCTGAAATAATTGGACCTCTTTTTCCTAGGAATTTTATAAAGTAGTTATTATGCACTTTGTAGAAGTTAAAGTCTGCAAAATTTTAGGTGAACATAAGTATTAGCGGTCTGCATTTTTCATATATGTGATATTTAAGGATGATTGGCTTTATAGTCCGTTTGTAGTACTATGTAGATACTGTTTAATGTTTAATGCATATAGTATTCGTATATTGGGTTTGCTTAAATATAAAGTTATAAGATTTAGACTGTCAACGAAGTACATAAATTTTATAGTATAATAGTATGGACATATTTTGTAACTAATATTTCTAAAGAGTATTTGGTTGGGTGTCAGTATGTTTTATTTTATAAAGAGCGAGTTATATTTATGAGTGTGGGAAATTGTTGGCATATGTGATTTTGATCATGAGTATTTATGTAGGTCTGCATATTTAATTTATGCATTTTCATGTAGAGATAAGTCGATTTGTTATATATATGATGCGTATATTTTAAAATGTGTAAAGTATTTCAACATATATTTTCGACTTTAACATATGAGTTAAATTTAAACAATAATGTTGAAATACGTATATCCGATTTAATACGTGTTGAAATATGATTTTATGTAAATAGTTATATATAGTTATACACTTAAGTTTATTGTACCATCCATCTATCTTCATCAATCCAGTTCTGATTCGTTATCGATCTCTGTTATCAGCTTTGACCGTTAAATTCGTGCTGATTTTTCTTCGCTTCGATTCGTTATTCAAATTTCAGTATGCGTATCCGTGTCACCTTCTGTATTCTCTAGCCTCGGAAGGTGAGTAATCACTCACGATTAACGTTCTTTTATTTATTAAATTTGATTTCAATTGAAACGACAATTGAAATATGCTGCTGTTAGTTGTTTTACTGTTATGACTGCTATTATCTGTATCTGTTCACCTTTGACACCTGACACCATTTTCGGGTAATTATTTATGTGATAATAATACAGATTGGTTGATAATTGATTGTTTGATTTATTGCTGTTAAATTTGATGTTAGTTATTACTGTTAAGTAATAACTAGTTTGCTAGTTTAATTTGGGTAGTATAGTTTACAAATTAAAACTGATTATATATGACGGACCTTGATTCATTAAAAATCTGACCCCGCCATATGTAAATTTGATTAGTTAAATTTGTCCCATTAATTGTTGTAGAAATTGATAAATTATACTTTAAATCTTTGAACGTAGTTTGGATTAATTGTTGTAGTTTTAAACTGAAATTTAAAAGGAACGACAAGTGGAAACTGTAACGTGATAATCTTTAATCTACATGAAATGATAGGGTAGAATCTAGAAATAATTATACCAATAACAATGCGAATTAATACGATTATTTCGGGGTTATTTGATTTATCTATTGAATTGTTATTGATTGTTGTTATTGCTTGTTTACCATTCCTGTCATCACACTGCAAGTTCCCTTTGTTATGCTTGTTTGAATTGAAATGGTTTGAAATGATAGACCCAAGCGGTTTCCATTTATTTTAATTGGGATTACGGGTAGAAATGCTATCCACCCGTATACATTTAGTGTACGGATTGAAATGATAATATCCGTAACACTTGACCATATGATAAGAAAGATATGGTCTTATTAAATGTAAATTTTAAATACATATATAACGGGAAATGATAAATATGGAGTTAATTATATCTAGTCTAATCAAGATTTGATTTAATGCATAAATTAGGATAAATATTTACGTAAGTTTATTTCGGATAAATTTTGCAATAATATTGAACAATTAAGATTGGGAGATAAAGGTGGATTATTTTAAATGGCATTTTAGATAAGGATTTGTTTATTTAAATCAACTTGAAATTTATCGAATGGGATATTTCATGTTAAATAAAATATTAGAAATTTTGAGTACAATATAGCGTAAGGTCACCAAAATGATATTGAATCAAATAAGGGGTGTTCAAGACAAGATAGTAATGATGTAAAAGAATCGAGATTCTATATGAAACTGTTAAATTTAAATTGTTATATTTAAGCTATGAACTATATTGAAATTAAATGGTTTAGAGATTTGGATATGTATTTTGAACCAAGATAGTTGAAATTTTTATGTAGATAACGAATTGAATTAGGTGAGATTTGAGTTTGAACTAAATTGGAAAGTTTATTTAGAAAACTAGATTGGGAAAAATTTAGTTGAAATGTTGAATACTTAAAGCATGAATCAAATTGAACTAAAAGGGGAAATTGGGATATCCAAATCTGAGAATTATAAATTTAAGTGGATTTTAGGAAAATTTAAATTGATAAATTGAGATTGAATTTAATTGGAATGGGAAGGTCGGGTTGATGTGATCGGTTTGTTAAGTTGGGAAATTGAAAGTACTTTGCTGTATACATCATTGAATATATATAAATACTATTATTTGAAGTGACTTGATATTTGGGTTGAAGTATAAATTAAGTGAATGACCACGGTGTAGTAGTATATATTTCTACATTGTAGATAATTCTATAGACCCTTAGAGGATGGTTACCCCAAACATCCTTTCAGTTATATTGTATTTCAGTTGATATTTCACTTGAGTTGAATTTATTGATATAAGAATGTTAATCCTGACTCGAGTGTTTTGTGTTTTGCTTTACGCTCGGGTCAGACTGAGTAATACAGCATTAGAGACTCACCTTTGGAGATTGGAGCTTCATTTGGAGATCCAACTATCGTTTCAGCTTTCAGTTTTAGTTGACTGGTTCAGAGAAGTCATCGGCTCGTACTGAAGACTTTTCTGTATTCAAGATATTCTGATGTATTTTATTTTAAAAATCTGATGTATATAGTAGCTTCATGAACTACTATTCTTTATCTATTCCGCTGCATTTTATTACTCTGTGTCTGTGATCTGTGATTGATTTATTTATTGTATATGTTACGTTTTGCCAAATTTTAAATTAACAATTCGGTATTTTGAATTATTCAAGACGGACATGTATGGTTTTATTGTCGATTTGGATGGTCCAAAATAGCGGGTCGTTACAGTTGGTATCAGAGCTTTGGCTCTGGGCAAAATTTAACATATGTGGTAAATTTATTTACAGAATCACTTTCGCTCGAGTTGAATCTCTTCCTTTCGACTCGATTTCCTTTGAATTTTGGGATGCCCCTCGATTCCGAAATTCATTCTTGTCTCCCTCTATTTATGTTCTTTTGATTCTGGAGTATCCATGACTCCACTAAATGTTTTGTAAACGGATGAACTCCATACAATTGGCATTGATTCACCGAAGATTTCTGTACCCTCAGTTTACGATGTCGATATATCTGGATATGCCGAATTCTATATTTGGCAAACGAATATCGATTTGTTTTAGGATCCTGCATCGAGCATATTCCTGAAGTCACGGGTGACCCGGTTAAGGTCGCCCACGATTTATAGAAGTATATCCATCTTCTATTTGTAATTTGATTTTTCTCAAGCTTTGTTGAGCCTATCTTCGAATCAGGATTCTATTGATTAGAGTTCCTCTAAATTAAACCTCTATCTTTATTTTGAAATCCATTCTTAAAAAAAAAAAATTATCCTTTGAAAATCGGGTATGTTTTATTTTGAAATAGCTTTATATATCAAAATTATATCCTATATATAAAAAGTGAATTGTTTTCAATAAGGATTATATACCTATATATATATAAAGCAAGTAAGTTTCATTATTCTATATAAAAAGGTTTTGAAAGGTTTTGAAAAATTGAAAAAATTATAAGAAGTCTATTTTATAAAAATGATTTATAACTGTAAAGGTAAATTTGAAGTTCGAGAATTGAATCCCGGTATTTTGAAATTGGTTTTAAGATTTTGGAAAAATATATAAAAATAATACGATTTAAAGGTATTTTTCCAAATAAGAAATGTTCCAAATAAGTTCAAATGAATTCCAATAATTTTGAAGATATTCAAAGAAGCTTTCAAGAAATTAGAAGTCCAGAACTCACTTTTGTCGCTGGAAAATAATTTCGGTGATGAGTGCACGCATCATCGACATTGATTTTCGAGTTTCAGAGTGGGGAGAGGCCACTTTAATAGCTTCGCTATGTAAGTGATTTGTAAAACCATTTTTGATTTCAAATACTGAAGTATAATCTGATATTTTCGAAAGATATATGTATATATTTGAAATGATATAAAGTATACCGGTGTTCGATCCTAGAGTTTTGATTTGACCTAGAATAACCCTATTTATAAAATTTGATTTCCAACTTGGGATTTGAAATTTGATTTCACCAACTATTTTGAAGGTTCGAGCACTTCCAAATCAAGATTTAAGAGTCAAAGACTAAGAAATTTCGAAAGTGTAAAATATTTGATAAAGCATATAAGTTGAGTTTTGTATGTTTAAGATTGAAACCTTTTGTTAAGAAAATGAATATGACTATTATGAAATTTAGTTTTAAATAATGGTTTCAAAAAAGGTAAATTGGATATTTCAAATAGAAATAGATAGTTTAAAGGCTTTAAAGGGATAATTATAAATTTGGAAACCATTTTGAGTATAATCGATTTTGAGAAATATTCGGTTTTGAAATTTAATTGAAAAAAAAAACCCAGTAATTATATGGTGAAGTTGGAAATAAATTTGTTCGACTTGAATCAGCCTGTTATTTTGGGAACTTTGAAATTTGGATATTTAATTTGGAAGAAAATTGGTGAAATCATATATATGATTTTGAAACTGAAGTAATATTGAATGATTTGAAATTGAGAACCTTATATAATTAAGCACTTGGTTTGGGAGTGGTCGGACTTATATAAGATGGATTTGTATAAGTATGAAAGTGATTTGAAACCTATTGATTTGAAAGGTACTCAATTTGGAAAGAGAAATTTATATAATCAAAGTCTATATAAGTATGATTTGATCTACTATTGATTTGGAAAGTATTTGATTTGAAAGGAATCCTATATATTATAGACTTTATATAAGTACGATATTTGAAAGGGATTTAAAAGGTACTATATGATATATATTTTCCAAGTAAAGATATGGAAAGTGCCTTCTGCTTGATATCCGCTTTGTGGCCACAGCGTGGATTCATTCTATCGATATTATTCTCTCTGATTTTGGTTTTCCGGATGTAATACTCGAGTGTTCCCACCGTGACGTAACCCACGGTTTCTTTTTCTCTCGTGAATGCACAACGAAATTGCCTGGCTGAGTCTTGCCTGGGGGTACGGATTGTTTCCTGGGGGAACCAGGCGTAACCATTGTGTATCCTGCAATCTGTGTAGGTCGCGAATAGTAGCGCAAGTGCCTGGCTGAGTCTTGCCTGGGGGTACGGATTGTTTCCTGGGGGAACCAGGCCTAACCATTGTGTATCCTGCACCCTACTAGTCATCATGGCGTAACTCGCAGGGCTGTGAAAGCTTACGGATATGGATTGTTTCCTGGGGGACCCAGGCGTAACCATTGTGTATCTGCGAACCATGATCGGACAAAGGTTTTGGTTTGATTGTTTGATTGGATTGTACTTTCCATATCTGTTTTTAAAAGTTTTTCAAGTATTTTCACTGGGTGTTGAAACAAGTCTACTAAGTACTTGAAGAATTCTAGCTTTGCGCCTGATCAACGCATGGCCAGAGTCTGCAAGAACGAGGATAAACTTGTTGAAACATCGAGTTATAAAAAGTATTTTCGAAAATTTTGGTTTCAATATAAAAGTACTTTATTATAAAAGAAATTCCAACAAGGTAATTTTGAATTAATATTTGAAATCTAAACTCTTTGGGTCTGAGGATAACTATTCGTGCCCGATACGAGTCTCATGAATCTACCTTATCTGCTCAGCTTATTTATTCACCTATATTCTGTTTCCTGAATCTACCTTTTCTTTCCTTTTGAATATAATCTTTAAGATACTGGTTATTTATATACTACTTGGTTTAATAGAAGATTTTTTTTTTAAAAATTTTTTTTTAAATATTTTTGAAGTTATTTATTAAATGAAACTCTTTAAAGAGAATGATTATTAAATTATTGATAATATGTGAAAGGTATCTTGAGTTAAATTAAAAATCTCATAAATTTTGGATTTAATATTTTCAAGAGTCTTTGTAAATATAAATAATAATGGAAATAATTGTTTCAAAAGAAGTTTGAAAAGTATTAAATATTAAAGAAAAATTAAATTGCAAATGAAGTTTCAAATGAATATTTCAAGTAAAATTCATATATTTTTAAATAAATTATCTACCCTTGACTTTCAATGTACTTTATTCCTGGTTGTTCTATTCTCCTACCTCCTCCCTTTTCGGGGACGAAAAGTTTTGAGTGGGGGAGAGTGTAACGACCTGTAAGATTTTATTAAATTTTATTATTTTATTTACGTATTTAATTGGATTTTGGTGAAGTTTTGAATAAATTTATTTGCAAATAAAAAAGTTAATATTTGGATTACGTCCAATTAAACATAGCAGATGGTAAAATTTCAATTTATTTTATCGAAGTTTATTTCAGTGTGAAATTCTATTAAATTCAAGCTAGCTAGTAATTGCTGATAAAAATTTTATTTTCAAACCTGAATATTTTTCTATGGAAAATTTCTAAATCCTCTCCTGAGTAAGACGCCATCCTTCGTTTTTCCAAATTCGGACGTCTACTGCTCCGTTTACCTTATTTCTGCAAAATAGCAGCATTTTCGGTACCGATTATCGACTTTTGATCGGATGGTCGTACCACTAATATCTGTGTACCGTTGTGATCGTCTCGTCGTGGTAATCTCAATAGTATATTTATTTCTGTATTTTGAGGACCGGTACGTGACGGAACCAATAAAATATTCGGGTAACGGTACCTTAAAAATATTGACCGTTACCTTTGCTTTGCTCTCCAAACCTCAACGTGAATCCCAAACAATAAAATAAATTGCTTAAATAACTTCTCAATCAGTGTACACGCCATTTCAAAGGTTTGAAACGTAGAAATTTTATACATTACTAGCCACTTTCATTTATTATTCATTTATATTTTTCCTCTGGTCCATTCGTTTCATTTTTGATTACCGTTCCATCGTTTCAATTTATTGCCTAATAACGTCTTGATGAATCAATGGGCAGCGTTTCATTTCCTTTGCTTTTGAATTTTTCGCATCTTCAAGTGTACGTTTTGTTCATTTATTTATTACGTGCATTCATTTTCTTTGTGAGCTGCCCCCTTCCTCCCCCTTTTATACTAGCCTCCCTTCTCTACTGGCTTTCGTTTTTCAATTTTGAAGACTTACGTTCCTCTCTCCATATCCTCTCTTCTCCTCTCTCATTATTCTTTCATTTTTTTTCGCATGAAACCTATTGCCGTGACATGATTTCGCATGCTGGTAGGTGATGTTTGCCTTCCTCCTTCTCCGCCTTTTTCCAATTGATGACGGCCGAGCCATCCACCTCCGGCTCCGCCCTCCCGATCGCCACCCGCGTCCAGACACACCCACGGCTCCGTTGTTCCGACCTGCTCCTCCCCTGAGCCCCTGCATCGCTTCTCTCCTCCGGCCGTGCTTCATTGCTGCTGTCCTTCAACCGCCTGCCACCAGCCTTGCCCTCTATTGTCGTTCCCTCCTCGGCCTTACGTCAACCGAAGCCACCGCCATCTTCCACCGACCATCACCGCAGCTCGACCTTCGACCCGCGGCCGCGACAACAACCACAGCTCCTCCTCCTAACAGCGAACACACAAATCCCCTTGCCTGTTCCTTCTAGTCACTGCATTCGCACACCTCCACCCCTGTCGCGCTTGCTATTTAGGTATATATATCGATACCTTATCTATATTTGTTGTTGTTGATTTGTTGATATATATACAAACTGTTCTTTTATAAATATGTTACAATTTTATAGCTTATGATAGTTTTATTCACATGCAGATTTTTTTTTTTGTGAATTAATGAGTATGATTGTTTTAGTTATATATATATAATGCGTTTGGAAAATTTCATATTGGACCTGCATAATGATTTTGGTTATATGAGTATCTTGCGGTTCAAGTTCATATCTAAAGATATAAAAATTTTAAAAGTCTATAACGTTGTTATAATTTACAGTATATCATGTTGTAGAAACTGTTACATTTCATTATTTTACACTAGGCTAGGCTATGCTTTTCAAAAGCAATGACAGGTTATTGATTTATATAGATTGTGTAAGTTTTATAAAATGAGCTGTTGTATATTTTCGTATAAAATACTGTTTGGTTATATAGGTAATATTCATTTGATTTAAGTATTGGTTTTTTTATTTTGTTAACATTTAACTCGCATGAGTCATGCGTATATAAGTAGGGTTTTATGTTGTATTTCATTTGTTTTAAATATTGTTTTACAAAAAAAATATTTTATACCAAACTTATTTTCTTTTCCCTGAAACAATTGGACCTCTTTTTCCTAGGAATTTTATAAAGTAGTTATTATGCACTTTGTAGAAGTTAAAGTCTGCAAAATTTTAGGTGAACATAAGTATTAGCGGTCTGCATTTTTCATATATGTGATATTTAAGGATGATTGGCTTTATAGTCCGTTTGTAGTACTATGTAGATACTGTTTAATGTTTAATGCATATAGTATTCGTATATTGGGTTTGCTTAAATATAAAGTTATAAGATTTAGACTGTCAACGAAGTACATAAATTTTATAGTATAATAGTATGGACATATTTTGTAACTAATATTTCTAAAGAGTATTTGGTTGGGTGTCAGTATGTTTTATTTTATAAAGAGCGAGTTATATTTATGAGTGTGGGAAATTGTTGGCATATGTGATTTTGATCATGAGTATTTATGTAGGTCTGCATATTTAATTTATGCATTTTCATGTAGAGATAAGTCGATTTGTTATATATATGATGCGTATATTTTAAAATGTGTAAAGTATTTCAACATATATTTTCGACTTTAACATATGAGTTAAATTTAAACAATAATGTTGAAATACGTATATCCGATTTAATACGTGTTGAAATATGATTTTATGTAAATAGTTATATATAGTTATACACTTAAGTTTATTGTACCATCCATCTATCTTCATCAATCCGGTTCTGATTCGTTATCGATCTCTGTTATCAGCTTTGACCGTTAAATTCGTGCTGATTTTTCTTCGCTTCGATTCGTCATTCAAATTTCAGTATGCGTATCCATGTCACCTTCTGTATTCTCTAGCCTCGGAAGGTGAGTAATCACTCACGATTAACGTTCTTTTATTTATTAAATTTGATTTCAATTGAAACGACAATTGAAATATGCTGCTGTTAGTTGTTTTACTGTTATGACTGCTATTATCTGTATCTGTTCACCTATGACACCTGACACCATTTTCGGGTAATTATTTATGTGATAATAATACAGATTGGTTGATAATTGATTGTTTGATTTATTGCTGTTAAATTTGATGTTAGTTATTACTGTTAAGTAATAACTAGTTTGCTAGTTTAATTTGGGTAGTATAGTTTACAAATTAAAACTGATTATATATGACGGACCTTGATTCATTAAAAATCTGACCCCGCCATATGTAAATTTGATTAGTTAAATTTGTCCCATTAATTGTTGTAGAAATTGATAAATTATACTTTAAATCTTTGAACGTAGTTTGGATTAATTGTTGTAGTTTTAAACTGAAATTTAAAAGGAACGACAAGTGGAAACTGTAACGTGATAATCTTTAATCTACATGAAATGATAGGGTAGAATCTAGAA
Organism: Allium cepa; assembly: GCA_030765085.1. NCBI lineage: Eukaryota > Viridiplantae > Streptophyta > Magnoliopsida > Asparagales > Amaryllidaceae > Allium > Allium cepa. The sequence continues at coordinate 32,452,813 of CM060933.1, forward strand.
ATAATTATACCAATAACAATGCGAATTAATACGATTATTTCGGGGTTATTTGATTTATCTATTGAATTGTTATTGATTGTTGTTATTGCTTGTTTACCATTCCTGTCATCACACTGCAAGTTCCCTTTGTTATGCTTGTTTGAATTGAAATGGTTTGAAATGATAGACCCAAGCGGTTTCCATTTATTTTAATTGGGATTATGGGTAGAAATGCTATCCACCCGTATACATTTAGTGTACGGATTGAAATGATAATATCCGTAACACTTGACCATATGATAAGAAAGATATGGTCTTATTAAATGTAAATTTTAAATACATATATAACGGGAAATGATAAATATGGAGTTAATTATATCTAGTCTAATCAAGATTTGATTTAATGCATAAATTAGGATAAATATTTACGTAAGTTTATTTCGGATAAATTTTGCAATAATATTGAACAATTAAGATTGGGAGATAAAGGTGGATTATTTTAAATGGCATTTTAGATAAGGATTTGTTTATTTAAATCAACTTGAAATTTATCGAATGGGATATTTCACGTTAAATAAAATATTATAAATTTTGAGTACAATATAGCGTAAGGTCACCAAAATGATATTGAATCAAATAAGGGGTGTTCAAGACAAGATAGTAATGATGTAAAAGAATCGAGATTCTATATGAAACTGTTAAATTCAAATTGTTATATTTAAGCTATGAACTATATTGAAATTAAATGGTTTAGAGATTTGGATATGTATTTTGAACCAAGATAGTTGAAATTTTTATGTAGATAACGAATTGAATTAGGTGAGATTTGAGTTTGAACTAAATTGGAAAGTTTATTTAGAAAACTAGATTGGGAAAAATTTAGTTGAAATGTTGAATACCTAAAGCATGAATCAAATTGAACTAAAAGGGGAAATTGGGATATCCAAATCTGAGAATTATAAATTTAAGTGGATTTTAGGAAAATTTAAATTGATAAATTGAGATTGAATTTAATTGGAATGGGAAGGTCGGGTTGATGTGATCGGTTTGTTAAGTTGGGAAATTGAAAGTACTTTGCTGTATACATCATTGAATATATATAAATACTATTATTTGAAGTGACTTGATATTTGGGTTGAAGTATAAATTAAGTGAATGACCACGGTGTAGTAGTATATATTTCTACATTGTAGATAATTCTATAGACCCTTAGAGGATGGTTACCCCAAACATCCTTTCAGTTATATTGTATTTCAGTTGATATTTCACTTGAGTTGAATTTATTGATATAAGAATGTTAATCCTGACTCGAGTGTTTTGTGTTTTGCTTTACGCTCGGGTCAGACTGAGTAATACAACATTAGAGACTCACCTTTGGAGATTGGAGCTTCATTTGGAGATCCAACTATCGTTTCAGCTTTCAGTTTTAGTTGACTGGTTCAGAGAAGTCATCGGCTCGTACTGAAGACTTTTCTGTATTCAAGATATTCTGATGTATTTTATTTTAAAACTCTGATGTATATAGTAGCTTCATGAACTACTATTCTTTATCTATTCCGCTGCATTTTATTACTCTGTGTCTGTGATCTGTGATTGATTTATTTATTGTATATGTTACGTTTTGCCAAATTTTAAATTAACAATTCGGTATTTTGAATTATTCAAGTCGGACATGTATGGTTTTATTGTCGATTTGGATGGTCCAAAATAGCGGGTCGTTACACAATTCGTAGCTTTGCTACTGTTTTGATTTGGAAATTTAATCGTTTTAAATTTCTTAAGTATGATTTGATTTATATGTATATAGGTATATTATTTTAAATTTAGTTTGTTTTGAAATATATAGCATATACATAAATTATCTCTAACTGGTTTGAATGAAAATCGAAAATTTAAATTCTTAAATTTATGATTAAAGATGATTTCAAAATTTTAAATTGAGGTAAAGATTTTGAATAAATATAAAATTGAAATAACTGAACTAAAAAAAAATATTTGGATAATACTCAATTGCATTATATATAACTTACCTAAATTTTCAAAAACTTAACTATGAAATTGAATATTATATAATAGAAAATGATATTAAAAGAATTTTTAAATAAATATGAATAGTTATAATAAGTGTAAATATACTTAATATATATATGATAAGATATATTAAGTAGAATAAATTTAATAATAATGTGGAATAAAAAGAATTAAATTGTCGAATAAAATATGATTAAAATAAATGACTATTCAAATTTATGATCTTTGAAATTGTTAATTTAAGAAAATTGGATAATATATAACATAAATTGTCTTTATAAGTAAAATGTGAGTGCGTATAATAAATGTTATTCACTTAAATTTTAACTATAAAATGTTTATGGAGATAAATAGAATTACAAGTTAATTGGATAATAGATGTGAGTAATAAAATAAAATTTTTGTTTCGAATGTTAATAAATTGAATTAAATCAACTTAAGAGAGTATCTTAAATTAATTGAATTTAAATTGAATTTCATTTGAAAGAAACTTTTTGTACCTAACATTAATAAATGAGAAATCAAATCAATGTAATGAAAACCTTGAATTTAAGAAACAAATTGTTGAATATAAATTGATTTAAATTGAAATTTATATGGGTTAAATAAATTGTTAATAATGTAAATTCAAGTTTTCTTTTGGTTGTTTCTATTCTCCTACTCCCTTCCTTTTCGGGGACGAAAAGTTTTGAGTGTGGGAGAATGTAACGACCCGTAAATTTAACGGTTTTAATAATGTTACTAATTGAATTTTGTAAAGTTAAACGATAAAATTTTGAAGTATAAATTTGATATTTGGAATGCGTCTAGTTAAACATAACAACTGGTAAATTTTCGTCTGAAAATACGAAAGTTTATTTCGCGCGTAAATTTACTTCAATCTAATCAGTTAAAAAGCGATGAAAATAAAACGTTTTCAAAACCAAAATATTTTTACATAGAAAAATTCTAAACCATCTTTTGAGCAAGTTGTCAGTTTGTCGTTTTTCCAAATTCGGATATCTTTGGCTCCGTCGATCTTATTTTTCTGCGATTTTTATGCATTTTTCGTAGTAGAAAAATTTGAATTTTTATAATTCAATCGTACCATCAATATCTGTATACCGTTTTGATCGTATCTTCGTGCTGATCACCACGGTATGTTCGTATATGTGCTTTGCCGTCCGATGAACGACGAAATTGTAAAACATTGAACCGTATTGGTAACTATTTCGAAATCTTTTTGTTTCCTTCTGTCTTTTTATCTACCTGCCGTTCCAACTAATGCCTATCTGCACTTAATATCTCTGGAATTCTAAACATGAATCTTCTTTTCCAATGGTTTGGGAAAAAGAGAAAGGGAATATCATTGGTTGCATGCTTCTGTATGGTTAGGCTTCAAAGAAATTAATCACAAATATATGTTTGCCTGCACAATTTTCACTACTCTCCATCATTTTCATCAGATCCTCTACCCCTTCACGCTTCTCTTTTCTCAGCTTGAACTAAACCGTGCTTCCTCATCCTCCTCTCTCTTCCACTTGCTTCTCCTATAAACCCCCAATACCCTATTATCCAACCAAAGATTACACCACCAGATCTCGCATGTTAGGCCTCCTTCCCACCAGACAAACCCAGTCAACCTCGCCACCTTTCCTTCACCAAACCCAAAGCAACCCGTGCTCCGACCTCCCACAGCTCCATCCATCGACCCAGCACCGAAAGCCTCAACCTGACCTTCAACCTCCTCCACCTGCGCAGCAAGCCACATCACCACCTTCGACCATGTTTGCCTCCCCGCACAACCCTCTGCATTCGAGGCCACTCCAGCACCTCCTTGTGCTCGTCAACTCGGCCACCCCACCGAAGCTTGTAGCCCGACGTCGTACCCTGCCTTCATCGTCAAACCACTGTGCGGCAGCCTTCAATCTTTTCCCGTAACTCCTCCCCTCTTCTGTGTATAGGTATGGATATACGTGTTTTAACATTTCTGGTTAAGGTGCTATATACATTATATATAGTTTATATATAGTGGAATTTTGTGTGGAGATATTTGTGGTTATATGTGACAGTGAATTGAAATTCCATATATGAATCTAAATAGTCTACACATTAGTTTTATATATAAAAGTTATACAAGCTATATAAAATGAGTGGGTTTATATGTAAAGCTGTTATAATATATATTGTATATAATGTTTACAACGTGTGTAATATATATATATATATCTTTGGTTTTTGTGTTTTGATTTTCCCATTTTAATATAAAAGTTTATATATTATAAGTTGTTCCTGTATATTAGACATATATATGTTATTACAATTTGGTTGCAGTGTTATACTCTATTTATTCAGAGTTTAACTGTTTGAAAATATTGGGTCTGGGAATTTCGATCTGGAATATCCGGTTTGTATAGTTTAAGGAAGTTATAGACATGTCTGATGTTGCTTTAAATGTATGTATATAGAATAATTTGTAAGTTGAAATTTTGAGATACTTGCTTTTGTATGTTACAGTATGTACGAATTTATAAATGGTCTGCATATTTTCTATGTACAAATGTCTGTGTATGTAACTATATGGGTTTTATTAGTATTATTTTACCAATATAAATTTGTATACTTATTACAGTGTAAGGAAATTTAATCGTTTTGTAAGGAAATTTATGTGGTACATTAATGGACCGTTTCCTTCCTCATTATGTGGTACATTAATGGACCGTTTCTTTTCTCAAACGTTCCTTCCTCATTATGTGGTCAATAGAATCTAAAAGGTTTTTCCTATTAATATGCTAAATAAATAAAACGGTTACAATCTAGAGCGTTAATTTCTCTTATCTTGATCTTGATGGACGATCAATATTAAGTCTACAAATCTGGAAATTTGGTCCTCTCTCTACCTATAAATATTAACCTTTGCCCATCACAAAGGATATACAGAAAACACATAAAGAATCATATAGGAAAAGAGAGAGAAACCATTTTCTTTCTCAATTGAAACAGCATTCGACAACATCCATTGCTGATTCGTATACAATATGTCTAGATGTATGTTTTATTAATTCTTTACATATGTGATAATCATGTAATTCTAGATCTTAGGGTTTATGTTATTCGCAAGATATAGATTAATTGTGGTATCGGAGCATGGTTTTAGAATTCATGATTATCCATCAATATATAAAACGAAACTACCATAGATCTTCGATATGATGTTTGTAATTTTACTATGATAATGATAATGATTATTAATGTTAATATGATTCAAGTTTAATATTCGTATTATTTAAGTTGCTACCGTAATCATGATTATCAATATTGTTCTATTTATTGTATTCTGGATCTGGAAAGTTTATATTTCCGCAAAAGTTGATTTTTTTTTTACTTTAATATTTGACCTACTGTATAATATGGAACAACTTATTGTATGCGAATACTTTTCAGAAAGTATACATATTGAAAACAATTGTTTTCTACTTTGACATTAAATTCATGACATGGAACTTGCAAGATAATTATCTATATATGATTTGCAAAATAATTATTTATATGTTAAATTCATGTATGGAATTTACTTGGAGTTACTAGACATTAATTATCCTTGCTGTAGATTACTTGAAAGAATAAAAAAATATAAAAATTTAATGTTTATCTCTTGTTTTATTTTACGCTTCCGTGTTTAAATTCCTTGTTTCCTCTGGTCTGTTGCATGCAGTCCCGTCCACAGGCGGCTGCTGCTTGCACAATAACGCATGAAACATTAATGTTTATCATTCTTTCAATGGCATGGTTTTACTGCCTACCCACAGGAGGCGCTAAACCTAACCTCTTATTATGACATGTGTTTTATTCTAATAAAGAAGCCTACATTTCTTTTACACCTGTAGTTGCAATGCCCTCAAACCTTAATTCGTACGCTATGTCTATCGTCAAACTCAATGGAACCAACTACTCAGAATGGAAAGAGCAAGTTGAGTTTTCTTTAGGCGTACTTGAACTGGACATGGCTCTCCTTAAGGAAAAGCCAGCCCCACTTACTTACACAAGTACGCCTGAGGAAAACAAACTCCATAATGATTGGGAACGATCTAATAGGCTCAGCATGATGTTTATGCGAATGGTGATTGATACCAACATCAAAACCTCCCTACCCCAATCTGAAAGCGCAAAAGAATATTTGCAATCCATTGAAAATCGGTTCAAGACTGCAGACAAATCCCTTGCTGGGAAACTTATGGCAGATCTTGTAACCATGAAGTTTGATGGTTCTCGCTCAATGAGCGCTCATGTCATTGAAATGATTAACCTTGCTGCCAAACTTAAGAACTTGTAATTGGTTATGGACGATGCTTTTCTCGTCCAATTCATTCTCACTAGCTTACCTCCTCAGTATGAACCATTCAAAATTCATTACAACACTATTACGGAAAAGTGGAGTCTGAATGAATTGACTAACAAACTGGTTCAAGAGGAGTCTAGGCAAGGCTCGCAAGGCATTAAAGTTGCTTATTTCACTCAAGGGGTTGGAAAACAAGCTGACGAAAAGAACAAATCACAACATAAAAGAGCACCACCCAAATCTGATGATGCCACTCAACCATCCAAGAAGAAAAAGAAGGATGATGTCTGCAAATTCTGCAAGAAACCTAGACACTTCCAGGCAGATTGCATTAAGCGCAAAGCATGGTTCGAAAAGAAAGGTAACCCAATGGGTTTCGTAAGTCATTTCGAATCAAATCTTACTAATGTACCTTCTTCTACTTGGTGGATTGATACTACTGCTAACGTTCATGTTTCGAATTCTATGCAGGGATTCATTATGATCCAAACCACAAACCCAAGTGAGAATTTCATTTTAATGGGGAATAAAGATAAAGCTCCAGTTGAAGCTATTGGAACTTTTCGTCTTATTTTAGATAGCGGTTATCAGTTAGATTTATGTCAAACTCTTTATGTTCCGTTTATTTCCCGTAATTTGATTTCTGTAAGTGTACTTGATAAATTTGGATATTTTTTGAAGTTGGAAATGGAAATTTTAGTTTATTTAAAAATTCTAGTCTTATTGGTTCTGGAATATTAATTGATGGACTTTATAAACTTCATCTTAAACAAAATGCTGAAATCCAACTCACCCTGCATGGAAAAGAAAATAAAAGAAAGTCATCCAATGATGATTCTTACTTCTTGTGGCATAAAAAACTGGTTCATATATCCAGTGAAAGAATCAAAAGGTTAGTGAAAGATGGTGTCCTACCGGATCTAGACTTCGCTAACATTACAACATGTGTTGATTGTATTAAAGGAAAAACAACAAAAAACACAAAGAAAGGAGCCACAAGAAGTACACAACTTCTTGAAATAATACATACAGATATTTGTGGACCTTTTGATGTTCCGACTTTTGGTGGAGAAAAATATTTCATCACTTTTATCGATGATTTTTCACGTTATTGCTTTCTTTATCTGTTGCATAAAAAATCTCAGTCAGTGGATGCTGTACAAGTGTTCATTACTGAAGTCGAAAGGCAATTAGAAAGAAAAGTGAAAATCATTAGGTCAGATAGGGGTGGTGAATTCTATGGAAGGTATGATGAAACGGGACAACATCCTGGACCTTTTGCTAGACTTCTTCAAAAACTTGGAATTGTTGCACAATACACAACGCCTGGATCTCCATGGCAGAATGGTGTAGCTGAAAGGCGAAATCGTACATACATGGAAATGGTTAGATCCATGATGAGTCATGCAAATTTACCTATATCATTATGGATGGATGCATTACGAACAGCTGTCTACATCTTAAATAGAGTTCCAAGTAAGGCCGTTCCAAAGACTCCTTTTGAACTTTGGAAAGGATGGAAACCTAGTTTAAGACATCTCCAAATTTGGGGTTGCCCAGCTGAAGCTAGACTGTACAATCCAAATGAAAAGAAATTGGATTTTAAGACAGTCAGTGGTTACTTTATAGGTTACCCAGAAAAATCTAAGGGATATAGATTTTATTGTCCTAACCATAGTACAAGAATTGTTGAAACCGGAAATGCCAAATTCTATGAGAATGGTGAAATCAGTGGGAGTACAAAACAACAAGAAGTGGTCATTAATGAAATAAGGGTACCCATTATCTTACCCTCTATTTCGAAAGATATTGGGAATCATCCCATTGTTGAACATGTTCACAATGAGGAAAACCCAATAAATGATCAACAACTCCATAATGAAATTATCACCAATCATAATGTTGATGAAGTACCACAGGAACTAACATTAAGAAGATCTCAAAGACAAAGAAGATCAGCTATTCCTGATGATTACATGCTTTATCTAATAGAATCTGAAGGAACTACGGACCCAATTTCTTATTCACAAGCCATTAAGGATGTTAATTCTATTAAATGGATTGATGCCATGAAAGATGAACTGAAATCTATGGATAATAATCAAGTTTGGGAAATCGTTCAATTACCACAAGGACATAAAGCAGTCGGTTGTAAGTGGGTTTTCAAGACCAAACGTGACTGCAATGGTAAAATTGAACGATATAAAGCTAGACTTGTTTTCAAAGGTTTTAATCAGAAAGAAGGCATTGACTATAATGAAACTTTTGCTCCTGTTTCCAGGAAAGATTCTCTTAGAATTATCATGGCATTAGTAGCTCATTACGATCTCGAGTTACATCAAATGGATGTGAAAACAGCCTTTCTAAATGGAGACTTGGAAGAAGAAGTCTACATGCGTCAACCTGAAGGCTTCATAATTGAAGGACAGGAAGACATGGTCTGCAAACTTAAGAAATCAATATATGGACTGAAACAAGCTTCTAGACAATGGTATCTAAAGTTTCATGAAATCATTACCGCTTTCGATTTCACAGAAAACATAGTTGACCCTTGTATATACCTCAAGTTCAGTGGGAGCAAGTTCATATTTTTGATTCTGTATGTTGATGACATATTATTAGCTAGCAGCGACCTTGGTTTATTACGTGAAACTAAGGATTATCTCTCAACGAACTTTGAAATGAAAGATATGGGTAAGGCATCCTATGTGATAGGAATAGAAATATTCCGTGATAGATCACAAGGAATTCTGGGATTGTCTCAAAAAGCATATATTGACAAAATTATTGAGAGATTTGGCATGACGAATTGTTCCTCTAGTCCTGTCCCACTGCAGAAAGGAGACAAACTTGTTCTTGGGCAGTGCCCAAAGACTCCTATGGAACGAGAAGAAATGACCAAATATCCTTATGCATCTCTTGTAGGGAGTTTGATGTATTCACAGGTCTGTACAAGACCTGGTATCAGTCATACAGTTGGTATGCTGAGTAGATTTCAAAGTAACCCAGGAATCGCTCATTAGAAAGCTGCAAAGAAGGTACTAAGATACCTAAAGGGAACAAGGAATTACATGCTCACCTATAGAAAATCAAGTTACCTACAGGTAACTGGTTATTCTGATTCAGACCTTGCTGGATGTCCTGACACTAGGATCTGCACTCTTGGCTATGTGTACCTCTTATGTGGAGGTGCAATATCATGGAGAAGCCAGAAATCTGAGATGCTTTTCGGATCCACCATGATGGCTGAATACGTAGCATGTTATGAGGCTTCAATTCAGGGAACATGGCTGCGTAATTTTGTCTCACAATTTGGCACTTTAAGTTTTATCTCTAAGCCACTAACTGTTTACTGCGACAATGAAGCTGCAACCTTTTTCTCCAAGCATGATAGGATAACCAAAGGTTCCAAACTGACGCAGCGGATAATTCGAAATAATCTTCAATCGATGAAATGTAGCAATCGGTGAGTTGCGAATACTGCAAGGCCCAAATCCGTTGATCAAAGATACCGGATTCTAGCTATCTTCGTCTCGTTGATCGCGCACGATACCGAGAAACAAAGATCTACGATTCTTCGCACGTTGATCTAGCGCACTAGATTCCGTGAATCGGCTTCTACGATCGTTGAATCGAGCGCACTCGATTATCCGAAAGAGGAGATAGGAGATTACACTCAACTACCAATTGGTATGAAAGCACAAAGCTAACAAAAGAGAATTTTATTCAATATTCAACAACTTTCAAAATGTACAACACACGCGTATTTATAGGAGTTACAACCCAGTCCCTAAGTCGTTGCCGACCTACGACCCAACTTAAGTCGTGACCGACTTAACACATGCGACTCAACCCCTTTACAACAGAACATAATGCAAACGACTCATGCAAGGTCGTTACCGACCTAACAATATTCACGACCCACAACAACTACATCACGCAGCGACTTCCCCGACTCAACTACATACCGACCTACGACTCAAAGATACACGACTTAACTCCTTGCCGACTCATCTTAGGTCGTAGCTCGTTAGCTCGGCGCAACGGTCCCTCTGGTCTCCAATTGGCTCGGTCCCGACTCAGCCCTTCTTCATTAACTCGTAACTCGGCTTCACTAGCTCGTAGCTCTTTCTCCTTAAGTCGGAAACGACTCATGTGGTCCTTAACTCGTGAATGACTCATTCCTTCAAGAATCATAGGTCGTACTTCCTTAGGTCGGACTCGACTTAAAAACAAGTTAGGTCGGCTTCTTTCCCCACATGATTCCTTAAGTCGGAGACGACTTAATTCTACACTTCTGAGTCGTAAACGACTTGAATACTTGCCCTTATCTCGTATATGACTCTTCTCACGTGATTCCCTTAGTTGACTCGTGCACGACTTACGAGATTGAACCGAAACTTCGTTATCTTGTGAATAGCCTAACTTCTGAACTTCTATAGATCGTGCTGCATCATCCTCCCCTGGTTGAGAAAAATTCGACCTCGAATTTATAAATTCTTCCTCAACAATCTCACCTCCATGATACGGAACTAAATGTTTGACGTTGAAAACATCAGAAGTATAAACATCATCTGGTAACTTTAATCGATAAGCATTCTCATTGATTTTCTTTAAAACTTCAACTGGACCAATTTTCCGCGCCTTCAACTTGTTATAAGCACCCACCGGAAAACGATCCTTTGTCAATACAGCATAAACCAAATCACCTTCTTTAAATTCAACATTTCGTCGTTTCGAATCTGCAAACTTCTTATATTTCTCATTCGATTTCTCCAATCGTTCCTGAACGATTTTATGACATTCAGTCAGCTCATCAACAAAATCGACAGCTCGTTTAACTGTTCCCTTCGCCTGTGGTACGACTGCTAAATCCAACGGACCCCTGGGTAAATTTGAATAAACAATCTGAAACGGACTGAATCCCGTGCTACGATTCACTGCATGATTATGTGCAAATTCAGCTTGGCATAACTTCATGTCCCAACTTCTCAAATTATCCTGTACAAGGCATCGCAACAAATTTCCCAATGACCTGTTAATAACTTCTGTCTGCCCATCAGTTTGCGGATGATAAGCACTACTAAATTTCAGTTTCGTTCCCACCATCTTCCACAAACTCAACCAAAAGTGACTCAGAAAACGAGTATCTCTATCCGACACAATAGATTCTGGTAATCCATGAAGTCGATAGATCTCCTTGAAAAATAATTGAGCTACAGGAACAGCATCCGCCGTCTTCTTGCAAGCAATAAAATGTGCCATCTTTGAAAACCTGTCCACCACTACAAATATCGAATCATTTCCCCTTTGAGTTCTAGGCAAACCCAAAACGAAATCCATGCTAATATCAACCCATGGCTTAGATGGTACTGGTAATGGCATGTACAACCCTGCATTCGTTGCTGTCCCCTTTGAAACTTGGCAAATATGACATCGCTCCACGAACCTTTCAACCTCTTTTCTCATCGACGGCCAAAAGTAAGATTGTGAAATCAACTGCAAAGTACGATCACGGCCCACATGCCCTTCCTCATGTAACTCCTTGACAATTTTCAATCTCAAGCTACAGTCTGGAATACACAAATGATTCCCTTTAAACAGAAAACCATCAACCAACATAAATTCATCGGTACTCCCATCCTTCACTTTCTCAACATATTTCACAAAGTAAGGATCTTCTTCAATCATCTCTGGCAGTAATTCAAACCCCGTCACTTCAACCTTTAGTGTTGTCAACAAATGACTCCTCCTACTTAAAGCATCAGCCACACGGTTCGTCACCCCAGATTTGTGCTTAACGACAAAAGTAAACTGCTGTAAATAAGCAATCCATGATGCATGTCTCGCTGAGATTTTATCCTGCCCCTGTAAATGTTTCAATGCTTCATGATCTGTGTAAAGAACAAATTCCTTCTGAAACAGATAATGTCTCCAATGCTTAACAGCTTGCACAACAACATAAAACTCAACGTCATATGTACTGTATCTCATCTTTGCCCCTGACAGTTTCTCACTGAAATATGCAACTGGCTTCCCATTCTGACTCAGAACTCCTCCAATACCAACCTTCGAAGCATCAGTATGCAATTCAAACAACAACTAAAAATTAGGTAGAACAAGAATTGGTGCAGACGTCAACAATTCCTTGATCTTCTCAAAGGCAACCCCCGCTTCTTCTGACCATACAAACTGTTTCCCTTTCTTGCAATCAGTCACTGGAGCCATCACGCTACTGAAGTGTGGAATGAATCTTCGGTAGAATGACGCTAGCCCATGAAAACTTCTCACTTCCGTAATTGTCTTTGGTTGTGGCCAATTCCTGACTGCCTCAACTTTACTCTGATCAACTTGAATACCTTCTCCTGAAACAACATAACCCAGAAATAAAACACTGTGTGTCATAAACACGCACTTCTTCGTAGCAGCATAAAATTGTTCTTCACGAAGAATAAGCAACACTTCCCTCAAATGTAGAACATGCTCCTCCGTACTCCTGCTATAAATCAGAATATCATCGAAATAAACCACGATGAACTTCCCAATGAACGGTCTAAAAATTTGATTCATCACCCGCATGAATGTACTAGGTGCATTTGACAAACCAAATGGCATAACCAACCATTCGTACAACCCTTCTCTCATCTTGAAAGCAGTCTTCCACTCGTCTCCAGGTCTAATTCGAATTTGATGATAACCACTCTTCAAATCAATCTTCGAAAATATAGTTGCCCCACTCAACTGATCCAACAAATCATCCAACCTTGGCATAGGAAATCGATAACGAACAGTGATCTTATTCAAAGCTCTACTGTCTGTGCACATCCTCCAAGTTCCATCCTTTTTTGGCACCAATAATGCTGGCACAGCACATGGACTCAAACTTTCCTGAATACGTCCCTGATCTAGCAATTCTTCCACCTGCCTTCGTAACTCCTCATGTTCCTTCGGACTCATTCGGTAATGTGGTCGATGTGGTAACACTGCTCCCGGAACAAGATCTATTTGATGTTGAATGTCTCTAAGTGGCGGTAACTCCTTAGGCAACTCCTCTGGAAAGACATCTTCAAATTCTTTCAAAATTGGCTTTGCTTCTTCAGGAATTTCAATTTCTTCACTGCTCTCTCTCCCAATCAACAAAAACACCTCAGGTTCTTCCTCCACTTCCTTAACAAACTCCTTCAAAGATAATAAAGTTTTCAACTCTTCAATCTCCTCCAGCTTGTTCTCCTTCTGCTGTTGCTTCTTAGGAACCAAAGTGATTTTAGTACCCTCGAACATGAAACTGTAACTATTGGCAAGACCGTCATGTTGAACTGCTCTATCAAACTGCCATGGTCTGCCCAATAACAAATGACAAACATCCATGTCCACTACATCACACCAAATTTCATCTTTGTACTTTTTCCCAATAGAAAAATTAACACAAGCTCGTCGACATACTTTCACTTCACCTCCTTTCCTTAACCATGCTAGCTTGTATGGTTTAGGAGGTTTCTCGGTCTTCAAGTTCAACTTTCTCACTGCTTCTGTAGAAATAATATTATCACAACTTCCCGCATCAATAACGAACTTGCAGACTTTTCCCAGAATAGTACATGTCGATTGAAAAATATTGCTTCTCAGCCAACTACAATCCTCCTCTTGCTTTGGTGTCAAACAACTTCTCCTCATCATAAGATTGCAACCTTCATCACCCGACACTTCTTCTTCCTCCTCAACATAAAGTGTATTTGAACATTCTGCCTCCTCACCATCATCCTCTTCAACTTCTGCAACCATGGTTCTCTTCTTCGGCTTTGGACACTCATTGCTTTTATGACCCAACTCCTGACAGTTATAACATTTGAACCCACTACTAGCCTTCGCCTTCTCAGCCTCCTTCACCACTGGTTTTGTAACAGGTTTAGGAACACTAGAACTTCCACCGGCACCCTTCACTGGATTATTAGAATTAGTAAACACACCACCCCCACGTCTTCCTTGTTTCTCCCAAGCTAACGCTTTCTGATGTGCCTCTGCAATGGATCTAGGATCAAACATATTAACCATGTCCTGGATCTGCATTCTCAAACCTCCAATGAATCTAGCAGTTAGCTGTTCTTCTGTCACCATGATATCATTCCTGGCAATGAGTTGGTAAAATTCATCAGCATAATCACTAACAGACTTTGTCCCTTGCCTCAGATTCTGCAACCTTTGGTACATAAGTGACTGGTAGTTATAAGGCAAAAATGTAGCTCGCATCATTTTCTTCATCTTCTCCCACTCCACAACCTTTGACTTCCCCATCCGTTCTCGAGTTAGTTTAGTTTGCTGCCACCATGCCAATGCTCTTCCCCTCAACCTAGTAGCAACTAACTTCACCCTTCGATTCTCCGGCACCTCCTTGAAATCAAAGATTTCCTCCACATTAGACAACCAATCTAAGAACTCCTCAGCAACCATCCCGCCTTTAAACTCCGAAATCTCCATTTTCATAACCGATTCCCAACGTCGATCATCATCAATAACCCGATACTGACGTTGTCCCTGATCTCTATCTCTGTAATGAACACTTCCTCGTTCACCGTCAAACTCATCCTCAAAGTCTGATGTATAGCGTTGTCGATCCCGTCCTCCAACATCTCCAACACCACTCCTACTACCAACATCTCTCCTATCATGATCATCAACATTTCTCCTACTTCGATTGTCAACACTTCTAGGCTCTTGACTTTCTCTTCTCTCCCGTTCCGAATGTGATGAAACTCTACTACCCCCACGGTTTGATTCAGGTGAAATTCTCCTTCTATTCTGACTCATATCAATCATCATTTTCTCCAATTTACCAATACCTTCATCGAATTTGTCATTAATACGTTGTTCCATAAGCTCGGCTTCTTCTCTACGATACAAAGCTTCAACGTTTTGATGACGGTTAGCTCTCCTTGGTGGCATGGTTGAAAACTTCACAAAACTTCAACAATTCAATCACAAGACTTCAAAACTTTCAACACAATGAAGCAATCTCGGCTTAACAATACACGGCTTAGCTTGACTCGGCTTAATCCTTGACTCGGCAACAAGTTACGACTTAGGTTAAGTCGGCTTCACTTCAACACTTGTCTCGGCTCACACTAACCCGGCCACTTGCTTAGCTCGGCAATGGTTCTACGCTCAAGTAGGGTCGGCACACTTAGATCGGCAAGGCTCTACAATTCACAAAGTTAGGCCTTAACTTCAAAACCCTTCAAAATTTGGCGCGCAACTTCAACAAGTCCAAATTCAAACACCTTTGCTCCTTTGATCCACAATGGAATGGATCTACACGGTTCAACTTCAACCCTTGGCGCGCAAAATACCAAGTCAAAATCCAAACAAAGTCCAACACCTCGATCCAAAATGAAATGGATCAAACACTCCAAACTTGATGCAACTTCAATATGAACACGATGAACAACTTCAAACTTCAAAAACTTGGCTCCAAGAATCAACTTAGCTATGATTGGCTAAGTATGGCTCCGATACCAAAACTGACGCAGCGGATAATTCGAAATAATCTTCAATCGATGAAATGTAGCAATCGGTGAGTTGCGAATACTGCAAGGCCCAAATCCGTTGATCAAAGATACCGGATTCTAGCTATCTTCATCTCGTTGATCGCGCACGATACCGAGAAACAAAGATCTACGATTCTTCGCACGTTGATCTAGCGCACTAGATTCCGTGAATCGGCTTCTACGATCGTTGAATCGAGCGCACTCGATTATCCGAAAGAGGAGATAGGAGATTACACTCAACTACCAATTGGTATGAAAGAACAAAGCTAACAAAAGAGAATTTTATTCAATATTCAACAACTTTCAAAATGTACAACACATGCGTATTTATAGGAGTTACAACCCAGTCCCTAAGTCGTTGCCGACCTACGACCCAACTTAAGTCGTGACCGACTTAACACCTGCGACTCAACCCCTTTACAATAGAACATAATGCAAACGACTCATGCAAGGTCGTTACCGACCTAACAATATTCACGACCCACAACAACTACATCACGCAGCGACTTCCCCGACTCAACTACATACCGACCTACGACTCGAAGATACACGGCTTAACTCCTTGCCGACTCATCTTAGGTCGTAGCTCGTTAGCTCGGCGCAACGGTCCCTCTGGTCTCCAATTGGCTCGGTCCCGACTCAGCCCTTCTTCATTAACTCGTAACTCGGCTTCACTAGCTCGTAGCTCTTTCTCCTTAAGTCGGAAACGACTCATGTGGTCCTTAACTCGTGAATGACTCATTCCTTCAAGAATCATAGGTCGTACTTCCTTAGGTCGGACTCGACTTAAAAACAAGTTAGGTCGGCTTCTTTCCCCACATGATTCCTTAAGTCGGAGACGACTTAATTCTACACTTCTGAGTCATAAACGACTTGAATACTTGCCCTTATCTCGTATATGACTCTTCTCACGTGATTCCCTTAGTTGACTCGTGCACGACTTACGAGATTGAACCGAAACTTCGTTATCTTGTGAATAGCCTAACTTCTGAACTTCTATAGATCGTGCTGCATCACAAACACATGGACCTTAAATACCTACTACTGAAGCAAGATGTTAAACTAAAGAAAATTATTGTTGAATCAATAAGTACAGACTTACAAGTGGCAGACATATTCACGAAAGGACTACCTCCAAAGACCTTTCAGAGACATACTGATAGCATGGGTCTTGCAGATAGTTCCTAATTATCTTCTTATTATGCCATTTATTTTGTACTTATCTAGACATAAAAATTATTGAGCTCTTAATAATTTGGACATCTTTTATTTCTGTTTTATAATGTGTACACATTTATATTTACATAAATGATAACAGAAATAGTCTTTTGCTTCAAGACATTATGTGACCATTAAGTTATGCTCATCTACGGTCTAGCTATGAAAGTTGTCAATGTCATAGTACATGGAAGTAAGCATGTTGCAAAATAACGTGTACACGTCATGACTTCCATTGACCACTAGATTAGCCAAGACACTTATGATAACCGACTAAAGAAAAATTTAGCATGTCATGCGCGCCTTATGACCTTAATACGAAAACATTAATAGATTTTACTATTGACCAAGTGGGAGACTGTAAGGAAATTTGATCGTTTTGTAAGGAAATTTATGTGGTACATTAATGGACCGTTTCCTTCCTCATTATGTGGTACATTAATGGACCGTTTCTTTTCTCAAGCGTTTCCTTCCTCATTATGTGGTCAATAGAATCTAAAAGGTTTTTCCAATTAATATGCTAAATAAATAAAACGGTTACAATCTAGAGCGTTAATTTCTCTTATCTTGATCTTGATGGACGATCAATATTAAGTCTACAAATCTGGAAATTTGGTCCTCTCTCTACCTATAAATATTAACCTTTGCCCATCACAAAGGATATACAGAAAACACATAAAGAATCATATAGGAAAAGAGAGAGAAACCATTTTCTTTCTCAATTGAAACAGCATTCGACAACATCCATTGCTGATTCGTATACAATATGTCTGGAGGTATGTTTTATTAATTCTTTACATATGTGATAATCATGTAATTCTAGATCTTAGGGTTTATGTTATTCGCAAGATATAGATTACATACAGTACTATAAATTAGTATTATATTAATATAAGTTCAAGCTGCAGTTTATATTTTATGAGTGGAATTATATAAAGAAGTTATGTGTAAGCATAAGTTGCATTCGCCTAAAGTAACTTTATTTATGTATATTGTATGATATAATATGTTCTGTAGTCTGCATGCCTATAGTGTTACATTTTGTGTCATCATGTAAAGTCGCCTGTGCATGTATATATATCGGTTAAAAATATATTATGTTAAATTATTTTCTTAAGTTATGTTATATTTTTGAAACAGTTTTTATTAATAATATATAAGTGTTATATAAACTGTACTGTTTATATAAGGCTGTTTATACGGTGCAATTTTTGATATACTTTGATTTTCTTTTATTTAAATTTAAGCATTAGTTTTGTAGTTAATACTTTCCTTAAATCAAAATGTTGATTTTATTAGTATATTAATATGATATACTTTTCATTTTCGATTTCTATTAACTGATTCTGATTTGTTCTCGTCGACTTTCATTTATCAACTTTGACCGTTGAATTTGTGCCAATCTCGCTCTGCTTTAAAAATTTGTGTTTGGATTCGTAACTCAATTTCAGTGTCCGTATCTGTGTTCGTATCCATGACATTTTCTGCCTCTCTAGCCTCGAAAGGTGAGCAATCACTCACGATTAATGTTCTTTTATTTATTAGATTTGATTTCAATTGAAATGACAATTGAAATATGCTGCTGTTATTTATTGCACTGTTATTTATGTATCAGTTCACCTTAGACATCTGACACCATTATCTGTTATTTATGCAATGATAATACAGTTTGGTTGATAATTTGTTGATTGATTGTTGTTTATATTGGATGTAAATTGTAATGTATAAAGTGATAAATATTATGCAATTGAATTTGACGTAGGATAGTTTAAAAATGTGAATCGACATATGTGTTGAATTTGATTAGTTAATTTGAATAATATGACCCCTTTTAATTATTAAGTTAATTGACACGTAGAATTTGATAAATTACACTTTGAACCTTTGAATGTATTTTGGATAAATTGTTGTAGGATTAAAATTGAAATTTGAATTGAATGACAAGTGAAAAACCGTAATGTAATAATCTTTAATCTACATGAAATGATAGTGTAGATTCTAGAGATAATTATATTAATTCGCACAAATAACAATGTGAATTAATACGATTATTTCGGGATTATTTGAATTGATTATTGGATTGTTGTTATTGCTCGTTTATTTACTTTGACACCATCCCAGTTATCACACTGCAAGTTCCCTTTATTATGCTTGATTTTGAATTGAAATTGGAATCGGGTTGAAATGATAAATACCCACATGAACTTGACTTAGGATAGAGAATTAAATAATATCCGATTGGTCAATAATTTGATTTAAAAGTAAAATAATGTTTTATTTGAGCAAAGAATAAGTTTTGAAATGAAGTTGGAATTTGAAATTTTTGAAAGGAAATTGTAAAGATTTAAATCTGGAACAAATATTACGTAGTAATTGATGAAAGAACGTTGTTTTAAATTTGATTATCTAATAATTAAATTTGGAATTATTAATAAATAATTTGAAATTGGTAATAATTGAGTTTTGAAATTATTAAGTTGAAATCATTTAATAATTTAAATTGAAATTATAATTAAGTTCGAAATTATAATTAAGCTCGAAATTATTAAGTTGAATTTATAATTAAGTGGAAATGATTTAATAATTAAGTTTGAATTTATAATCAAGTAGTAATTATTAAATTTTGAAATTATTAATAATTAAAATTGAAATTTTTAATAATTGAAAAAGATTGAATTAGTTGATAATTGAATAAAAATTGAATTCTTTAATAAGAGAAATTGAACTTTTGAACAAGTGAATTCGAACTTCGTTAATAAATGAAACTGGGTTTCTTATTTAATTAAGCTTTGGGAATTTAAGTAAGTTAATAAGTAAAATTGAACTTCTTGAACAAGTGAAATTGAGTTTCTTTATTTATTTGAGTTTTGGAATTCGTAAGATTCTGAATAAACGGGATTGAATTTCTTTAACAAGAAATAAAATGCGTTTTATTGAAATAAATATCAGACTTGAATTTAAGAATTTGATTTGACGAATTTAATCTAATTGAATTTGAAGTTTGATATAATGAAGTTGAACCTAAGTAATTGATTTAATGAATTGGAAATTAAATGGAAACTGTTTGAATGATAAATAAACTTAACGAATATTGAATGAAATCGATTAATGAATTGAAATTGATTTTGAATGTTAAATTAATTTAAATAATTTCAGAATGAAACTTATATATATGAACTTGAGTTAATATTTGAATTGTTTAATGAATTGTAAAACTTTGAAATGGAAATTTGGAAAGTTGAACGTAAATTTTGGAAATTGATTTAGAAAGACAAATGAAATGTTGGTTTGCGAATTGAAGTTGAAATTGAAATTGATTTGGTTTTGAAATTTATTAAATGACCAATCGGTGTAATAATTACGAAAGTTATTAAAGAAACCGGAATCGGTTATGGATATACTCTCTATCTAAACTGAAAACCACTTTAATAACTATACGCGGAGTGTGATCTAGAATGAAGTGGTTGGAATGACGTACGTGATGACTGAAGAAAGAGAACGATAATGGATAGCCTTGACACTTGTGTGAAATTGGAAATGACTAAAAACAGGAGCCGTGCCGGGCCAAATGGGGTTAGCCACCTCGAGCGAACACACTTCTTCGAAAACTACTCATTATTTGTTATTGATTGGTGCACCCTTGGAATTTCAGGAGTGTTGTTTCGCGGTGTTGCGATCGTTGCGGCGATGCGTTCTCACCAGTCCGGATCAGGCAAACGGTAGTTTCACTACCTTGGGTATTGCCTCATGTGCCTTATCATACTTGTATCCCAATATATGCGACCACTATGAATTTGTTTTGTGTTATACCTATGGAGTACTCCCTGATAGCCCACTAGTTTACGGTGGAGTTTACAGTGCTGTATAAACTATGACATTTATATAAAATGTGTTAAGGGGGATAATGGTAACGCCTTAACACTATTTTGATACTTTATATTACTGATAGAAATTATCTATTTAGCGTACACTACTACATAATAGATAGTTTAACGGATCCTTAGAGGATGGTGATTCCAACATCCTTTAAGTTACTTGTATTTCGATTGCTATTTCACTTGAGTTGGATTTATTGATATGAGAATATTAATCCTGACTCGAGTGTTTTGTGTTTGCTTTACGCTCGGATCAGACTGAGTGGTTCAGCTTTCGAGACTCACCTTTGGAGTTGGAGTTTTGCTTGAAGATCCAGCCATCTATTCTGCTTCCAGTATTCAATGATTTCAGTGATGTATTTTGATTTGTATCTGATGTATCGTGTTACTCTTCTATTGTAAACTCTTATGTATCTTATATATTTATATAGTAGCTTCATGAACTACTATCTCTTTTACTTCCGCTGCATATTATTACTCTGTGTCTGAGATTCTGTGATTATTTATTTACTGTATATCTGAGTTTTGCCAAATTTTAAATTAACAATTCGGTATTTTGAATTATTCAAGTCCGATGTGTGCGGATGCGAATAGTCTAAAATAGCGGGTCGTTACACAGCAGTAACACAACCACAAATGTTCGGACCCCGAATCCCCGGTAGAGTAGGAATTGTTAAGGAAGCAGAGCCAGTTCAACCAAGGGTAAACTTTTCAACATTGTGCATAGATTACAGAACTCTGGAAGGGAATCCCTTTAAGGGGACAAAATCTATCATGGAAGTCCAAGCATGGTTACAAACCTATAAAAAGTTTTTCAGAGGGCTTAATCTGGCCGATGAGTATAAACGCTTTTTAGCTTCTAGGCGACTACAAGAAGGAGCAGCCACATGGTGGGATTCTCCAACTGCAAATGTTCCCGAAGAAGAGTTCTCCTAGAAAAAATTTAAGGAAGAATTTGAAGATCTGTTTATGCCTGCTATGAGTAAGACAAGGATGTACCGAAATTTTATGGATTTAAAACAAGGGGATTTGTCCATAGCGGAATATGAAAACAAGTTTAATGAAATTTCATGCTTTGGACCTGAACTGATCAATACCGTGTTAAAGAAGAATGAGACGCTTGTGACTAGATTGAGGGAAAATTTTCATGACATGATGATAGGCCATCCCAAGGGATCTTCCGTTGACTTAGTGGATTTGGCTCTCCGATACGAACCATTGGACAAGAAGAAGCCAGTTCCAATAGCACCTAGTGGAAATGCAAGTGGGAAAACAAAAGGAAGTTCAACGCTAATTGGAAGAAACAAGGAAAAGGGAAGTCGGGCAGAGAGACTCAAGGGAATTATTTCGAGGATTTTATTTGCCACAAGTGCTAGCAGAAGGGCCACATCATGATGTTTTGTAGGAATTCCGATGTTCAGAAGTAGCAGCAGTAGCAACCTCGAGAACCAAATAGACCTATCTCTCCATTGGTCAAGAAGACCCTCTGTTTCAACCGTCACCAGCCTGGGCATATGGTAAAAGACTGTCCACTCATGAAGAAAGTGTAGTAGCCCAAGGTGTATGTTACTTCAACAGACATGAAAGGAAAAGGAAAATACGTGAAGGGAAAAGGCATCCTTGAAGGTACCTCACTTATTAATGGCATTTATATTTGAGCATTGTTTGATACTGGTACCTCTCATAGCTTTGTTTCCTTAGAATCATTAAACAAGTTTGACCTCATTCCTACTATAATGGAAAACCCTACTTTTGTATCCAATCCCATAGGGGAGTGACCTATTGGAATATCATCTATGAAGGTGTGCCATTTTCTTATCTTTCTCATTTCTTTTCATGCGACCCTTATGTATTTGATTTTAAGGTACTTAACATTATTTTGGGTATGGATTGTGTAACGACCCGAAAATTTCGATCCCGAAATTTCCAGATAGTTAGTGGAAAGAAGAAAGAGAAAGAATAAAGAGATAGAAGAAAAACAGAAAAGAAACACACAATCTCACATTCGCAGCGGATAAAATATAATATCACATAAATAATGGTTTTACAAAAAGAACTATATCATTACACTTATATCTTTATACATCAGAGTTACATTACTACACAAATACCGGGCAATTAAAACTAACTTGTCCCAGATAAATATAGCAAAACACCTCATACGTTCCTGCCATCCAGCTCGTCTCCTGAGCTCCAGAACGTCCTTACCTGAAAATCTGTAATACTCGGTCTGACCCGAGCATTACATCAAAGTAACACCCGAGTCAGGCTGGAAACCAGCGTGAGTAAACCCATTTAACATGAATGACAAAAGCATACAATTTATATAAACCCGGGTACTTGTATCAATTTACAAATTCACAATTCATTATAGAAATCACTGATATCACCCATCAATGTCTAAGCACCAGAACTTGGATTTACAGTCAAATTCATTTAAATCATTCCATACCAGCCTGTTGATTTCACATATCAATAAAGAATCGAAGTGGTTTCGGGTATTTATTAATACCCGACTTCGGTCTCTTCGAATTCAATTTCATCTGAATTCAAGTTACTCAATTAAATACCACTCAGCAATTCACAATTGATGGATAATTACATTATCACCATCCATCCAATATTTCATATCACAAAGCAATTCATATCAGCAATATCATCCAATCCAAAACACTTATCATCATCTAATTCATTCATGGACAAGATTGATCATTTCCATTTATTATGTTGATTAATGATCCTCTAATTACTTCCATTAGTTAGTTATTCTTAAATTTCGTTTAATAATTAACCTTTAGTTTGATTACATTCATTAATCAACTTTGATTTATCTCAATTAGAAATTAACTTTCCATAAATACTCCATCAACTAAACCATCTCCTTGAGTAATTATCACTTAATTTCTTTTACCAAGTAATTATCCTTAATTACTTCCCATCACATAATTACCTTTTATTTATTACATTCCGAAATTATACACTAATTACTTCACTAAGTAATTATATCTCTTTAATTACTTTAAGTAATTATATTTTACCCCACATTTAAAAATTACCTTATTAATTAAACTTAATTATTTTACTAGAATTAACCCCATTAACTTAATTAATTACATAAATTAATTAACCTTATATCCACCTGCATTGATTAATTATCCTTGATTAATCATTCTTCAATTACACTTAAGTTAATCAATCCAAATTTTAAATATGCAACTGCCCTTAATCCATTATAAATGATTTACCTTAATTTAATTACCTATATTAAAAATCTTAATTAATTTAAGTAATTATACCTCAATTACCTTTTGTTAAGAGAACCAGATTAAACTAAGATAACCCATATATTACATTAAACCCCATTATTAATTAGCCCTAAATTCCTTTAATTAATTATTCTTAAATTAATTAATTAATTCTTTAAATTAATACTCTCAAGAGATTTACCCTTAATCACTTCTATTAAACTTCTTCCACAAGTAATTCTTCTCAATTTAATTAATTTCCATAATCATTCATTATTTACTGCACTAAGTAATTATACTTAACTACCTAACAAGTGATTATATTAAACTAATTAGACTAATTAATTAATCTAAAATTAATTACATTAATTTATTAATCAATTTATTATTACTCAATACTTGATTATTTCTTTTCTTATACATTTCAAATCTTGAAATATATCATTCTTAAAAATCTTGATTCTTCATTTATCTTAAAAGGACTTGCTCCTAAATTTAAACTAAATTTTCTTTTCAAAATTAGTCTCTTACTTTACTTAAAACTCATATTCTTACAAAAAAACTTGATTACCACTACCCAGTCAGCCCACACTCCATAACCCGAGCTAAAACAATCATCCCCGAGACATGCGCGAGTAAAACCCTTCAAAAACTCGAATCTTCAGAACGCCCACTACTCCGAGATACATACGCAAATTCTTCGAGTCAACCCAAAAACTTCCCGAAGCCATCGAACCTCCAGAACCCACGTGCATGCGTGCACGGTGCACAACCCTCCGACCACCATTAGCCAACCTTCCGACCATCGACATATCCATATTGACTTCACCTATCCATTCCTCCTCTCAGATTGATGATTCCATTAGCTAAACAAAAATCGATTCACTCGTTCCCAAAATCTGGAACCATCACCATCACCGAACTACTAATCGCTGACGATCTCCACCTCGCGAATCCACGCCGTCTTCACCAAAGACGTTTCAACCTCCACTCATTGATTTTCCCCTCATGCGAACAGTTCCGATGCACGATCGCCATCGCCATTTCTTCCAAACAACCTCATCCCAAACCAGCCTACAAACCCTAGATCGTCCTCCCTCTGCCACCATGTTGATCATTAAATTACCAAACCATTTTTCTCACGACCATCCACCCGCTAGCCACCAGTATATGAACCCCCAATCAACCCAAGGTTCATTGATCACCAGAAATAACCAAAAAACCAAACTCAGTTTATAATCCTACTACACCATCAATACTCAACTAAAAATCCTAATTTTTCTTTTAAAAATCCTAATTTATTAAGGGAAATAAGATTGTATACTTGAATTTACATATCGATGAACTTGATTTTTTTATCTGTTCTTCAATTTTTTTCCGTTCTTTGCAATTTCCAGATAAATTTTCAAACTTACTTCTTATAAATAAAATTTTAAAAACTTAATTACGTATATAAAAAAAAATATTTATTTGAATATTTCAGTCTAACAAAGAACATATGAAGTGATTTTACATGTTCTTTTTATTTGAGGCTGTTAGGAAATAACAGAACTGTTTTCAATCTTGCATACTCATATAAAAACAGACCTATAGTCATGTATTAAGTTTCTAACAAACATGCATACATAAATTTAAACATGCATTACTAGGTTCACATCAAACATTGCTCAAACATCAAATTAAAACTGGTTTATAGGATTAGTCTACTCACCTTTAAGTCGAACAGAAAACACAGATGCCTTAAGGTTGAAACTGTACTTTGAATTTTATTGATCTGCTATTTAGTTGAACCTTGGATTGCTTAATAACTGGCTAAAGTTTTGAGCTAGATTCATTTTGCATCTGCTTTGATCATTATATTTGCTTCAGATTTGCATTTGTTTGCTTGATCTTTACTTGATTACTGACTTCATTTTCCAGGTTGAAGCCTTTTTGCTTTTCCAGTTTTACTACTTTTTTTTCTGCTTTTAAATCTTTTGTTTTATATTATGTTTGAGTTGGAAATGAAGAAAAGATTTCAGCTGAAGAATAAAATTCTTCTTTTATTAAATTTATTGTTTATTTTTATTTTTAGATTTTAAATTAAAGAAAATTGACATTTGTCCCATAAATGTTTTAGTTATCTTACACTTGTCTTTAACATACACTAAAATGTTCACAAGTGTTTTAATGTTTTGTTATTGATTTACAAGTGTTATCCTTCTTATCTAAAATTTTGTTTAAGTTATGAATAAGTAATTATGTAATATTCACATGAATATAATGTGTATTTATTTTATATAAATAAGCTTTGGTTTTTAATAAATATTCATATGAATTCAATTAACATTTATTAACAAATAACTTATGCTTTTGATTCAAATCTATATAACATGTGTTCGTAAATTTGAGAAATTTAGTTTAACTCCTTATATAAAATTTTAAAACAATTTTACCTTATGATAAAATTAAAATGAAAGAAATATTAAAACAAATGAACCTTAAATTTGAATCTTATTTATTATTTTCAAAAGTATTAAATCAAATTATCATTTCAAATTACAAATTAAATGTTTTCATTTTAATTTAAATTAAAATGGAAACATTAATTAAATTCAAATCAGTATTTTTTTTCTATTTCTAATATGTACATAAAAATACATATTTAATTTGTTTGAAAATAATAGTTTTTCCCAGATATAAAAATTTCAGTTTCTATTATTTATATTCAGATATTCTTTATTATCAAAATTCTTATCTGTTCAATCTATAAACCGGAGAGTTATCCATCTATTAGATGCTCAAAAACCCGGGTTATCACATTCCTCCCCCTAGAATCTTTTCATCCTCGAAAAGGAACGAAGCCAGAATTTATTAAATATTTTAAAACCAGTTAAAATATTTTTTGATCATTTTAAAATACTTTTAATATCTATATATATAGTATTTCCAAACCAGTTTTATAATAATATCATTTTATAACTCGATGTTTCAACCAGTCCATCTTTGTTCTCACAGAAATTCGGTCATATGTTGATCAGACGTAGGACTGAAAATCTATAAGTACTTAGTAGACCCGTTTCAACATCCAGTGAAAATAATTTGAAAATAATTTTATTGAAAATTTAGAAAAAAGTTTTTGAAAATAGAGGATATATCTTTGGTGAGAATGCTCTGGAAATCATCACCCCCATCCATGGTCACAGTTACATTCTAGGGTTACGTTGCCGTCGCAGCAAAAGTCCATTTAACTACAGGCACTTCGCAGCCTCTCGTTTACGCCATGGAACTCACACAACAGATCACAGTTACATCCGGGGTTACGTTTCCGTCACAGCAAAAGTCCATGTAACTGCAGGCTCTCAGCGGCCTCTGATTTTCGCGGTCGAAATGAAACCTCTCCACTCTTACATAGGTCGCAGTTTGCCGATATAAAATCAAACGCAGACTGTTGGCTCTCAGCGGCACACACGACTTTCGCCATGTTATACCATAGGTCGCAGTCTGCCGATATAAAATGAAACGCAGATTGTTGGCTCTCAGCGACACACACGACTTTCGCTATGGTATACTCTACTCATTATCCCCAGGAACTAGTTTCGTCCGGACTCCTCACAGGATCAACTTTAGAACCCCCCCTTGGGGTTCAAGGCAGCACCACCCAGTGGTACTCTTGAGAAGTCCATTCCAAGGGAGCGCCTTTTTCCCTAGAGCATCATCAAAACATTTTATACTACACATATATAGTATCTTTAAATCATACACCTAGTATGATCTCATACAGAGCTCCTTTACACAAAATCGATTATTCCAAAATCGATAATTCTCAAATTAGGCTTTCCAAATGTAATATTGATTTTACAAAAAAATCAAAAGCCTTTCCAAATCCATAGGTTCCCAAAACCTTTTTCCAAAATCCTCATATGATCCTTTACATACATACATATATATATATACATACATACATATATATATATATATGCAGATATATATAATTTTTAAAACTTTGGGTCATTTCAAATTTGTATAAAACTCCTTTATACTTCAAACACTTTCAAAAACCATTTTCTTCCGGCAAAAGATTCATCAAGGGGAGTTTTATCTTATATAACAAAGATATATAACTTTGTTTATTCAAAATCAAATATTCAAATTTGATTACTCTTTACAAAACCGCTTACCATATCACTTACTTCCATAAACAAAATTTCAACCATAGAAATATCCAATTTCCACTTTACTTCATCATATATTTCACAAAATATATTTTTCATTTCAAAAACCATTTCACATTTCTTATCCACAAATTCCCAGTATCAATTTTATTCAAATCCGTACGATGTACACATATCATCTGTACGCTATACCAATTTGATCGCTCACTCGATCACACAATTTCATTTCCGAACTAGTATTGTCCACCCGACTTCCTAGTGCGGACACAGATCTGGTTTCTTGATCAGAAACCGTCATTCTCCTTGCATAGTCATAACTATGATAGAGAATATCCAGAACCAATCAACAATCCATATCCAGGTTCGTCGTTGAAAATCGAGTGAAAAATCCCACTCGGATCGATATAACTATCTCGAAATTCTGTGCTCGAATCTGGATCAAATTACTATGCGAATAGAATAACATACGTACACCCTACGTATTTATCTCTATTGCTTATTAGCCAAATGAATTCCATTTCTATTCACATTTACTTAAATTTTCATTTACTAACTCACAATTGCTTCAATCCATTTGGATTATCACCTCTATTCTTATCTCGATTGGGTATTTAACCATTAACTGTTTGAAGTCCGACCAGTTTATTTAGAAAATAGCTTGAATTTTTTTTTTTAAAATAGATAAGAAGTTTGAAAACAATTACTAGTTTGTAAAATAGGTATAAAATAGTTAGAAAATAGTTAAAATAATTTTAGAAATATTAGATAATTGCAAAATAATAGTAAGGTAATAATTAGTTTTGTAAAATAGTTGAAATATAGTAATTGGTTTATAAAACAGTTGGAAAATAGTCAAACAGTTTCAAAAATAATTGTAAAACAAATATAAGATAGTTTGGCTTTTTAAAAGAAAGGTTGTATATATAATTAATAGCTTAGAAAATAGGTTTATCTTAAAACAATTTATTTAAAAATAGTCCAGAGTCAAAACTGTTCACTTCCCAATCTCCATTCTCATTAATTCAATTTAAATTTCCCATTCCATTTAAATTGACCCAGTTCCATTTAAATAACTTCAATTTCTATTGAAATTGATTCAACACCAATTCAAGTTGAATTAACCACAGTTTCTTTCCAAATTTAATTTTATTCAACCTTGATCTCAAATTCTACTAATTCAAATAAATTTCAATTGAACTAGTTCTAGTTTCAATTCATTTCATCTCCAGTCTGAATTTATCTCAATTTCAAACTCCATTACCAAATCAAGTTGAATTATTCTTGATTTTATCCCAAAATTTAATACAAATTCCATTTGAATTTTAAAACTATTCAACTTTAATTACAATTCCAAATTATTCAAATCAATTTGGACTAATTTTAAATTGAATCCATTTCAATTTCAATCCATTTCAAATTAATCAAATTCAAATTTTCCATTTGAATTTTATACTTACACATCTTCAATCACAATGTTAATTAATTCAAATCAAATTCAATTTGAACTAATTTCAATTCAAATTCCAGATTTAAACCACCTCGAATTATATA
This sequence comes from Allium cepa, assembly GCA_030765085.1. Lineage (NCBI taxonomy): Eukaryota > Viridiplantae > Streptophyta > Magnoliopsida > Asparagales > Amaryllidaceae > Allium > Allium cepa. The sequence continues at coordinate 32,482,726 of CM060933.1, forward strand.
AATTCGAGTTAAATTTACTAAGGTTGGTTTAACTCTTTAAACCAATTTAACCTTTATTAAAAGCTTTTAAACAATTTAATTTCAAGTCAAATTCTCAAAATTCCATTTTAAATTATCTCTATAATGGATATATTACCACACTTCACTTCTCATTCATTCAAACAAATCCAATTTGAACCTCCATTTCAAATTTTAAACTTCACATTAATAATTATCCCATTTAAAAGTTCAAAAACTTATCACCTTGGGTATCACATCTTATTCCAAACTTAAAACTCACCATTTAAAGTTTATTTCCAACCACCTTTGATATTATGTATATCCACATGTATACATATTAATTTCTTTTACATACCAAGTTATACTTTAAAATCTTAAACCACCTTTGGTTTTAATTCAGAACAAATTTCATTTTAAATTTTCAAACAACTCTTGTTTGAAATAGGAGCATTTCATTCAAATGCATTAAATAATATTATTTGTTATTTCTTTAAATTAATTACTTCATTAATTAATCACATTCGATAATTAACTTATTTCTTAATTACCTTCATTAAGTAATTGTCCCATAAATTACTTACCTCTAGTTACTTCATTAAGTAACTCCTTCTTATTTATTAATTCCAATTATTATCCACTAATTAATCTCATTAAATAAAGTTTAATTAATTACATAAATTAATTGATTATCCTTATCCTGAAACCTTTCCCAATTCAAGATTTAATTTCAGTTTGAATCCATTTCAAACTTGTCTTTAATTTAATTTCAATTTGGTTGTAATTCTATTACCACTTAATTCTTGCTATTACTTTTAATTTAATTAATATTACAACCAATTTCCTTAATATAATAGATAAGATTCATTTACTTTTGAAATCATTTAAAAATCTTTATATAAGAATATAACAAGTATGCTCTCTCATATATATATACACTCAACTCATTCTAGGGTACCACTTACCCTATCCTTAATGAGTAATCCCAATAGAGCCAAGGTTCTCGCTTAACCTTCAGCTCTGAAACCAAATGTAACGACCCGAAAATTTCGATCACAAAATTTCCAGATAGTTAGTGGAAAGAAGAAAGAGAAAGAAGAAAGAGATAGAAGAAAAACAGAAAAGAAACACACAATCTCACATTCGCAGCGGATAAAATATAATATCACATAAATAATGGTTTTACAAAAAGAACTATATCATTACACTTATATCTTTATACATCAGAGTTACATTATTACACAAATACCGGGCAATTAAAACTAACTTGTCCCAGATAAATATAGCAAAACACCTCATACGTTCCTGCCATCCAGCTCGTCTCCTGAGCTCCAGAACGTCCTTACCTAAAAATCTGTAATACTCAGTCTGACCCGAGCATTACATCAAAGTAACACCCGGGTCAGGCTGGAAACCAGCGTGAGTAAACCCATCTAACATGAATGACAAAAACATACAATTTATATAAACCAGGGTACTTGTATCAATTTACAAATTCACAATTCGTTATCGACATCACTGATATCACCCATCAATGTCTAAGTACCAGAACTTGGATTTACAGTCAAATTCATTTAAATCATTCCATACCAGCCTGTTGATTTCACATATCAATAAAGAATCGAAGTGGTTTCAGGTATTTATTAATACCCGACTTCGGTCTCTTCGAATTCAATTTCATCTGAATTCAAGTTACTCAATTAAATACTACTCAGCAATTCACAATTGATAGATAATTACATTATCACCATCCATCCAATATTTCATATCACAAAGCAATTCATATCAGCAATATCATCCAATCCAAAACACTTATCATCATCTAATTCATTCATGGACAAGATTGATCATTTCCATTTATTATGTTGATTAATGATCCTCTAATTACTTCCATTAGTTAGTTATTCTTAAATTTCGTTTAATAATTAACCTTTAGTTTAATTACATTCATTAATCAACTTTGATTTATCTCAATTAGAAATTAACTTTCCATAAATACTCCATCAACTAAACCATCTCCTTGAGTAATTATCACTTAATTTCTTTTACCAAGTAATTATCCTTATTTACTTCCCATCACATAATTACCTTTTATTTATTACATTCCGTAATTATACACTAATTACTTCACTAAGTAATTATATCTCTTTAATTACTTTAAGTAATTATACTTTACCCCACATTTAAAAATTACCTTTAATTAATTAAAGTTAATTATTTTACTAGAATTAACCCCATTAACTTAATTAATTACACAAATTAATTAACCTTATATCCACCTGCATTGATTAATTATCCTTGATTAATCATTCTTCAATTACACTTAAGTTAATCAATCCAAATTTTAAATATGCAACTACCCTTAATCCATTATAAATGATTTACCTTAATTTAATTACCTATATTAAAAATCTTAATTAATTTAAGTAATTATACCTCAATTACCTTTTGTTAAGAGAACCAGATTAAACTAAGATAACCCATATATTACATTAAACCCCATTATTAATTAGCCCTAAATTCCTTTAATTAATTATTCTTAAATTAATTAATCAATTCTTTAAATTAATACTCCCAAGAGATTTACCCTTAATCACTTCTATTAAACTTCTTCCACAAGTAATTCTTCTCAATTTAATTAATTTCCATAATCATTCATTAATTACTGCACTAAGTAATTATACTTAACTACCTGACAAGTGATTATATTAAATTAATTAGACTAATTAATTAATCTAAAATTAATTACATTAATTTGTTAATCAATTTATTATTACTCAATCCTTGATTATTTCTTTTCTTATACATTTCAAATCTTGAAATATATCATTCTTAAAAATCTTGATTCTTCATTTATCTTAAAAGGACTTGCTCCTAAATTTAAACTAAATTTTCTTTTCAAAATTAGTCTCTTACTTTACTTAAAACTCAGATTCTTACAAAAAAACTTGATTACCACTACCCAGTCAACCCGAGCTAAAACAATCATCCCCGAGACATGCGCGAGTAAAACCCTTTAAAAACTCGAATCTTCAGAACGTCCACTACTCCGAGATACATACGCAAATTCTTCGAGTCAACCCAAAAACTTCCCGAAGCCATCGAACCTCTAGAACCCACATGCATGCGTGCACGGTGCACAACCTTCTGACCACCATTAGCCAACCTTCCGACCATCGACATATCCATATTGACTTCACCTATCCATTCCTCCTCTCAGATTGAGGATTCCATTAGCTAAACAAAAATCGATTCACTCGTTCCCAAAATCTGGAACCATCACCGAACTACTAATCGCTGACGATCTCGACCTCGTGAATCCACGCCGTCTTCACTAAAGACGTTTCAACCTCCACTCATTGATTTCCCCCCCGTGCGAACAGTTCCGATGCACGATCTCCATCGCCATTTCTTCCAAACAACCTCATCCCAAACCGACCTACAAACCCTAGATCGTCCTCCCTCTGCCACCATGTTGATCATTAAATTACCAAACCATTTTTCTCACGACCATCCACCCGCTAGCCACCAGTATATGAACCCCCAATCAACCCAAGGTTCATTGATCACCAGAAATAACCAAAAAACCAAATTTAGTTCATAATCCAACTGCACCATCAATACTCAACTAAAAATCCTAATTTTTCTTTTAAAAATCCTAATTTATTAAGGGAAATCAGATTGTATACTTGAATTTACATATCGATGAACTTGATTTTTTTATCTGTTCTTCAATTTTTTTTTCTGTTCTTTCAATTTCCAGATAAATTTTCAAACTTACTTCTTATAAATAAAATTTTAAAAACTTAATTACGTATATAAAAAAAACAATATTTGTTTGAATATTTCAGTCTAACAAAGAACATATGAAGTGATTTTATATGTTCTTTTTATTTGAGGCTGTTAGGAAATAACAGAACTGTTTTCAATCTTGCATACTTATATAAAAATAGACCTATAGTCATGTATTCAGTTTCTAACAAACATGCATACATAAATTTAAACATGCATTACTAGGTTCACATCAAACATTGCTCAAACATCAAATTAAAACTGGTTTATGGGATTAGTCTACTCACCTTTAAGTCGAACAGAAAACACAGATGCCCTAAGGTTGAAACTATACTTTGAATTTTATTGATCTGCTATTTAGTTGAACCTTGGATTGCTTAATAACTGGCTGAAGTTTTAAGCTGGATTCATTTTGCATCTGCTTTGATCATTAGATTTGCTTCAGATTTGCATTTGTTTGCTTGATCTTTACTTGATTACTGACTTCATTTTCCAGGTTGAAGCCTTTTTGCTTTTCCAGTTTTACTACTTTTTTTTTTTTGCTTTTAAATCTTTTGTTTTATATTATGTTTGAGTTGGAAATGAAGAAAAGATTTCAGCTGAAGAATAAAATTCTTCTTTTATTATATTTATTGTATATTTTTATTTTTAGATTTTAAATTAAAGAAAATTGACATTTGTCCCATAAATGTTTTAGTTATCTTACACTTGTCTTTAACATACACTAAAGTGTTCACAAGTGTTTTAATGTTTTGTTATTGATTTACAAGTGTTATCCTTCTTATCTAAAATTTTGTTTAAGTTATGAATAGGTAATTATGTAATATTTACATGAATATAATGTGTATTTATTTTATATAAATAAGCTTTGGTTTTCAATAAATATTCATGTGAATTCAAATAACATTTATTAACAAATAACTTATGCTTTTGATTCAAATCTATATAACATGTGTTCATAAATTTGAGAAATTCAGTTTAACTCCTTATATAAAATTTTAAAACAATTTTACCTTATGATAAAATTAAAATGAAAGAAATATTAAAACAAATGAACCTTAAATTTGAATCTTATTTATTATTTTCAAAAGTATTAAATCAAATTATCATTTCAAATTACAAATTAAATGTTTTCATTTTAATTTAAATTAAAATGGAAACATTAATTAAATTCAAATCAGTATTTTTTTTTCTATTTCTAATATATACATAAAAATACATATATTTAGTTTGTTTGAAAATAATAGTTTTTCCCAGATATAAAAATTTCAGTTTCTATTATTTATATTCAGATATTCTTTATTATCAAAATTCTTATCTGTTCAATCTATAAGCCGGAGAGTTATCCATCTATTGATGCTCAAAAACCCGGGTTATCACAGATTGGTTATCTAAGTATAAGGCTGTTTTAAAATATGATAAGATAACTGTATTTTTAGTAACCAATATAGGGACAAAGGCTAAGGTATCATGTAAGAAACCCGGTATCCATATGTATAGTTTCCTTTTTCCCTTGAAACAGCTCAAGAAAAATTTAGGGTCTATTGAAGTTGTTAGAAATTTTTTCGATGTGTTTGAAGACATTAAAAGCTTACCTCTCACTAACAAATAGAATTCCAAATTGATTTTGTTCCTCGTGCAAGGCTTGTGATTCAACCCAAAAGAAGGATGGCTCCAAAGGAGAGAGAGGAGTTGGTAAATCAAACCTAGGATTTATGGAATAGAGAGTTGATTAGACCAAGTTATTGAGAAGGGTCTCTGTAGTAGTTTATATGGCTAAGTCCGATGGTTCTCTAAGACTGTGTGCAGACTATTGAAAATTGAATACGGTAACCATTAGGAATAAATATCCTTTACCCTGCATTGATGACATTTTCGACCTACTCCATGGGGCAACAATATTTTCCCAAATGGATCTAGCCACAAGATTTCATCAATTTAGAATTGCCGAAGATAGTATACCCTTAACTACATTTAGGGGGCTAGACTTTTATTTCGAATGGTTGGTTATGCCTTTTGGGCTAACCAATGCACCTGCATATCATAGACTTGATGAATCGCGTTTTAAAACAAATCCTAAATAAGTTTGTGTTGGTTTTCATTAATGACATTCTCATCTACTCTAAGTCTGAAGAAGAGCATAGACACCATTTGGAAGTAGCGTTGCGGAGGCATGTTCTGAAGGAAAAGTTTTCCAAGTGTCATTTTTGACAGTCAAAGATAAGATTCATAGGCCATGTTGTGTCAGGAGAGGTTATTTCAGTAGACCCGATAAAGGTTGAAGCTGTGCAACAATGGAAGCAACCATGGACTCGTACTGAAGTTCGTAGTTTCGTAGGATTGGCTGGATACTATAGAAGGTTCACACAAGATCATTCCAAGATCTCCTCTCATTTGACAAAGTTGACTAAGAAGGGTGATAAGTTCGTATGGACTCCTAAATATGAGGGAGCATTTTTGGAGTTGAAGAAGAGATTGACTAGTGTGCCAGTTCTAGCTATTCCAGATGAAAGGAGTGGATTGGCGGTTTATACCGATGCGTATGGAGCTCGATTGTGCGCTGTTTTGATGCAAAATGGTAGGGTGATTACATATGCAAGCAGACAATTAAAGCCACATGAAAGGAATTACGCAACGCATGATTTGGAGCTATTAGCAGTTGTATTTGCATTGAAAATGTGTAGACACTATTTGTTGGGTAAGAATCTCTCTATTCTTCTTTTTTCTTCCTTTTTCTTCCTTTTCTCTAAAATTCTAGTAAGTTAGTCTTCTCTCTCTAACTAGTTGAAAGATTTGAACTCTTCATAGATCATAAGCCCCTGAAGTACCTTTTCACTTAGAAGGATCTGAATCTGAGGAAAAAAAGATAATTGGAGTTTCTAGCATCCTACGACTTGGATATACTTTATATGCCAGGGAAGGCAAATGTTGTAGCAGCTGCTCTAAGTAGGAATGCAGTTTTATCTCTTTTGGTGGTTATACCAACTCTGTAGGAAAGAATTATGTGCAGTCAGAGGAAGGATAAAAATTCAGAGGAATTAATTCAAGTAGTTAGGGAGGGATGATATTTAGACTTTCAGGTGGACGATCGTGGTATTTTTAGGTCAAACAAATGACTGTGTGTTCCAGATGTAGATGGATTGAGGCTTGAAATTTTATTGGAATGCCACAAATCTAAATTAAGTATTCATCCAGGAGTTCATAAAATGTACAAGGATATGAAAAGAGTAATCTGGTGGCTAGGAATGAAGAAGGATATCTCTACCTTTGTAAGTAGGTGTGTGAGCTCTTTGTAAGCAGGCGTGTGAGCTGTCATCAAGTCAAAGGTAATCATAAGAAGACAGATGGATTGTTACAACCTTTGGAAATTCCAAAATGGAAATGAGAAATGATATCCATGGATTTTATACCAGTGAAACCAATTATAACTGCAACTTCTTTATCAGAGATTTTTATGAGAGAGATTGTTAGGTTGCACGGAGTCCCAATAAGTATAGTAAGTGATCGTGAACCTATATTTACCAGTAAATTTTAGGAAGCATTGCAAGTAGCCCTAGGAACAAAGTTAAGTTTTAGTATGCTTACCACCCTTAAACTGATGATCAAACTGAGAGGGTTAATCGCATCTTGGAGGATATGTTGAGAGCCTTCATCTTTGGTTTTGGGGGACATGGGAGGATCATCTACACTTAGTGAAATTCTCCTATAATAATAATAATTATCAAGCAAGCATAGGCATGGCACCTTATAAAGCTCTTTATGGAAGGCCATGCAAGTCACCAGCCTGTTTGGTAGAGTCTAGAGATTGTCTAGTGCTTGGTTCAGATATGATTAGAGAGGTGGTGAGAAGGTTGAATTGATTAAGATGAGGATGAAGGAAGCTCAAGATCGCCAGAAAAGCTATGCTAATAAAAGATGAAGGGATCTGGAATTTTCTGTTGGAGATCTTGCGTTCGTGATGATTTTGCCAATTAGAGGAGCGATTAGATTTGGAAAGGCTGGGAAGTTAGCTCCAAGGTATATCAGACCTTTCCGTATTCTTGAAAGGATTGAATCTCTTGCTTATAGGGTTGAGTTACCGAAGAGGATGGAGGGAGTTCATAATGTGTTCCACGTACCTCATCTAAGGAATATGTTCATGATCCATCTTTGATTGTAGATCCATCAATTTAGGAGTATTTAGGGATAGAACCAAACTTGATAGTGTTCAAACATCCAGTCTATATTGTAGATCAGGACGAGAAGAGACTTCAGAATAAACTGGTGAAGTTAGTAAAAAATTCACCTACTAATTTTCCCTCAATCCCCAAACACCCAGCTTCCTCCAGCAAAGAGCACGATGCTCCTCCACCTCTGATCGCCGAGAAATCGACGTAAACGCAAATTCCGTTCAACTCAAAAATTCTACCCAAATACAACTTAAAAATCTAGATATTACCATCAAAATTCAACATTTTTAAGTACAAATCAGATTATATACTCAAAACATGAAATTTGGATAATCGATTTTTATGACATAGTTGGTTACTTGCTGTAAATTATCATTTTCCCGAGAGATACTTAATATCATTACTTAAAATTATTTTTAAAAATGGTATTTCATCAATGCAAACACATTCTCTTAAGACATCATAATCTATAATGGTTTAAACAAAGAGAAATGAATTTATTTTGAGGTTCTTGGGTCTGTTGAACATAACAGAGACATGCACAGACATGCATATAAATATACACAGTAATTCAACTATACTCCAGGTAAAATACATCCATGCAAATCATATTTACAACATTACTACAATTATTTGTCACATGCATCAGTTAATAATGATGATTTAACTTAAAAAGTTTCAGGTTTACTCACTTATAACTTAGAACAGAGAACAATATCCTGCTTTGAAAAGCTGCTAGTTGATTTTGAACTGGAAGCTTGATCAACTTTTAGTTGAGTTGAACTTGAATCAAATCTTTGCTTTGCTTCAGTTTGAAACTTGAAAGAGTTGTTTGATTTATCTTTTATTTTTCTGGTTTTAGTTTTAGAATTAAAAGATGAAAGAAAGAAAGGAGTTTGATATATATACAAAAGTGTATTAAAATGAAGAAAACAAATTATTTGACACTTGTATTTGCATGACACTTCCTAGCTTACACATGTCTTTTCACATATTTTTTTAATATTCGCTTAAGTTTATTTTTATTTTTTTATGTTTACTTAATAAGATAAAACCCTTATTTATTCTTATTTTAAGCTTAAGCTATTTATACATTAATTAATAATTATATGTATACACACAATAAGTGTTTAAAATTAGAGTTTTAAATCTAATTTATTTTTAAGATATTTACTTTGAATTCCAAATTATAGTTTTATTCACAAACCATATATATATACATATACATATATATATATATATATATATATATATATATATATATTAATAATCGTAAAATGGCTAGCACATTTTATTTGTTTTGAAATGATAAGTTTGTAAATTTTAAACAATTATAATAGAAGATTTCAAATTAATATTGTCAAAATCTCGGGTCATCACAGCAAGGAACAGTAAAATTGTTGATGTCAAATTATAGCTTCATAAGTTAATATCGAAAGAAAGTGACCTCATTTATGATTTAAGACGACATTAGGTAATGTCGCATATAGTAGGTGTAGATTTTAAGGGGTTTGTTGCACCTTATCTTAGCCATTCGCGATGTAAGAGTTTCGTGACATAAGTACCAAACTAACAAGTTAATACAAAGCTTTACTAGTGTTGAATATCATAACAATGTCGTAAATGTTCGATATTGATGTACTGTAAGTTTTGGATCTTATAGGTCATCTTCGTCATCTAAAAACCTAGAACATATCATTTTTCATACTAATGACAGTTAACATCAGAATCCATTTGTGCAACATGAAAGCGTTGCATTATTGATTAATCAACATTGAACCTTCTACTGCACGTGGTTCCTATGAGGTAAAAACCCATTCCGCATTTAGCGGCGTGGTCTCATAGAATTATTTGTATGTTCATCATATTACTTGAGTATCCTCACCCTGATTTTCTAGACCGATCAGGGCGGTATTTTATTATAATACTCTAATCAGACCGAGTATTTTTTTAGATTGTCGTTGGTGGGGCATGGAGTTCATGGAGTAGAATGGATATTCAAGTGTCATAATATTTTTATTTTCCGTTGTATTATTATACATATACCTATCAACAATTGTAACGTTAGAACTTTAGCTATATTTTTGCATAGTTAAATACAATATGTATGTTTAATACATTCAGGAGATGATTTGCACAATTATTTAATCATATTTTTGCACTTAAATCATTTATAGTTAGTTTGAATTTTTAATTCTAAATTGCAATACCTAAGTTTTTGTTAGTTTGAATTTTTTGTTTTATTACTAATCAATAAAGAACGAATTTGTAAAGAAAGTATATTTGTTAGATTATATTTTTAAGTGATATTAAAATTTGGTAATATTTGTAAAGATGCATTTTGAATTTGTAAAAGAAGCTTATTTGTTGGATCATATTTTCAAGTGACATTGATATTTGGTAATATATGTAAATGGTTGTTTTGAATTTGTAAACGAAGTTTATTTGTAAGATTCTATTTTTTAGTGATATTAAAATTTGATAATATCTGTAGACTTTTGGCAGTTAGCATCAAAGGCGTGACATCAAAAGTATTACAACTATTATTAAAGACCATTTCTTCATATTCCTAAGGTATGATTATATGTGTATAATATTAGTAGCCAACATAGCTGGTTCGGCTGGTTGGTAATTCAGACTACGAAATTAAATGTTACGATTTTGTTTTTCAAGATCGACACTTGTTGACATCAATGAACCATATTTGGAAAAAGAAAAAAAATCTATGGTATCAGTAAGATCGTTTGCTAATATCTATTTCAACATATAATTCCGAAGTTGGCTAAATATCCGGTCAATGGTATTCATCTTAAATTCATCAATACTACAATTTCATATTGTTAATGTAATTTTGAATATTAAAAAAGATACATTGCTATCAGAGAATGTAATGCTAGGCTTGCTAGCTCATTAACCAACGACGACGCTATAATCAAACGGGTAAAAGAACGTGTACCGTGCAAAATCAGTTGATAGTGCAACATTGTGAACATTCTATACACAGTATGATTTACCCTCAAAACTATACTGAACATTGTTCCATCGACAACTCTGATTTACGTGGAAAAGAGAATGCGGGCTCAGGCCCAAAGAATCAAAACGCCTCCAAAATTCCTCTATTAAATTCCAGATCCGTTCCAGTCGTCCTAGCACATCTTTGTTCACTTAAAGTAGGGTTTTATCTTTTCGATCTCTCCCGCAGCCACCAAGTTCCTCCACTCGTCCTCTCTTCTCTGCTTGCAGAAGTCTGCCTACCTCCTAAAGCAAAGTAATGTTTTGATTTTTTTTCTTACGATAAATTATTTTGACATTCCGGATGTGTGTTAAATGATTAAGCTGATTAAGGAAATAATTGTTTATGAAAGAACATGACTGGGAATTATTGAGCTGATTGATTAGGAAATATTCCGGTTCAATAATCGTAGTGGTTTGTTAAGGAAATTACACGTTTGCTACTTAGGAATCTAAACCAAATCGCATAGGAAAATTTGACATGTAAGTTTCTTCTGTAATATGTTCCGTTAGGAATTTAAATTATTCTAATTCTATAGTATGCTAACTGAAGTTAAACCTATTTCTTTTTGATATGTTCTCTCATAAGTTCAGTTTTTTTCCATCTCGCACTTCCTGAAAATCAAAGGAACTAAATTTGGTTGAAATAATGATTTTACTAATAAAACAATTCATCGTAACATGGTCTATTTCAAATATGCTATTAGATACTATGCGTAGAAAAAAAGACAACAAAAATTGAGTGAGATTTGAGAAGCAAAACTCTAAAACTTATAACAGAAGGATGAAACAATACTAAGATGCAATATCTACATAATTTGTTGTTTTCAATGTGCAACATCATTGGGGTTTTTCAATGTGCATAGGTTGCTTGGTACATTTTACTAGTTATACGGTTGCTTCCGCTAAGATAAGTTTTTCTAAATTTATAATTGTTGAAAGTTATGGTGATGCAATGAAAAACCTATAGGACGTGCTTACCCCATTTTAAGTTGGAGACTTCACACAACCATGGATTTAACGCTTTGTGAGACTAGCATTCCTACACTGTGTGCATAGCATTGGGAATGAGACTCAAATTCCCTCGGGAAATAATTCTAACGTCGATAATAAACTCGTGAACTACAACTGCCATGATTTTAAACCTCTTATATTTCGTCAGTGATCTCCTTTGAGATCTCATTTTCATACTTAGACGAGATGAGATATCAAACCTCATTCATATCTCCACTAGCGCTCATCTCGTTCGAAATATTCAAATCTCACCCTGAATATTCAAACCTTATTCGAAATACGGATTAAAATCTCAATTCGGATCTTATTCAAAATTATATCCTTTTTTCTTTTACATAGCATTTTATCGTATTGATTCAAAAGAAGCTACTCAATCCAATTAGTTTTTACCAACTCCCTAAACATATTATTTTACTTTTTATCTTGACGAGCCATAATTTCATTTTTTTTAAATATTTAAATAAGAGGATATTTTTCAATCATTACAGAATAAATTAAGCTAATCAAACTACCATTTTTCTTTAATACATTATTTCAATTCTTTTTCTATAAAAGTCAAGCATGTTAAATATTTAGTGTACCGAGAAAATTATAGTGGCTAAATAAATCATCAAAATGCCAATTTTAGACGTACAAGTTAATTTGAGATATTCACAAGATGAACTTTAAGGCCTAAGATGTCAATTCAAGATGTGCACCTGAGATACACTTACCTTGTCTAAATGCTCCTCCCATACGAGATATAGTATGTGAAATTCCGAGATGAAACATAAATGAAATCCAAAATTTAAAACCATAACAACTTGTGTTGTTTGAGGTAGAGCAGGACGTTAAGATTGGCATTAGAATCCAGACGGAGTTCAAATGTGCGTTCGGCACATAGATTTGCATAACAATGTTTGCATTAAATAATTACAAAAACTACTTATTAATGTTGATTAGATGATCGCTACTTAATAGTTTACTATAATTGATGTATAAATATACCCCATATATATGTATATGTTTTTGTATGTATAAACATGTAAATGTTTCGTCAATAAATGTAAGAACAAAATAAGTTATTTTACATTTCATAGAAGCAATAAAATTTATAGTAGTAAAGTTTGTGTTATGACAATGATTGATATTTGTATACAAAATAATCTTAAAAAGCTCAAGTACAATGTTAAGTGAATAATATAAATTTCAATTTATAGTTATTTTGTGTTGGATTAAGAAATTATTTTAAAATAATTTTTAAAAGGCCAACACAATTAAAATAAAAAATTTAAGTAAAGTCAAATTTCAAAGAAGTCAAAAATTAAAGCGTTACTTTCATTTCCAAATATAAAGAAGAATTGTTATATTTATTTACTAATTGTTTTGTATTTTTTAAAAAAGATATAGAAAAAGGATCTAAACATTGAAATTCTTGAAATACAAATGTCTACAATAAATAAACTAAGTAACCAGGCGATTTTATTGTAAATGTATTTAATTTAGTCAAATAAAAAATAAAGTCATATGAAAACGCCTATTTTTTGGCTCTTCATGAAAGCTAAATGCTTAGACGGTGCCTCAAACAAAGGGCATAATAAAACGGTATAATAATAAAGACGGGATGTTAAAATTGTAAAATAGCACGTAATCGGCGTTCAGTGGTGCCTCGACGGTGCTCCTGACCGCATAGATGATAACTGCACTATATTAATGAGTGCATTTAGTGGTTTTTTTATCATCATGTTATTTATTTTATTAAATGTAGCAGTTAACGTTAATCCATATTAGAGAGCAATTAAAATCTAATGTGGCTTAAACAACCAATTGATTAGGCCACAACACTTTCTTAATTGCTTTTTGTGTCAAACCTTAATTTTCTCAAAACCTCCTTTTATTTTCTCAAGACCCTTATCTGATTCGAAGTTTGTCGGTTTTAGAATTGAATTTTCAGTGAGATCTTTTATTTTTTAATTTGTCCATGTGCTTTCAAAAATTCCGTTGTAATATTTAAGCTTTCATTTTGTTTTATGAACTACAATTTGAATTTAGATGTTCTAACACTCATGTTTTTTCTACTTTTTTCGGGAAAATAATAATTTGCAAATTAAATATCACGCCGAGTCAAAGATTGACCATGAACATCAAGCTTGGAATTAGAACATGAAATGATAAATTACATCTAGGACAAATTTTTTTTTAAGTATTATCTTCGAATCATTCATCACTACGTTTTTAATAGTTCATTCTTTTTATAAAGTATTTGGTTTTTAATAGTTTATTCTTTTTATAAAGTATTTGGAGATTGTGTCTGAAAAAGTGTATGACATGCTGCTTTGACATTTTTGCTGAGTCAATTACTATAGAAATCATCATGAATCTTACAAATTTCAGTTTTGGTTTCGGGGTCTGGTTATTATTTTCCATACAGTATCATAGATATGTGTTATATTTATAAAAACTTATCGTAAAATGAATACCAAGATATAAACGAACAATATCGATCAATGCTAAATAATTATAACTCTAATTTTAATAATTATTTATTTATTACTTCGTTTTTAACTATTTATTTTAATTAATATTTATATATTTTGTAATTTTGTTTATTTTCAAAGATGAACATTCATGATAAATATTCATATAGTTGATGCTCATTGGTTCTTTTATTTTTTGAAGTTCATTATTAATTTCAATTTGGTACTTTTTGGTTAATGCCAAAACCAAAACATGATGATCAAAATCTCGGTGTTTTAACTAAAACCCCCAAGCTTGATAGGAAATTAATTTGGCTTATGTATGGATAGTATATCGAGACATTTGAAAATATGTTTAATGGTAAAGTAAGCCTATTTATGTTTAATGAAATTATTTCCCCTTGTAATGTTTTACTGCATATTTAGCAAATTAGTTTTACTTCAAAGCATTGAGCGTTGACACGGTAATTCTCCTCAAGAAACAACTAGTGTGAGCCCGTGCTACGTACACGGATTTACCATATAATTTAGGCGTTGATTAGAATTTTTAGTTATATGAAGTTGAAAATGCATGTTTACAGATTGTAATTTTTTAAAGAAGCTTTTCATGAACATCAGTGAAAAACCTTTTTTGATGAATCTGCTTAACTAATGTCAAAGTATATAAAATATAATTAATATTTTAGAGCATAACGGCTTTATAAAATAAACGACAACATCGACTTTATGTCGTTCCTAAACCAGTTAGCATTACATTACTAAACATGTCTATTGATTAATTTTTAAATGTAAACAATATAATTTCAACATAATTTTAAACTTAGTTTAACGTATAAATTTAAATATATACAACGTGGTTTGATAATACTATTCTAAACGTGGAATAGAGACATTGTGTTCAAAATGAAATTATGACCACACTCTAACATTTGTATCGTTAAGCTTTTTGACATTACATATATAATACTAATTAAATTGGAGAAAATATTATAGTAGATTAGAAACATCGTATTTTTCGACACAAATAACATAATATAACATGAAAATTATATGTAATATATATATTGTATAGTCAAATAATTTGTCTTTTTACTTAAAGTATTCGGGCTAACATAATAACTAAAATAATATGAAAATACATAATTAAAAGTAAATTAATATCACTAAAATACTTTTAGATACACCAGAAATACTTTACCCGACATTTCATTAAAGATAAAAACTGACAAGCACCATTGTCCCAGTGGTTAAGTGATTCGACTTTGGTGCTAGAGGTCACAAGTTCGAAATTTGCATAGCGTGATTCGAACATATATTGCCATGTGATTTGTGGTATGTTATCCCAGTGACATGTTGTATATAAAGTACCAATTCAAAAAATAAAAATTTGATCACATGGTGTGAAAAATACAGTCAACAAAGCAAAATGCGTGGAAACTATGAATTGCTCAAATAATTATATTGTTATCCATCAATTGAAGAGTTAAAAATTCAATATCAATCAAGCCTCTTACTAATCTTCATTATTTACCCTGCAAAATCTATGAAATGATTAGTTATGCAGAAACTTCCGTCCTACCTCTTCCCTTTCAACAAACAGACATCGCTTAACACCTAATTCAACATATTTTTCATTTAAATTCCACTTTATTCAATAATTCATCACCTTGTTTTTTTTTGATATGGCACTTCATATACAACATATCACCGAGACAACATATCACATGCCAATAAACGTTTGTATCACGCTGTGTAACTTTAGAATTTGTGACCTCTCGCATCAAAACCGAATCACTTAACCACTTGGATAATGGTGCTTGTCTCATCATCTTGTCTTTTCTCATGTAATTAGCCTTCATTCTTTTTTTATTCACATGGTATTGTGGTTTCCAACATTTATTGTGAGTTCTATTTGGAGATCCATTCAAACATTGGATATGAATTTTATTAGGAGTACCAACTCAGCGTTGGTACTATTTTTTGTTTGTACAACCAAACATCGACACAATATATATTTAACCTAATTCGTTCTTTATATAAGTAAGATAATGATTATAATCATATATTATTATATATATAATATGGCATATTGCATTTCAAGCATATAAAAATACATAAAATGTAATGTTGCCATTAAAATCGTAAACATAGCCTGACAACATTTTAAACGTTTGTTGAAAAAATATCTAACATTATTTTCTCCCATTTATTCTTTAGCTAAATGCATGAAAGGAAGGAAATGTATTTTTAAAGAATGGATGGTGCATTCCTATTTTACCATTTCTCTACAGTAAAAAAACATTTATTAATGTTATAAAACAATTCAAATTACACATTCTCTTGTAGAGGAATTTACAATGATTTTGAAATGGTGTTGATAAAAGGAATTAATTGATTGCAAATCAATTCTCTAATCGATTAACATTAAAGAAAATTAATATGTAACTGAAATTTTAATAAAATGTAATTTCAATTAAACAGAATTAATTGTAGTCAATTCTCTATTTAGTTTAAATTCGTGTCCGATATAAATTTTAACAGTTAATTAGTTAAAATTCATATTAGTTCCTTTTATTCTTATGGGAGTATTATTTGATATAATCTTACTACTTGAATTTAGTTTACTTGTACACATTAATAATATGTAGATGCATCCATTGGACATGTATGAATAAACATGTGAACAAAATCTTTTTGTGTATATTATATATACACACATACAATGCTTGAACCCAAATATTAAAAGAATATTTTTAGAAATTTTTGTATGCAAATTACTATTGTAAAAATAGTTCTAACCATGTTTAGTGTTCAACTCATTAAGAAAATAGTTCTACTAAGGGTTATATTTATTCCCAATTTTATAATGTACAATTTGAATCACGTCACTATGCTATATTATCAATTATCGATAAAACTAAAAAAAATATGTCATTGAAATTTCAAATTAAACACATGTTCTCTAACAAATTTATGACATTATAAACTAAGAATATTTTCTAGTAGTTTTTAGGAATGAAGAATCATTATATTTGGCATTGGTGCATTTTGATAAAGAGACATCTCTGATATGGAAGTTTTTTAAATTTATAAAAAATTATTAACGTGATGATAACTTAATTGTTTAAACTCAATCAGAATCTACATATTTCCAGTATATAAATAAATATATATACATATATAAGAATAAACACCAAGAGAATGAATTTATATTTAACTTCGTATAGAATTGGGAGAATGGAAGTAACTTAAGATAATAATATTTACTAATTCAAACTTGAAGCAAATTAGTACGTATTATTTAAAATATAAATTTAATGCTATATTTCATTCCAAATTAAATAAGAGAATTGATCATAAAGGTTTTTAATCAATTTTGTGTCATGCTAGTTAAATGGATTAGTTACCATAAATTCGAGAATTAATTGAATATTAAAGATGGAATAATATTCATTTCTTGTTGAATCTTGGCTTGTGGTAGTCATTAATATCAATAATCAACTAAAACAAAAACATGTAAGTAAAGTTTCAAATTAACTTATAATAGCTCGGAGACTTGTATATATAGTTTGTAATATTCAATTAATTATATAAAATCTGGTAGGAGCCTTGTCAACCTAGTTTCCTTTAGAGAAAAAAGTTTCAAATTAAATTACAGATATTCTCTATTAAATTATATATATTCTATATAAAGTTTGAAAAAAAGAACCAAAACCTTTATTTTTAAAACTAAAAACATAAAAAGAACTAAACATTACATTGATTTGGAAGCCGATAGCATAGATGATAATTAATGGTCTAACCCTTTGACTTAACTTTTCATCTAGAGTATCATTTAGGTTTATAAATCATGTAATAAATTATAAACTAATAATTATGTATATATGGTATCATTTGTATCATTTCTACTATATTAGGCTTACCCAAGAAACTTGAATCATCACCTTTGCATACTCCATCTTTGGTAATTGTAATTGCTCGAACATGATTCTAGTTTTTTTGAAAATGTGCAAATTATATTATATGAATAAGAACTACAGAACATGGTTAATAAAAAACTTGGTCAATAAAAGGTACATTTCTAAAATATGAATTTAAGTAAAACAACAATCAAGCTTAATCCATCAAAAGATCAAATGTTATATTGAACTAAAAGTGGGATTAATGGATTTGCATTAGGAGAATTAGTATGTACTTGGTCCTCCAATTGAGTCTTAATAAAATAATAATTAATCATAATAAACTAATTAGTTGAATTCAGATGGAATGAAAATAATATCAATTAATTCCATTTAGATATGATCATCTCCATTTGAACTTAGTTTACTTGTAACATTATTGATAAATGCATCGTTAATCCACCATGATATGAAAATATTTCCAAACTACAAAAAATTCAAAACAATATAATATTAAATAGATTTTGTAGAAAATAAAAGATAATTACTCTAGTGTAGCTTTTAAACATTCCATGGCCTTTGAAATACTCACTATAAATATCCATATTAGACCATATGTTGATTAAGATGGATACTAACTAATACTATAGAAAATAGGTTTAGGTTGAGTAAAACAAAATAAACATTCAAATAAAATTAAGCTTACAGAACACATTTTAACAACTATACTTTTAACATAAGGCAGCCGAACAAAAGTGTTATATATACATTTATACCTCTTTTCTTCTAATATATGGTATAAAAATTTATAATTTGATTTTTACATCATGTACATTATTTTCCCCAACTTAATTTTCTATATATTTATATTTAAAAATGAAAAAGGATCAACTTTAATTTCGCTAGATTAATTTTTTTTTGAAGATTCTTTTTTATCACTGTGTTAGTACTTAAAAAATAAATAAAATGAAATTCATGATCGTATTAAACAAACGAAATCAAATGGACATCAATGTAAATACAAAACTTGAGAACACAAAAATAATTCATCTTTACGTTTCATAAATTTTATAAAACAACTAAAATTATATGATATCCATGTATCAACAAATATAATAACCTCCTGCAAAATATGATGAAAAAAAAATTCACAGTCATACAAATTGAAACAAAAATAATAAGAAAATATGATGTTTTACTAGCTTGGTTTGCTTATATACTGATACAAATGTAATAACCTCCTGCAAAATATAATGAAAACAAAATTCACAATCATACAAGTTGAAACAAAAATAATAAGAAAATATGATATTTTACTAGCTTGGTTTGCTTATATACTTATATTTCAGAAGGGAAGAAAAGGTCAACGTTACCTCTAGTAGATTATACAAAATTGAAGATTAATTAGTATATATGTTTCAAATAAACTAATTATGCTCAAAAAAATGAATGAAAGATATGAAATTCATAATTGTACCAATAAAAAGAAATTAGATGAACCTCCATGTAAACACACAAGTACCGATCAAAGATTTTACAAAACATTCGAAGATCTATGATATCGATGTATCAATAAATCAAATATCCCCTTGCAAAATACAAAGCAATTCAAATTCATAATCAAACAATCTGGAACGAGAAAAGAATGAAACATCATTCTGGACACAATTTGAAATAAAAATATGAAATCCTGATTTTAGAAGATAAATAATGAACTGAATCAAAAATTAAATGAAAGAAATAATAAAATAAAAATCAAACCTTTAAAAAGGGGTTCACCTATCCACGAAGCCAAAGTTTTTAAGAGGCTTTCAAACAAATCTTCCACGAAAATAATAACGTTGAAAGCAACGGGTAAGAACATAATCTTTGTAAAACATGAATAGAAAAATAAAAAGTTTAAGTTGAATCAAAAGTGAATAACCATTAATAGATTTAGTTGAATTCTAGTCATACTAAATTATTAAAGAGATACGCTAAAAAAATGTTTAAAAAGTATTTTCAATTTGATTTGGATTGAGAACTGATTTTTCTTTTAGTTGTGGTATACACATGAAACTGGAAAAGGTAAGAGATAAAATTGTTCGAAAGCGAAATAGGAGGGAAAAAAATTGATGATGAGTAATAACTGTGAAAATTGATAAATTATATTTTTAGTGTGGAAAAGACGATGATTAAATACCGTCAATTGCAAATACATTAATGAACTATTAAAATAAATACATACATAAAAGTAGCTTTTGGGAGTTTGTTTATTACATAGTTGAGATTTAATGTTAGTAATTTCTGGATCATATTCTTTGTGGAATAATGAAAAAACTTATAAGGGAAAATAGAAAAAATGTATTGTAATCAAAGGGATAATAAAAATATGTCAAGATGGCTGAATTTTTCATATAATATAATAGAACAAAACAATCCTACAAATGTACAAATTTGGCATCTTTAATTATGTTTATCAACTAAAGTAAAAATATCTTATCCACTAAATGAAATAAAACTTTAATTAATGTGTATTTTGCATCTTTTATTTTTTCTATAAGTTAATATTCCACGTTTTACTCTCTTCTAAATCTAATGCCCTATGTATGTATTTTCTGAGGTGTGGGGGGTTCAAAAGGTAACTAAATTAATTACTCAAGTCAAGAAACAAACTATATATCAATAAAAATTAAGCATAGTAAAGGAAAACTAAAAAAAATAATACTATGCATATCGTGTTGTGATTCCCAAAATATGTCTTGGAAAACACATAAAAAATAAGTTTTGAAAAATTTAATGCATTTAAAATCTCACAACGTTACTTTTTCAAAAATAAAGTGGAAAAAAGAAGAGAAAAATAATAATAATTACATGACATACATTTAACTGCTTGAATTTTTATATAATGACCTAATAAAGATGGAAAATCTTAGATTTTATACTTTTTTCCAACTTAAGTTTGTAAAATCTAAAGCTAAACATAAGTGAAATGAAACCCATTATAATGTTACGAGTGTTACGGCATGTGCTTTGCGCATGATGATGGCACATGCTTCGTGCGTGAATTGTTTTTCTGCAAACTATATATGTTTGGTACATTCAAGAGAAAATGATTTATACAAATATTTAACCATAATTTTACGTTGAAATCATTTTTGTTAGTTTAAATTTTATTTTCAAGTTGCAACATCAACTTTTTTTTTTAAGTTTGAATTTTTGTTTATATTGTTAATTAATAATTTATTTGCTACATCATCTTTTTAAATGTTATTAAAATTTGATAGTATTTGTAGATGGATGTTTTGAATTTGTAAAAGAAATTTAATTGTTAGATCCAATTTTCAAGTGATATTAAGATTTGGTACTAAAGACATTTTTGATAGTCCACGTTGACACCAAAAAAGTGTGACACCGAAGGTATTACAACTATGATTAAAGATTATACATTCAGTGTATTTGCGCCAAAATTGGTCATAAACCCCAAGTATCGTGAAAGCACCATGTTATGGATATAGATCAGCAATATTCCAAACACAAATCTCAGATCTAAGTAATATTAAGTATAACAATTCAGAAATAACAATCAGTGACACAAGGTTTATAGTGGTTCGGTTATCTCCGGCCTACGTCCACTTCAAATTATAATCCTTTATTGATTCTCCTTGTTGGTTACAGATGATTACAGCAGTTACAGTGAAGAAATTTGAGTACAACAGCTGTTATGAAGTATAGAATTGAATCCGGCAGAGTCTTGACGTCGAATAGCCAAAAGATTCTTTTTCTGTAGGCATCCGGGGCTATTTATAGGCGTAGGAGGCTGATATCTCGCTCAGACTTTGGGAGACTCATTCCGACACGTGAGTGGGCCCACGCGATCGATCCCACCAAGTTTCGACTCGATCTGTGATCGATACGAATCGATTCCGTATCAATCAAGAAATGGTCCAATCGAGCTGAAACTTGGCAGGAACATTCTTTAGCTCGTACGTAAGCTCCTGTGAAGATTTCGTAGTATTTGGACTTGTAGATTGTGAGATATGATAGATGTAAGATCATGTTTTTCGTAGCCTATTGCCTTCGAATCCTTGCTTTCGTATCCCTCCTGTTCGACTCGATCGAGGCACGTGTGTGCGAGGTGACGTGGTGCAGATCGCTCCACCTTTTTTGCTGAGTCGACCGAGTCGTTCCTATTTGAACTCCAATTAGATCCATCCACATCTTTTCATTCTCATTCGTCTACCCCAACCCTTGTTCGTATTTTTGGTCTATGTCCATCGAAGTACGTACTTTCGTATCGATGCCTGTAGTGTGTTTCGCATCGATCATTGTACATGTTGATCGATTTGAAGCGACCTTAGATGATGTATGTAGGATAGATACGAGGAAGGTGTAAGCCGATGGATACAAAACGAGGCACAGACACGAACATGGTCGATTGATGGATACGAACGAAACCTTACCTGGTGGATACGACGGAAGTCTGTAGAGTCGTAGAGTCGATGGATTCGAAATGAGCTCCTATGGTCGATACAAAATCCTGGATTCGAAGTGCAACTCTCTCCCCATCCTGATCGATACGAACGTCATTGATTCGAAATGTACCGATACAAAATGCTGCATGCCGATCGATACGAACAGTATCGACTCGAATCCCATCCTCTGATCGATGTGAAATGCATCGATACGAACCATTCCTTATGCATTTTAATCCACTCATATCTTGTGCGTACGAACTCCGATTGACCTGAAATTCGAAACGTAGCATCTCCTAGCCCTGATCATCATCTCCAATCGATTTTATCCTGATCGAAGATCGGCCAAATTTTAACGACATCGATTGCAGCCTTTTTTCCAATCAATCTTCAATCCTAACATCCATCCCTTCTTGCCAATTTGTTGATATCCCAGCCTTGACCAAAAGGTGGGATAACATTTGTGTAACGACCCAGAATTTTAAAACAATTTAAATACGAGAATATTTAATTTATTTTAAATATTTGAATGATGGTTTGGATTGAATTTTCAATATAACTATGAGTTTGCCGGTTAAATTTTAAAATTTAATCTATTTAAGTTGAATAAAAATTTGAATCTAAAATTTTAAGCCGATTAAAAATATTTCAAAGGCTTGTAAAATTTATATTGATAGTACTGAAGATTTTAGAAGCTTCAGAATTGAATTTGAAAGTGAATTGTTCAGTTTTGAAATTTAATCGTTCGAATCGATATTTAAAAATAGCCGTCCGAGGCACAGTCTCGGAATTCGACAAAACCAGTTCCATTGGGTCCGGAATATTGAATTATTCTCGGATTTCAAATTTCGTAATTTTCGGAGTTGATATGTGATCACACGGCGTGTAAACGCGTTGAAATTGAATTGGATTCAATTTAAATTTTAAAATTTAAATTGGTCAAACTTACACACGTTCGTTTCCCTATAATTGCTCCTAAAACCATGCCGAGTATCACGCAGAAATCACGATAGAAATCGTGTAAAACATGCCCAGTTGATTTTAAATATCTTCCCCCTTTTCAAATTCTGTATCATTCAAAAAAAAAATTATTCAGAGAATTTTTTTTTATAAATGGCCGAAGACCTTCGCGTCTCTCTCCCTCTCCAGTTTCGAAATCAATTCTTCCCCAAATTAAACGATTCGTTCTTTCATTTATATAAAAAAAAAAATTAAAACAAAAAAAAATGGTTGCCGCGATTCAGAATGGAGGAAGCACGAGCGTAGGGAGGCCGAGGCAGGCATCGCGACTTCTTTTGGTGCTCGCGATTCGTGGGAAATTGAAAGCACGGCGGCGCACGCTCGAGGGCAGTGAGGATCGCGACTAGGGCTTCGGCAGGTGGCGTGAGGCGACGCGAGGTTGGAGGTGATGGCTCGAACTCGTGAGCGACTTCGGCTTCGATTTGGAATCGATGGAGGAGGCAGGGCCGCGTGTGCACGCGCGACATGAGGCGGCGACTCGCGAGCATGGTCGAGACGACAGCAAGCTAGGGAACTCGAGTTCGAGTTTGGGGGATTTCAAATACAGTAAAGGTAAATTTATTTATTCATTTTTTTTCGTATCAGTACTGATAAAAAAAAATGAAATGAAAAATATACTGTAAATAAGTTTTTTATATATATATATATATATATATATATATATATATTTTGGGTTCTAAAAATAAACAGTAAAAACAGAAAATGTAAACATAAATTAATTTACATATATATGGACAGTTTCCAAATAAATTATGTTTAGAAGAAAAAAAAATGATATTTATTAATAGTTAGTTAATAAAATTTATTTAAATAGAAATTAAATTTGTTTGACAAAATTTGAATTTATATAAAAAAAAAAATATAGTTTGAGTTTAATTTTTGTTAAAACAAAGTATTAAAAAAGAATTGTTTGAAACAATTTATTAAGAAGGGATTTAATTTTAAAAATTGTAACCTTTAGTTAAAATAAATTTATTAACCAAAGAAAATAATTTATTTAAGGAAAGATTAGTTGATTTAAAATTAATAAAAAGGAAATTAAGTTCAATAAGAAATTTCTAGTTAGAATTATTTTAAAAAGGGATAAATTGTTAACTTAATTTATTTAAGTAAGTTTAGTTGAAATTAAATTTGGATTAGACAAATTGTTAAGAATAACATGTTTGAAATTAAAAGGAGTTAGTTAATAAAGTTTATTAAAAGAAATTTAAATTTTTGTTAAATAAAATTTTAAAGAAGAAAATTTGTTTAAAACAAAATTTTTAGTTTAAATAAATTTATTAAACGAGAAATTGGTTTGAAACGAAACTATCAGTTAATTTAACTATTAAAATAAAAGCACCGATGAATCGAAATTATTAAACGAAAATTTATTATTCGATTATTTCGAATATTAATAAATTGTGTAAATATTTATACTAGGTATAAATCAAGAAAATCGAGTCAAGAGGAAAATTGGATTGCTAATAAAAGCAAAGGTGAGAACTTCTCACTCAAAAGGAATTTCTGTTGTTTATTTAAATTTTAAATAGTTAGATTTAAAATTTATTGACTCTGTTGATTGAATGTTTGAATGATGATTGTTATATATATTGGATGAGACCCTATTGCGCCGTTAGTAAGCGGATATATATTTATAAAATCCCATATACCGCGATATTCCGTCTTGAAACGGAATGGTATTGTGCTAATGTCTGTGGATGCAGGGAAACAGGTTGGAGGGATCCAACTGGATTCCTCACAAGTGTTTGTTTATTTTCATATATTGTGATATTTGATTGTTTATCATGGATGATATATGATGTGTGAAAATCGTGATTGACTATCGATGTGTTACATCATCGGATCCAATTTTTGAAATTTAAAAACAACGATTTTAATTTCTAAAGTGATTTTTTTTAAAATATTACGTTTATATAATATTTTTTGGAATTGATTTATTATAAATAAATAAACGTTATAATTTTTATGTTATAAAAATTATGATTTTTGAGAAATGTAGTTAAAAGTTGATTTTTGAGAATATGGGATTAATGATTTGACAAAATAATTTAAACTGGGATTTTTGAATCTATTATAAAATGAATAAAGGTGATGAAATTATAAAGAACTGTGAAGATGTTTCAAAAGAATAATATAAATTGTTTTATATTAAAAAGATTTATAAATTGATATTTATAAATTAAAAATATAAGAATTATAAAACAAGCTTTTATAAGTGTTAGAATAAATTGTAAATGAATTTCATAAATAGAAATGGAATTATAGAATTATAACGATGAAGTTATAAATAGAATTTTATAAACAGTATAAATTGATTTATATAAAAGATTTACAAACGGATATTTGTAAATTAAAATATTGGAATTATAAAACGAAGTTTTATAAGAGTTAGGATGAATTGTGAATGAATTTCACAAATGAATGAATTTATAGAATTATGAACGGTGAAGTAATAATTGGAATTTTATAAACAGTAGGTTTATAAAATTTGTGAAGTTATTTAAAAGAATAAGATTTTGGATAAATAGATGAATCTTATAAGTTATAAGATTTATAAAATTTATGAAGTTTAAAGGAATGATTTTATAAACAAATAAATTATAAGTATTTAACTTATAATATGAAATTTTTAATATATCATTGTGATATGAATTGAGATAAGTTAATAAAGGAAATTTATAAAAGGAAGTTGTTATAAAAGAAATAGAAATAGAATTTATAAACATTGTTTTATAAATTCGCAAACTACTTATTTTGATAAGTAAATTGTTGTAATTTATTTATAGAGTTATATTCATGTTTTAGACAGTGAATAATTCCTTAAACTAAAATGAATAGAAGTAATGAAATTGGTTAACAATATATTCACGTTTTTGAATAGTGAATAATATGTTAAAGAAATTATTTAGAATGTGATGTTTTAAATAAAATTAAAACGATCTAATGATGTTTTAAAATATGTTGAGATTTGAAATCATAGATTTCAACATTTTTTGTTGAAATAGATGTTTTCGAGAAATAAAAGGAAATGGTAGATTATAACACTGTTGTTATAATAGATGATTTCCGAAAGGAAATGTTTTGTATAGTATTGGGATTTATATATCTATTTTAATTTCGAATCCCTATACTAGTGATTTTGGGTTATCGTAACGATGTTCTACGCAACATTCGTTTTGGCCCAAATAAATATGGTTAAGTGAATGATTTCCTTAAAGAATGAAATATATACTTAATTTCGATTAGAATATATGGAATATTTTCCAAGGTTGAAAATAAATAAATTTTGTGGATTACTTATAAAATAAATAAGTATGGAAATTGTTTTTCCAATGAGAAATGTAAAGTTTTGAGAATTTCTCTTTCTGAAGATAAATTGGAAATGAATAATAGAAATTGTATATTCGTGAATATTTTGGAATATAAATTCAATATAGAATTTATAAATGGAATTGGGAAAATAGGTTTAAAAATAAATATCGATTTATTTTTGAAGTATGGAAAGTTTATATCTTCTAAAGATATTTTGGAAAATAAATAATTTGAAAAATTATTTGGAATCTGGTGATGTTGGCATATCCATTGATAGTTCAATAACCGACTATCGATATTTACCTTAAATGGTACATGTTGTGATTTGTTTGAAATTGAATGCCACACTTATTTTTTTTAAAATAAGCGCTCACTATTCGGGTTAACCGGGAAAGGACCATGGGGTCGTATAACCCATTCCGAATATGTGATACGTCGTTATGAATTGCATTCGAAGACCGGTGTTGAAGACCGGATATTTTCGAAAACGAAAGGGTTTCTTGTCGAATGTCTTTGCATCGACTGGTCCCCGGTATAGAGACTCCATATGTGATGGGAAGTCCGAACGTGATTAGTGAATATCCGGATTTCAAGGACTTCTTTGTAAGTGCCTTCGGTTCTGTTCGAGCCCGGAACAGACTTGTATGGATTGTGTGTCTGACATTACAAGTTGAGATATAAAGCCGATTTCTTTCAAATATATTTCTGTGGTGGCGGAGAATTTATTCTTTTAGCTTAACACCCTTCTCTGAGACGTACGAGCTCAGAGGTTATATAGTTGAAGTTATCAGCGATATATTCCCAGTTTGGTAATGTGACATGCTGAGTGATGCTGAAATGATCATTGTGTTGATTATTTGCGATAGGATCATTTATTTGATCGTCTATCCTTGTGATCATTGTGTTGATCATTTGTTGACCCAAAGCATGGCTTTTGTATAAAGTATGTTTTTGTGGACGTGAATTCGTCGAGCCTCACATCCCGTGAATGGTCAAAACAGGAAAGAAGCACAAGGTTATGAGGGGTAGCACCCTTTAGGATGTGTCCATTTCCTTCTGGAAAAGGGTGGTGTCATGGTATGGAGCCCAGATACTTACTCATGTTGAAAACACTTTATGATTGTGTGAATTGATTACGAGCGCTCGGTTGATAAAGGTCCCAAAGGACCGGGGGATGGCATATTCGGTCAGTTGTTACTCAGTTAGGAGTAACCCGGCCTTGTGTTGGTAGAGATCCGGTTTGGTTCTCGGGGATGTCCATCCAGAGGCATTCTCATGTGGCAATGGGAAGTTCCTTGGCCTGATCATTCGTTGGAAATCCAATTCCCAATACGAAACTTGTACGGTATTAGTTGTAGAACCTGCCATTCACTTATGGTGGTCACCACTGTTTGGATGGTAGCTATAGTAGGCATAGTTCGAAATGTCTATGTTGGCTAAGATTTATATTCTACTTTCGAAATGAATTTTTCTCTACACTATGCACTAGTAATAATATCAAATGTTATTTTAAATGCGTATCAAGCATCTTTGACTATCATAAGGAGAAATCTCCTCCGATTCTGCGTTTGCATTGTGTGTGTGTGCGGGAGGCCTTATGGTAGTCTCATTTTTAAAAGCATTGCGAATTGATTAAAAATATTCCTCTATTTGATTTTAAAGTTAAATAAACTGTTTTGAGTTCTCACACCAGTCACATGACTGACTCGGAGTTTATTGTTTTCCTTCCTAAACTCTGGGTGCCCACCAATTTTTCACACGGGCAGTCAAGAGTTCAGGTTTATCAGGATATTCTGGAGTTGCAGGAGGCAAGCTGGATAGAGTGGCGTATACTAGTATATAGTATTTCTTTTTCCGCTGCATTGTTGTATGTTGTTATACACTCTGATGATTTGATGTAATGTAATATAATGAGATGTAATAACTGATATAGTTCTTTATTTAAAGATTATTCATTTATCTATTATATGTTGTTCCGCTGCGAATTGAGAGATTCTGTTGTTGTTTTGTTGTTCTTTCTGTTCTGTTTTTCTTTCTCTCTTCTTCTACCTCTTTCTTCTTTCTTAAAACCCTCAGTGTTCGTATTTTCGTTCACCTTGAGTTAATCAATGGAGATTAGTGTCTATTCAAGGAGTACGGATTTACGGGCTCTGACAATGTGGTATCAGAGCTGTTGGTTAAGCGACAACCATGGTTCTGTTAGGTGTTACTCATTAGAGATAGAGTCAGCAGTACTCTAGAATGAGTTTGAGTGTAATAATAGATATGAGCGCGTATTTGTTAGTGAATATAAAATTTGTTTTGAATCGGATAAATAAGATAATTTTGCCCAAAACTATTTTTGGAATATAAAAGAAATGATTTTCTATGAATTATTATAGTATATGGTTGCATGATTGTTAGTAAGTGATAATATTGAATTATTATCATTAGTTTATGAAATTAAATAAAATGGATTAAATTCAAGTAAACTAACTTGATAAATTATTAATTCATGGACTAATGAATTGGAATTTGAATTGGTTAAATTAAAGTTTAGTCGTGAGCTAAATTTGAAGATGAATTTGAATTTGTATATAAATTCAAGTGAGTAAAAGAAATTAATTGAAATTTCCTTTGTTGGTAATTAAGTGAAATAGAGATGAACGGAAATTGAAAGTTGAAATGAATTAGTGAATGAAACTAATTTAAGGTAGTAATAGGAATTACTAAATAAAAGCTAATCGTTAAAATTCAATATTTAGTATTGTGAATTGAATTAAAATGTAAAATTTGATGAAAATTGAATATGTAACTTCAATAGTGAAATAAAAACGTATAAGAAACATATGTTGAAAAAATTTTGTAATAAATTGGCAAAATAGTTTGAATGTTGGATTTGGATGTTACTATTAGCAGGTTATACAGGTATATAAAGGAATTGAGATTTTGATTTCAAAGATAAAATTGAATTGCTCGACCAAAAGGTACGTATTTCAATTTCAGTATGAGATTTGATGACTTTCTTCTCTAGCCACTTGGCTTTTCTCTTTTCTTTTTGATTCTGAGGGGCCGTGGTGCCATTTTGTAGTCGTACCGAGCTAGCCGCGCAAAGGAAACGCTGGCGAAATTTTTCGAAAATTTAGGGCGTTAGAAAATTTTTGAGAAAAATTTGAAAGTTTGAAATTTGAATTTGAATTTAAACTTGAATTGTTAAGGAAAACAATATTTGTTTGAAACCTATAATTGAAGTTGGAAAGCTAGTTGAAATGATAATGAAACTCTAGTAAAAAGATTTAGGCTAGTAAGTTGTTAAAACTATTTGAATTGTGAAAAATAATAGACGGGAAAAGGGCATTCTTCTTAACTTGTAATTTCGGGACGAAATTCTTTTAAGGGGGAAAGATTGTAACGACCCAGAATTTTAAAACAATTTAAATACGAGAA
Organism: Allium cepa; assembly: GCA_030765085.1. Taxonomy (NCBI): domain Eukaryota; kingdom Viridiplantae; phylum Streptophyta; class Magnoliopsida; order Asparagales; family Amaryllidaceae; genus Allium; species Allium cepa. The sequence continues at coordinate 32,513,280 of CM060933.1, forward strand.
TATTTAATTTATTTTAAATATTTGAATGATGGTTTGGATTGAATTTTCAATATAACTATGAGTTTGCCGGTTAAATTTTAAAATTTAATCTATTTAAGTTGAATAAAAATTTGAATCTAAAATTTTAAGCCGATTAAAAATATTTCAAAGGCTTGTAAAATTTATATTGATAGTACTGAAGATTTTAAAAGCTTCAGAATTGAATTTGAAAGTGAATTGTTCAGTTTTGAAATTTAATCGTTCGAATCGATATTTAAAAATAGCCGTCCGAGGCACAGTCTCGGAATTCGACGAAACCAGTTCCATTGGGTCCGGAATATTGAATTATTCTCGGATTTCAAATTTCGTAATTTTCGGAGTTGATATGTGATCACACGGCGTGTAAACGCGTTGAAATTGAATTGGATTCAATTTAAATTTTAAAATTTAAATTGGTCAAACTTACACACGTTCGTTTCCCTATAATTGCTCCTAAAACCATGCCGAGTATCACGCAGAAATCACGATAGAAATCGTGTAAAACATGCCCAGTTGATTTTAAATATCTTCCCCCTTTTCAAATTCTGTATCATTCAAAAAAAAAATTATTCAGAGAAATTTTTTTTATAAATGGCCGAAGACCTTCGCGTCTCTCTCCCTCTCCAGTTTCGAAATCAATTCTTCCCCAAATTAAACGATTCGTTCTTTCATTTATATAAAAAAAAAAATTAAAACAAAAAAAAATGGTTGCCGCGATTCAGAATGGAGGAAGCACGAGCGTAGGGAGGCCGAGGCAGGCGTCGCGACTTCTTTTGGTGCTCGCGATTCGTGGGAAATTGAAAGCACGGCGGCGCACGCTCGAGGGCAGTGAGGATCGCGACTAGGGCTTCGGCAGGTGGCGTGAGGCGACGCGAGGTTGGAGGTGATGGCTCGAACTCGTGAGCGACTTCGGCTTCGATTTGGAATCGATGGAGGAGGCAGGGCCGCGTGTGCACGCGCGACATGAGGCGGCGACTCGCGAGCATGGTCGAGACGACAGCAAGCTAGGGAACTCGAGTTCGAGTTTGGGGGATTTCAAATACAGTAAAGGTAAATTTATTTATTCATTTTTTTTCGTATCAGTACTGATAAAAAAAAAATGAAATGAAAAATATACTGTAAATAAGTTTTATATATATATATATATATATATATATATATTTTGGGTTCTAAAAATAAACAGTAAAAACAGAAAATGTAAACATAAATTAATTTACATATATATGGACAGTTTCCAAATAAATTATGTTTAGAAGAAAAAAAAATGATATTTATTAATAGTTAGTTAATAAAATTTATTTAAATAGAAATTAAATTTGTTTGACAAAATTTGAATTTATAAAAAAAAAAAATATAGTTTGAGTTTAATTTTTGTTAAAACAAAGTATTAAAAAAGAATTGTTTGAAACAATTTATTAAGAAGGGATTTAATTTTAAAAATTGTAACCTTTAGTTAAAATAAATTTATTAACCAAAGAAAATAATTTATTTAAGGAAAGATTAGTTTAATTTAAAATTAATAAAAAGGAAATTAAGTTCAATAAGAAATTTCTAGTTAGAATTATTTTAAAAAGGGATAAATTGTTAACTTAATTTATTTAAGTAAGTTTAGTTGAAATTAAATTTGGATTAGACAAATTGTTAAGAATAACATGTTTGAAATTAAAAGGAGTTAGTTAATAAAGTTTATTAAAAGAAATTTAAATTTTTGTTAAATAAAATTTTAAAGAAGAAAATTTGTTTAAAACAAAATTTTTAGTTTAAATAAATTTATTAAACGAGAAATTGGTTTGAAACGAAACTATCAGTTAATTTAACTATTAAAATAAAAGCACTGATGAATCGAAATTATTAAACGAAAATTTATTATTCGATTATTTCGAATATTAATAAATTGTGTAAATATTTATACTAGGTATAAATCAAGAAAATCGAGTCAAGAGGAAAATTGGATTGCTAATAAAAGCAAAGGTGAGAACTTCTCACTCAAAAGGAATTTCTGTTGTTTATTTAAATTTTAAATAGTTAGATTTAAAATTTATTGACTGTGTTGATTGAATGTTTGAATGATGATTGTTATATATATTGGATGAGACCCTATTGCGCCGTTAGTAAGCGGATATATATTTATAAAATCCCATATACCGCGATATTCCGTCTTGAAACGGAATGGTATTGTGCTAATGTCTGTGGATGCAGGGAAACAGGTTGGAGGGATCCAACTGGATTCCTCACAAGTGTTTGTTTATTTTCATATATTGTGATATTTGATTGTTTATCATGGATGATATATGATGTGTGAAAATCGTGATTGACTATCGATGTGTTACATCATCGGATCCAATTTTTGAAATTTAAAAACAACGATTTTAATTTCTAAAGTGATTTTTTTTAAAATATTACGTTTATATAATATTTTTTGGAATTGATTTATTATAAATAAATAAACGTTATAATTTTTATGTTATAAAAATTATGATTTTTGAGAAATGTAGTTAAAAGTTGATTTTTGAGAATATGGGATTAATGATTTGACAAAATAATTTAAACTGGGATTTTTGAATCTATTATAAAATGAATAAAGGTGATGAAATTATAAAGAACTGTGAAGATGTTTCAAAAGAATAATATAAATTGTTTTATATTAAAAAGATTTATAAATTGATATTTATAAATTAAAAATATAAGAATTATAAAATAAGCTTTTATAAGTGTTAGAATAAATTGTAAATGAATTTCATAAATAGAAATGGAATTATAGAATTATAACGATGAAGTTATAAATAGAATTTTATAAACAGTATAAATTGATTTATATAAAAGATTTACAAACGGATATTTGTAAATTAAAATATTGGAATTATAAAACGAAGTTTTATAAGAGTTAGGATGAATTGTGAATGAATTTCACAAATGAATGAATTTATAGAATTATGAACGGTGAAGTAATAATTGGAATTTTATAAACAGTAGGTTTATAAAATTTGTGAAGTTATTTAAAAGAATAAGATTTTGGATAAATAGATGAATCTTATAAGTTATAAGATTTATAAAATTTATGAAGTTTAAAGGAATGATTTTATAAACAAATAAATTATAAGTATTTAACTTATAATATGAAATTTTTAATATATCATTGTGATATGAATTGAGATAAGTTAATAAAGGAAATTTATAAAAGGAAGTTGTTATAAAAGAAATAGAAATAGAATTTATAAACATTGTTTTATAAATTCGCAAACTACTTATTTTGATAAGTAAATTGTTGTAATTTATTTATAGAGTTATATTCATGTTTTAGACAGTGAATAATTCCTTAAACTAAAATGAATAGAAGTAATGAAATTGGTTAACAATATATTCACGTTTTTGAATAGTGAATAATATGTTAAAGAAATTATTTAGAATGTGATGTTTTAAATAAAATTAAAACGATCTAATGATGTTTTAAAATATGTTGAGATTTGAAATCATAGATTTCAACATTTTTTGTTGAAATAGATGTTTTCGAGAAATAAAAGGAAATGGTAGATTATAACACTGTTGTTATAATAGATGATTTCCGAAAGGAAATGTTTTGTATAGTATTGGGATTTATATATCTATTTTAATTTCGAATCCCTATACTAGTGATTTTGGGTTATCGTAACGATGTTCTACGCAACATTCGTTTTGGCCCAAATAAATATGGTTAAGTGAATGATTTCCTTAAAGAATGAAATATATACTTAATTTCGATTAGAATATATGGAATATTTTCCAAGGTTGAAAATAAATAAATTTTGTGGATTACTTATAAAATAAATAAGTATGGAAATTGTTTTTCCAATGAGAAATGTAAAGTTTTGAGAATTTCTCTTTCTGAAGATAAATTGGAAATGAATAATAGAAATTGTATATTCATGAATATTTTGGAATATAAATTCAATATAGAATTTATAAATGGAATTGGGAAAATAGGTTTAAAAATAAATATCGATTTATTTTTGAAGTATGGAAAGTTTATATCTTCTAAAGATATTTTGGAAAATAAATAATTTGAAAAATTATTTGGAATCTGGTGATGTTGGCATATCCATTGATAGTTCAATAACCGACTATCGATATTTACCTTAAATGGTACATGTTGTGATTTGTTTGAAATTGAATGCCACACTTATTTTTTTTAAAATAAGCGCTCACTATTCAGGTTAACCGGGAAAGGACCATGGGGTCGTATAACCCATTCCGAATATGTGATACGTCGTTATGAATTGCATTCGAAGACCGGTGTTGAAGACCGGATATTTTCGAAAACGAAAGGGTTTCTTGTCGAATGTCTTTGCATCGACTGGTCCCCGGTATAGAGACTCCATATGTGATGGGAAGTCCGAACGTGATTAGTGAATATCCGGATTTCAAGGACTTCTTTGTAAGTGCCTTCGGTTCTGTTCGAGCCCGGAACAGACTTGTATGGATTGTGTGTCTGACATTACAAGTTGAGATATAAAGCCGATTTCTTTCAAATATATTTCTGTGGTGGCGGAGAATTTATTCTTTTAGCTTAACACCCTTCTCTGAGACGTACGAGCTCAGAGGTTATATAGTTGAAGTTATCAGCGATATATTCCCAGTTTGGTAATGTGACATGCTGAGTGATGCTGAAATGATCATTGTGTTGATTATTTGCGATAGGATCATTTATTTGATCGTCTATCCTTGTGATCATTGTGTTGATCATTTGTTGACCCAAAGCATGGCTTTTGTATAAAGTATGTTTTTGTGGACGTGAATTCGTCGAGCCTCACATCCCGTGAATGGTCAAAACAGGAAAGAAGCAGCAAGGTTATGAGGGGTAGCACCCTTTAGGATGTGTCCATTTCCTTCTGGAAAAGGGTGGTGTCATGGTATGGAGCCCAGATACTTACTCATGTTGAAAACACTTTATGATTGTGTGAATTGATTACGAGCGCTCGGTTGATAAAGGTCCCAAAGGACCGGGGGATGGCATATTCGGTCAGTTGTTACTCAGTTAGGAGTAACCCGGCCTTGTGTTGGTAGAGATCCGGTTTGGTTCTCGGGGATGTCCATCCAGAGGCATTCTCATGTGGCAATGGGAAGTTCCTTGGCCTGATCATTCGTTGGAAATCCAATTCCCAATACAAAACTTGTACGGTATTAGTTGTAGAACCTGCCATTCACTTATGGTGGTCACCACTGTTTGGATGGTAGCTATAGTAGGCATAGTTCGAAATGTCTATGTTGGCTAAGATTTATATTCTACTTTCGAAATGAATTTTTCTCTACACTATGCACTAGTAATAATATCAAATGTTATTTTAAATGCGTATCAAGCATCTTTGACTATCATAAGGAGAAATCTCCTCCGATTCTGCGTTTGCATTGTGTGTGTGTGCGGGAGGCCTTATGGTAGTCTCATTTTTAAAAGCATTGCGAATTGATTAAAAATATTCCTCTATTTGATTTTAAAGTTAAATAAACTGTTTTGAGTTCTCACACCAGTCACATGACTGACTCGGAGTTTATTGTTTTCCTTCCTAAACTCTGGGTGCCCACCAATTTTTCACACGGGCAGTCAAGAGTTCAGGTTTATCAGGATATTCTGGAGTTGCAGGAGGCAAGCTGGATAGAGTGGCGTATACTAGTATATAGTATTTCTTTTTCCGCTGCATTGTTGTATGTTGTTATACACTCTGATGATTTGATGTAATGTAATATAATGAGATGTAATAACTGATATAGTTCTTTATTTAAAGATTATTCATTTATCTATTATATGTTGTTCCGCTGCGAATTGAGAGATTCTGTTGTTGTTTTGTTGTTCTTTCTGTTCTGTTTTTCTTTCTCTCTTCTTCTACCTCTTTCTTCTTTCTTAAAACCCTCAGTGTTCGTATTTTCGTTCACCTTGAGTTAATCAATGGAGATTAGTGTCTATTCAAGGAGTACGGATTTACGGGTCCTGACAATTTGCCCCCCAAAACACGCCTTCTGATAAGGTGTGTTTTGAATAATTCTGAATCCGATATCCGAAGTCCATAGCCATATCATCGGAGTGCATCATTCTCGACTGATCCGAGTCGATGCCCAACCCCAAATCCAGTAACCAAAGCCTTTAGTCAATTCCATATCCATCTGAACTCGACAACCGAGTCCTAATCCATCCTTATCCAATAGCCAATAACCGAATGCAGGACCTCTCCGGGTCGATATCCAAATCCGTAACCTCTCCGGGTTCTTGCCAAGCGCAACCCACACCCGACGACCGTGGTCCAGTGTCCTTGGACGTTGAGCTAACCTCTCCGGGTTCTTGCCAAGCGCAATCCACACTTGACGACTGTGGTCCAGTGTCCTTGGACGTTGTACAGTGCCATGGCTTAAGTTATAAGCCGAATCCTGGTCACTCCGGACCCTTGTTGAGCATAATCCGTACTCAACGATCTGAAACAATAACCGATAATATAGGGCCTAAGTCCTAGGCCGATTCTTGGTCACTCCGGACCCTTGTCGAGCATAGTCCATACTCGACGACCTGAATAAGCCAATTCGCCACATGTGGACGAAGAGATTTACCCCTTGCCAGATATAATCCATACCTGACGACCATTTACCAAAAAACCCAGACAAAAATCCAATCCAAACTCAACCTGAAATCCAAATCAAACCAGAAAATTAGAAATCCGAATCAACATCCAAAACAGAAAACAATTATCCAAACGAGAATCCAAGCCAGAAAACAAACAGAACCAGGAGTTCAAACCACTCCAAAACCAAACCAGAAAAACGAGTATTCTATCCAAAAACAAAAGACAAATTTCACAAACCATAGAATCGCTGTTTATCATCATTTAGAGCATGCCTAGGGGCTATCTCCATCCCCGTACATGAGTAAATGACTTTGCCGTTTGCCAGTAGCTTGCTACTTATTTCATACTATCCCAGTCAATTGATAACCAATCGACCATCATTCTTGGGCCTCGCACCACGTTGTTCGAGGTAGGCGGTGTTTGCTCCTTCTCCACCGCTGCATTTCAAGTCCCGACATGTTGTCGCAACTGTCCATTCCTTACATGCTCCTCGATTATATCCTTTAAGTGTCTGCAGCTGTTAGTATCGTGTCCATCCAAATCATGGAAGAGACAGTGCCTTCCTGATGCCCTTTCACGTTCAGAAGGTTCTCTCCTAGTCGGCCTTCGGTAGGGAAGGCGATTCCGGGTCTCCATGTATATTCGCTCTAGCGTCTCATTTAATCCTGTGTATGTGGAAAACTTTTGATCCTTCCATCGCTTTCTAGCTTTTCCTGAATTGTCATCTAACTTCCTTTTTTCTTTATCTTTATCCGAGCTTCCGCCGGATGGTCCTCCATCCTCGGCTGCATTCACTTCCTTTAACTTCAGATCTGTACATGCATCTTCTTGTCGAAGGAATCTCTCAGCTTCGTGAAATAATTCTCCGAGATCTAGTGGTGGGTCCCGTATCAAAGATATTGTAAAATCTGAATACTCTCTGACTCCTGACACTGCTGCCATCAAAACCATCGATGGATCCGGCCGATCCACCGAAGAAACCGCCGTATTGAACTGAGTTAAGAAAGCTCTAAGCGACTCATCCATTCTTTGCTTTATTGACGCTAGCGTCATCACGTTCTTCGGCCTCTAAATATGAACCCGAAATTGCCTCAAAAATCTATCCACCAACTCCGTCCATGTTCTGATAGATCTTTCTTCCAGTTGCGTAAACCACATCGCAGCTATATCTTCAAGTATAGAGGGAAGCATCGGGCCACGACTTCCTCCGATGCCCCCAGCACTTCCATGTGTCTGGTGTATCTCATTAAATGATCAGCTGGATCAGCTTTGCCATTATATCCCTCCACGTTAGCTAGTTTAAACTCTGGTGGATTCCGAGCTATCCTGATTTCACGAGTAAATGGGCTTCTGTTCACTACTTCCAGATCTCTATTGGTCAAACCTCCATGCATAGTTTTCCTAATGATCTCATCTAATCCAGCATTGTCCGTCAAGTGTTGCCCCCCGAGTCCCCGAGGGAATTCTGGTGCGTACTCATCATGTGGCTCATCTCTAGCCTGTTGCGCCCCATCCATAGGTCTTCCAACGTCGGATCCTGAGGGTGTGCCCCCAAGTCCTTGTTGATTGCCTTCTGGTTCTACATTCTGACCTTGAGTCTGACCTCCGTTAGTTTCTGCAATCCTAGCCTCTTGTTCTGAATTCGTAGCCGCTGTAGTCGGTTCAAGGTTCTGCGCACTCACTACTCTTATCTGTTCAAAGAAAGTCTGCATCATATCTCATTGACTCCTCAACAATCTTTCATGTAACGAATATGCCATAGCTTCCATCTCGTCCCTGGTGATGTAGATCGAAGCTGGTCCTTCTCCAGCCCCAGAGGATGCTTCTTGACTTCCTCCTTGTTGGCTTCTCTCAGCTCTTTGTCTTCTACTTGTTTGTCGAGTCATCGTATTCCAAATCTTATTCCGTCAAGCTTTCAAATCAGAATTCTGAATCTGGTATAGTGGGTGCTAGTTCTTCTCAGTGAAAGAACCAAAGTGTTTGCGCCAAAATTGGTCACAAACCCCAAGTATCGTGAAAGCACCAAGTTATGGATATAGATCAGCAATATTCCAAACACAAATCTCAGATCTAAGCAATATTAAGTATAGCAATTCAAAAATAACAATAAGTGACACGAGATTTATAGTGGTTCGGCTATCTCCGGCCTACGTCCACTTCAAATTATAATCCTTTATTGATTCTCCTTGCTGGTTACAGATGATTACAGCAATTGCAATGAAGAAATTTGAGTAGAACAGTTGTGTTGAAGTATAGAATTGAATCCGGCAGAGTCTGGACGTCGAATAGCCAAAAAATTCTTTTTCTGTAGGCTTCCGGGGGCTATTTATAGGCGTAGGAGGCTGATATCTCACTCAAACTTTGGGAGACTCCTTCTGGCACGTGAGTGGGCCCACGCGATCGATCCCACCAAGTTTCGATTCGATCTGTGATCGATACGAATCGATTTCGTATCGATCAAGAAATGGTCCAATCAAGCTGAAACTTGACAGGAACATTCTTTAGCTCGTACGTAAGCTCCTGTGAAGATTTCGTAGCATTTGAACTTGTAGATTGTGAAATATGATCGATGCAAGATCACGTTTTCCGCAGCCTATTGCCTTCAAATCCATGCTTTCGTATCCCTCCTGTTCGACTCGATCGAGGCACGTGTGTGCGAGGTGACGTGGTGTGGATCGCTCCACCTTTTTTGCCGAGTTGACTGAGTCATTCCTTTTTGAATGTCCATCGAAGTACGTACTTTTGTATCGATGCCTGTAGTGTGTTTCGCATCGATCATTGTACATGCTGATCGATTCGAAGCGACCTTAGGTGATGTATGTAGGATCGATACGAGGAAGGTGTAAGCCGATGGATACGAAACGGGGCACATACACGAACAAGGTCGATTGATGGATACGAACGAAGCTTACCTGGTGAAATTTGAAACGTAGCCTCTTCTAGCCCTGATCATCATCTCCAATCGATTCCGTCCTGATCGGAGCTCGGCCAAATTTTAACGATATCGATTGTAGCCTTGTTTCCTGTAAAGACCCGAAAATCCGTACTTCTTTGAGCTGGCAACATTCCACCACAATCCAGCCAAAGAAGAACGAACTTCCAAATCTTTAGGGTTTAAGAAGAAGAAAGAGGTAGAAGAAGAGAGAAAGAGAGAAGAAACAGAAACAAACAACAGAAACATGAAGACAATATCAGAATCTCACAATCGCAGCGGAACAACATATAATAGATAAATGAATATCATTAAAACAAAAGAACTATACATTTTATACATACATCACTTTACATCACATCATCAGAGTGTACAACAATAAAACAGCGGAAAAGAAATACTATAATAGTAATATACAACGCCATCCAAGCTCGCCTCCAAATCTGCACAGCAACTCCCGAATCCAGAATAACCTGATAACCTAACTCTAGACTGCCCGTGTGGAAAATAGTGGGCACCCAGAGTTTAGGAAAGGAACAATAAACTCCAGGTCAGTCATGGGACTCGTGTGAGAACTCAAAATAGTTTATCTTTAAACAAGCAACAAGAAAATTTAAATTTTGAAATCCGCAATGCTTTTTGGAAAATGAAACTACCATAAAGCCTCCCGAACACACACACAATGCAAACGCAGAATCGGAGGAGATTTCTCCTTACGATAGTCAAAGATGCTTACTACGCAAAAATCAAATCATTTTTGATATTATTATTAGTGCATAGTGTAGAAAAACAATTTCGAAAGTAGAATATAAATCCTAGCCAACATACGACATTTCGTCGTATGCCTACTATAGCTACCATGTTCAATAGCAGGTTACCGCCACATTCCATAGCAGGTTATACAACTAAAACCGTACAGGGCGCGTATTGTTTTGATTGGATTTCCAACAAATGGTCAGGCTAAGGAACTTCCTACTGCCACATGGGATCGCCTCTGGCGGGACTTCCCGAGAAATTACGTTACGGTTAGATCTCTGCCAACACAAGGCCGGGTTACCTCTGTAACTAGGTAACTACTACACGAATATGTCATCCCCCGGTCCTTTGGGACCTTTATCCGAGCGCTCGATCCAACAACACCACACAGTAATAGATATAGTGTATCAACATGAGTAAGTATCTGGGCTCCATACCATGATACCACCCTTTTCCAGAAGGAAATGACATACCCTAAAGGGCGCAACCCTCATAACCTTGCCGCATATTCCTGTTTCGACCATTTCCGGGGAGTGAGGTCTGACGAAGTCTCGTCCACAAAGCTACGCTTTGTGCAACAAAGCCATGCTTTGGGTCAACAGATGACCAAAGCAATGATCACAAAGATAAATGATCAAACAAATGATCATATCACAAATGACCAACCAATGATCATCACACAACAGCACTCAGCATGTCACATTACCAGATTGGGAATATATCGCTGATAACCTTCAACTACATAACCTCTGAGCTCGTACGTCTCAGAGAAGGGTGTTAAGCTAAGAGAATAAATTCTCCGCCACCAACAGAAATGTATTTGAAAGAAATCGGCTCTAATTCTAAAAATGTAATGTCAGACATGTAACCATACAAGTCTGTTCCGGGTTTGAACAGAACCGAAGGCACTTCCAAAGAAGCCCTTGCAATCCGGGTATTCACAATCCCGATAAAATTTCCCATCACAAAGGAAATCTCCATACCGTAGCTAACGATGCAGAGACAATCGATAGGTCATCCTATCGTTTTCACAAATACCCGGTCTTCAACACCGGTCTTCAAATGCTATCCATACGACGCACCACATATTCGGAATGGGATATACGACACAAAGGTCCTCTCCCGGCTAAACCGAATAGCGAGCGCTTATTTTAAAAATAAGTGTAGCATTCAATTTCAAACAAACACAACAAATACCATCCAAGGGTAAATACTGATAGTCGGTTATTTAACTATCAATAAAGATGCGCCACATCATCAGATTCCAAATAATTTTCCAAAATTATTTAATCCCAAAAAAAATATCTTCACAAGATATATATATACACCTTCCAAATAATTGCCCAAATTATTAGTTTTACCAAAATATCTTTACAAGATATAATTTCCACACTTCAATCATTTGAAAGCCAATTTCAAATTATTTTTCATCTTTTATACCCTTTGAAAACAAATTCCAAATAATCAAATAAATCCTTACCGATTTATTTTAAACTTACGTTCCAATTCGTAAATTTATTTCCATACTTCAAAATAAATCAATATTTATTTTTTAACAGCTTTCCCTTTCCTTTTATAAATTCCATAGTGAATTTAAATTCCAAATATTTATTCATATACGATTCTCAAAATGTTCCATTTCATATTGGAAAAGCATTTCCATACTTATTTCATAATAAGTAATTCACAAATTTATTTATTTTCAATAATTTGAAAATATTCAATATACTTAAACCATAGTTAAGTATATATTTCACTCTTTTAAGGAAAACATTCTTTTATTCACTTTTATTTGGGTCAAAACGAATGTTGCGTAAAACATCGTTACGACAACCCAAAATTGCTAGTATAGGGATTCGGAATTAAACTAGGTATATACATCCCAATACTATACAAAATATTTCCTTTTGGAAACCATTTACTATAACAACAGTGTTATAGTCCACCATTTCCTTATTTTCTCGAAAACGCCTATTTCAACAATAAATGTTGAAATCTACGTATTCATTTCCTTTTATTTCTCGAAAACGTCTATTTCAACAATAAATGTTGAAATCTATGTTTTCGATACTTAATGCATTTTTAAATCGTTTTAAATTCCATTTAAAACATTCCTTTCCCAAAACACGTCCATTTGACTTAATAATATATTCATCGTTCAAAACAGTGAATATAACTCCTTTAACAAATTCTATATTCAATTTATCAAATTCCATTGATTTCAAATTTATAAACAACGTTTATAAATTCATTTCTATTAATAACTTCGTTTTAGAAATCTCTTTCATTAAGCCAATTCAATTTATAAACCCAATTTCTATACCAAAAGTTCATATTATAAGTCAAGAGCTTAAAATCTATTTATTTACTAAACCGTTCCTTTAAAACTTCACAATTTCTTAAATCTTATTACTGATAAGATTCCTTTAAGTTTTATAATAGTTTTCAGCTTATAAAAACCTCCTTTATTAACAATTTCTATAAATGTCCCCTTTTAAATGCCCAAAATCCATTTTTATAAGTTAATTACTTATAAAACCTTTATTTCAACATCTATTTATTTTATAACTCTCAAGATTTACAAATCTATGGTTTTTAGTGAAACCCATTTTATACACCTTTTTAACACTTTATAAACTCGTTTCATAATTCCCATAAATTTAATTTATAGATATCAATTTATAAAATCTTTTATATAAACTATTAATAAAAATTATCCAAAATCCCAATTTAACTATTTTAAAAATCTATTTAATTTAAAATTTTCCTTTTGGTTATATTTCATAAAAATATTAATTTTTTATAACATAAAATTTTATACGTTCATTTATTTTAAAATGAATCAATCCAAAAATTTAATAAAACGTATACTTTGGAAAATCACTTTAAAAACCCTCTTTAAATTCAAAATCGTTATTTTTAACTTTAAAAATGAATCCGATGATGCAACGGCATCAAATGGTCAATCACGGGAATAAACATCATATATCGATATGATAGTTAACAATCAACACAATATTTATAAACAAATAAATATTTGCGAGGAATCCAGTTGGATCCCTCCAACCTGTTTCCCTGCATCCACAAACGTTAGCACAATACCAATCCCGTTTCAAGACGGGATATCGCGGTATATGGGATTTTATAAAATATTATCCGCTTAATAGGCGGCGCAATAGGGTCTCATCCGCTATACGAGGCGGGAAATCAATTCCAATATATACATATGCCAATATATATATATTGCTATATATAGTATATATCCTACTATATCTACTACCGCAATCAAACAGCAATCATCAATCAACATTAACTATTTAAAATTTTAAACCAAACGGTTCGATTGAGTGAGGAGTTCTCACCTTGATTTTATTTCCGATTTCCGCATTCGTTTCGAATAAAATTAAACGAACGTTTAATTTTACCTGAAATTCAAACGAGCTCCAATCGACTCCAAACCAATTGCATTGCGAAGTGCTCGAACATACGATCCCAACGCACTTTGACTCGTCCAAATCGGACCTCGCAGCAAAAAGATATCGAAGTTTAAAGTTTGTACACGATTTAAATATGAATAAATCAACATTCTCTTATATATTTTATACCCTTGATCTGGGCCGCACATCACCCTCCTTCTCCATCTCTCTCGTACGCAAGTTTGCTCCCAGGTTGAAGAACGCGCAAACAAACCCATGAAGCATGAACTAGGGTTTCGATTCACCACCTCCTCGCTGCATGAAAACACGATCAGGGAGCGCCAAACGAACGGCCTCGACGAGAGCCACCAACGCCCAGAGCTAGGCCAAGCTCGGCCCCACCTGGTGCCTAGGGTTGCGTGCGCAACATCAGGGAAACGCGGCCCTGTAGCTTCCAATCCATCGCTCCAATTTCGATCTTAACCGTTTGATCTCGAGATCTCGTGATGCTCTTCCTTTTTGTGGTTGGAAGATTTTCCTAAATGTTGATGGATTGAGAGATCTTGAGGGATGAAATTGGACAATTTCTGGCCATTAAAGTGTAAGAGGCGGCTGGAGCAAAATGGGCTAGGGTTTAGAAGAAAATTTTCATTTATACCCAATTGTTATTATTATTTTAATATTAAATCACTTAAAAACCATTTTCTCAAACGATCTCCAAACAACGCGTTCCGACAGGCGATCTTGGGGTTTTTCCACGTTCCGGACGCAATGGAAGAGGTTTCGGAAGCTAATTCCATCGTATGTGTGAGATACGACAATAAACGCTCAATTAAAATTTAAACCGATTTAGACGATTTCTAGGCATTTTGGCTTGTACCGGACAAACGATAAATCCGATTGACTTGAAATTTGAAATCTTACAATAATATCACATTACTGATCCGATGAAACTGGTTTCGTCAAATTCCGAAACCGTTTGAAAAATGACTATTTTAACTCGCTAAATTAATATTAAAACGATATCGACGCGTTTCGAGCTGCCACGGTCAAACGACAACTCTGTTTGCTACGAAATTTGAAATCCGATAATAACTAACTATTACGGATCCAATGGAACTCGTTTCGTTCAATTCTGAGACTATTCAAAAATTGGCTATTTCTCAGTCGATAATTAAATATTAAAATATTCAATTTTCACAAATTAACTCCAAATTCAATTTTAAAAGTTCTAAAACATTTCTATAACTTTAATATGATATAACAAAATTTTCCAAACCATTTTCAATCATATTTAACCCAATATTTAATTATTTCTGGAATTTCACTATTAAATTATCCATTTAATTATCCCATTAAATCCAATATTCGAAAGATAAATTATTCGACTTAAAAATTCCACTTATTAATATTCAAAATAAATTAAATATTCAAATTCAAGTTATCAAAAATTCTGGGTCGTTACATTTTCAATCGATCTCCAATCCTAACATCCATCTTTTTTTGCCAATTTGTTGATATCCCAGCCTTGACCAAAAGGTGAGATAACACAGTGGAAAAGAAATAGCGACAAATGTTATATATATACATTCAGATAAGCGAATCTACAGAACATACATCAACTATTCAATTGAATAGTAACTATAAATCAATAAAACTTTGAAATAGTAATTGAGGATTCGTTAGAGTTATTTAGATTTAGGAAAGATAAGGATTCAATGTTTTTACCTTCTCTACGCACTGTTAAAAGACAACTAAAAATAAGAATACTATGAGAAGATTATTAATTGAGGATTTGATGGGAATAACAAACATGGAAAACTTATTTTTGTCGTCAGTCTCCGTGAACAGTTTGAGAAAACATAAGCCTAGATCATATCAAACTTTGCTTTTTTGTTGTATTTTTAGCATTGAAAACTTTGATAGCAACTAACTTGGAAGAGGAAAAGAAAACTAAAGAGTTTTCTGAGGAATACCAAGTATCAACAATATTAATTTGCATTTATAGAAAAAAATTAATAAACAAATATAATAAAGAGATGGTTAAAAAGAAAGAAGGGTGTAAGTATAAGCTTTAGCGTAGGTTGAATGAGAATCGAGCATATGAGTTGAAATGAATAAGAAAGGAGAATACAAATAGTCTATTATTCTTTTTTTATATTGTAGATATATAATATATAATAATAGATAGATAGACTTGTAAGGTTTAAGAATGGAACGGGGGAATGGAAAGAACGAAAAGGAATGCTAACATAAAAAATTAGAAGAAGAAAGGATGCAAGATTATTATTATTAGTAATAAAACAAATAATAGGAAAATAGTTTCAACACATGGAAAATGAAGAGTCGTGGAAATGCGAAATGAAAAGACTCCTAGAAGATGCCACATGTCAAGCTAAGAGGAAATGAAGTGAAAAACAATGAAAACAAAAAATGAGACTCATCTTTAATAGTACAACTGAGGTATATTTTTTTAAGAGTCCAAGAGCCATTAGTGACATGGGTATACTGACCTACTGCAAAGATTGAACCGTTAGATTTGGATCCTTTACACGTGTCGGCATAATGGTTTTTTTGGCAGAAACTGAACCGAAAAGTCTTCAGAGAAATATTGAGCTTTGATATAATATAATAGATGTATGATAATAAATCCATTTTGCATAGAATTATTGAAGCGTATGATATTTTTATAGATAAATTCAATTTTCCACAAGTACCAGTAACAATATCATCTTTTCAGTATGAAATGGATCATTCTAAAATGATTTTTTCCCTCAATAGATACCGTTGAAGATTAAATCAAATTATGTAAATGTTCACGTTCATGAATGATTACATATTAAATATGTTAAATGCTTTTAGTTCCAATTTTATGATGAAAGTATATTTATGTATTCGAAATTAACGAGCTCGTGCATTTATTGTAGAACTAATTTTTCAGATGGATACTTAAATGATATGTCGAATTTTTTACAATTAAAATTGTCCTCTGCTTAATTCTATAAATGCTATTTTTCCTATGAATATTTTCTTATTTGATTCCACCGGAGATGAAATAGGTTAAATTCTATATAAAAACAAAAACCGCAATAAAATGTCCCTTTCAAAACTTATCGCAGGAATAAGTTTGGTTTTCACACAAAAAAATGGGCTCTTTGTGTTCAAAAACAAATTTGCGAGATAAACGTAAACTCGAGCACTTGAAAACGTCACACAAACAAATTTACGGGAATGAAGAGATGAATATTTTTAGAGGTGCACAAAAACAAATTATTCTTTGCATGTGCATTTTAAAATGTGCAAATTTGCTCGTGTACTATTAAGTTTCGAGGTCCATTCTCTGGCTGAAGAAAACGAAGAATGTTTCTATAGTAAGTTTTTTGATAAAAAGGGGACACTTTATTCAAAAATAACACTCGTTATGATATTTAAGAGGCTAGAATGAACTTTATAACTTTTATCAAAAACATCATACCTTTAACCAGTTGAGTTAGAGGTCTGTGACTATTTATATAGGATGTTTTGAAAGCAGCATATGGTTGCACTTCTATTTTACTGGACTTGCATGTAAAAAATTGCGATGAAATAAGATTAATAAGGAGTTTGTGACTAAAATATGATAAGTAATTTGTTAAGGACCTCTAGCTGAAGTGGCCAGAGGTATGACGTTTTAGATAGAGATTTTAATGATCATGGGTTCGAGCCTCTAAGATATCAAAATGAGCGCTCTGTTTGAAAAATGTACGACCATTATCATAGAAAAAGGTAAGTAGTTCAATGCTATTGTTCATCCATCAAATGTGTACGCATAAGTAATGCTAATGAATTCATGTGTTGAACGTGGAATGCTTTTTTTAAGTAAACTCACAAAAAAGTTTGGATTGAAAAATCAATTTTTATAATGTGCAAGTTATTTTTTTAATTTTGTTTATCCTTGTCTTGAAGTAAAACGAATCAAATAGCAATATTGCATATGGACCCAATTTTAAAGCCCGTGGTGACAAAAAGTAATTCTGTTCATATATGCCCATCTTGATTTAATATATTGCCGTTACATTTCCTCCTATTTGTTCTAGCAATAGTTCAAGCTATGTGGTCTAGTTCTTTCCTAATTACAATTTTGTGTATCATTTGAACTTTCCTTAAGAATGCATTCTTATTCATGTATGTATTTCAAATAGTTTTGTGTTTTTGTGGCGAGGCTATGGGAGTTGAATGGCTGCACTATATTTTCTTGAACCAGGATTTTGATAAAGGCGGACTTGTTAAATATGGAAATTGGGGTTTTGATGATGTTAAATATACCATATTTATGACATGTTTGTAATTATTGTTGAATTTTAAGGAGTGTATTTTCGTTTAGCTATGGAATACAGTGGTAAAGTATCAGTATGCTATGAAGTTAGGGTAATGAAACTATGTACTAAAACCAATATATGCAGTGATTTACCACAGCTAACTTACCAATTAAGTGCATAATGATGGTAATGATGGTATAGTGATATACCGTATCTGTTCGCTTTATCTTTTATTGATTGTCCTAATCAAATATTAATTTTCGTTACTGCGTTGTTAAATATTGGTACGAGTGACATGAAGTGATTTGAAACAGTTTTCGATTTCATTGCTTAATATCGCAAGAAGATCGTGAGATTTACTAATCAATTTACATTTTTTAACGATGGTATAGTTATCAATGGAGAAGAGACGGGAGGTGCCTGAAGCAGCGTTGTTCGACATTCTACTGTTTCTGCCAGTGGTATCTCAATTAAGGTTTAAAAGTGTGTGCAAGACATGGTGCTCTATGATTGAAAGCTCTAGTTTCGTGACTCGGCACCTGTATCATAATAGGGAAAAGAACAACGTGGTTTGTGCAAGGGAAGGAGGAGAGCTTTATATGTTCTCTGGTAATAGACAAGAGATGATGGGTTCAAAATTGAATGTTGAGTCACTTTCGTGGGAGCATGGGAAGAAAGATTTTAGGATGGAAATGGTTAACAGTTGTGATGGTATTGTGTGTCTAGCTCATGATATGGGCAAAGGTGTTAGGCTTGTTTCTTTATGGAATCCCGCTACGAAACAAGTGAGGCAACTACCAGAACCAACATATTTTCGTCCATTAGCTAGGAAGAGGCAGCACGTGTTTGCTCTTGGTTTTGATAGAAAAACAAGGGATTACTAGATTGTAAGGGTTATTTTGGAGCATTTTCCCTACTTATTATTTGAGCTGCATCGTAACAGTGTAGTTGAGGTATATAGCAAGAGAAGCAATGCATGGCGAACTATACACAATGGTAAGGATTTTCCTATTACATGGATAGAAGATTATCGTACTGCAGCATGTAACAATGAAATATGTGTTTGAATTGTAAGTGCTCCCTCTAGTAGAGGATACAACGCTCGTAGTTTACTCGGAAATCGTAGCTTTTTTTATTTTGATTTGGGTAATGAAGTATATGGAATAGTGCCTGCGCCCAAAACTCTGCTCAATCCTCCTGGTGATGACAGTGTTCTTGCTTTTGTTGGTGAAAAATTCTGTTTGGTTAAATGCTACAGCAGTCCTGATACCAGCGAATACAGTTTGGTTAGCGATTGTACCCTTCTCCATTTGTTTATGAAATATGGGTAATGGATGAATTTGGTAAGAAAGAGTCGTGGAATAAAGTGTATAGGGTCGAGCAACCCTTGCAGTTATCGTAATGTATTGATATGATATCATCTCTCTCGAACAATGGACAGTTTATTGTTAAGGCCATGGTAGATAAAAGTAGTCATGAACGGAGATTATACTTGCTTGACTTGGTTACTTTACAGGAATTTTTACTGCTTGCTCTCGTTGTTGATGATAAAGATTTGTCTAGGCGGTGGGAGGTAATAAACTACACTGAGAGTCTGGTCTGTGTCAACGACATTGACTGAGCTTACACACACAACACCCACCCACCCAATGCATGACATGGTAAAGTAAAGCCTGTTCTCTCTCTCTCTCTCTCTGTCTCTCTCTCTCTCTCTCTCTTTTTTCCTGAACTTCTTTTGGATAACGAAGAGCTGTTGTAATGATAACATTCATCATGCCTGAGATGGATGGCATGTTAGAACTTAAAATTTGTCAATTGAAGACCTTATTCTTGTTTATTATTTGTTACGCTTTCTTTTCACCGAATACCCTTAGTGATATATGCAGGACCGGTCCGATAGTATTTGATGTCCTAGACGAATAAGATTTTTTCATCTTTTGTTGCCCCACTATAAAAAATAATAATACTGTTATATGCACGAAATCAAATGAAAATATTATTATAAAATTTGATGCCTGTTATAATATATGTAAATATAAATAGTGAATATGCTATATACTGTTTTGTATTTAGTCCCACATCGTTGGATTAGTTCTATTCCAAGCTCCTACACCTTTATATAAATATGCTAGTGTAATGAAAATGTATTACTAATCTCTGAATGCATAAAATTGTTCTTTCCCTAATAGCTTCTGTTTTCTTTATTTTATAACGCGTTATCATGACGATTTCAAAATGATCTATGAACCAGTCGAAGAAGTTGAAAACAAAATTTGGGGTTTCGTTTGACATGTCAAAATTCAGACTCTCAGATTGGTCATGAGTTTTTTTTCCATGTTGGATTGGTTCATATTAATGATTATGCAACTGTGGCAAATGCAAGTATGAAGCTGACATATGCATAATTTTGTGTGGAAGATAGGTACATTCCAGTTTTAAATCAAGAATTTGTAGGTCTATGTTAATATAGGATTCACCTATAGACCGTAAATGAACTTATATCCCTCTTTTCTCACTTTAATTTTGAATCATTTTGATTCGGTCATCATTTTATTTGAATGATCTTCATTATATTATTGTTTGCGTTTGAATCTGAGGTCGATGTTGCTAGTTTTAGATCCAGATTTGCATTTTTCATTTAGATCTGGGTTTGTTTGATTGAATTCGATTAGATCCGAGGCACTGTATTGTTGTATAGCAAGTCTTACTCTAATTTTAGTCCATTAATTCTGCTAAATCTTAAAATGTACATGTGAACGAAACGTATGCATCACTGGATTGCAATCTATTTGCTTTAGACATTTCACAGATTAACCTTTAGGAGGGTTCAGTGATTGGTGAACATCAATTTAGGAGTTGCAATTTGATGATTCGAAAACATATAATATATACTTGAAGTTAAATATCTGTTGTCCACAACAATCATGTCATAACAGTTAATTTAGATTTGTAAGTTTGCAATTCTAAAATCAATAGATTTGTAAATTTGTTTCAGATCTGGTAATTCTGATTTAATTACTTGTAGATTCGATAAAACTTAGCTTCTAATTTCATAATTGTTAATTTATTTCTTGCAGATCTTTCATATATGATATATTTGGGTTTAAATCCAATTGTTCCGTATAAGTGTTTAGAGATCCCTATCGATAGAGTTGTACAGACTATACCGACCAGAATCCATATACCACTCACCAAACCAATCATCACAATACAAAACAATTTTATATTCACTAACAAATACGCGCTCATATCTATTATTACATTCACACTCATTCTGGAGCACTACTGACTCTATCTCTAATGAGTAATACCCAACAGAGCCATGGTTGTCGCTTAACCACATGCTCTGATACCAAATGTAAAGACCCGAAAATCAGTACTTCTTTGAGCTGGCAACATTCCACCACAATCCAGCCAAAGAAGAACGAATTTCCAAATCTTTAGGGTTTAAGAAGAAGAAAGAGGTAGAAGAAGAGTGAAAGAGAGAAGAAACAGAAACATACAACAGAAACATGAAGACAATATCAGAATCTCACAATCGCAGCGGAACAACATATAATAGATAAATGAATATCATTAAAACAAAAGAACTATACATTTTATACATACATCACTTTACATCACATCATCAGAGAGTACAACAATAAAACAGCGGAAAAGAAATACTATAATAGTAATATACAACGCCATCCAAGCTCGCCTCCAAATCTGCACAGCAACTCCCGAATCCAGAATAACCTGATAACCTAACTCTAGACTGCCCGTGTGGAAAATAGTGGGCACCCAGAGTTTAGGAAAGGAACAATAAACTCCAGGTCAGTCATGGGACTGGTGTGAGAACTCAAAACAGTTTATCTTTAAACAAGCAACAAGAAAATTTAAATTTTGAAATCCGCAATGCTTTTTGGAAAATGAAACTACCATAAGGCCTCCCGCACACACACACAATGCAAACGCAGAATCGGAGGAGATTTCTCCTTATGATAGTCAAAGATGCTTACTACGCAAAAATCAAATCATTTTTGATATTATTATTAGTGCATAGTGTAGAAAAACAATTTCGAAAGTAGAATATAAATCCTAGCCAGCATACGACATTTCGTCGTATGCCTACTATAGCTACCATGTTCAATAGCAGGTTACCGCCACATTCCATGGCAGGTTATACAACTAAAACCGTACAGGGCGCGTATTGTTTTGATTGGATTTCCAACAAATGGTCAGGCTAAGGAACTTCCTACTGCCACATGGGATCGCCTCTGGCGGGACGTCCCGAGAAACTAACATTACGGTTAGATCTCTGCCAACACAAGGCCGGGTTACCTCTATAACTAGGTAGCTACTACACGAATATGTCATCCCCCGGTCCTTTGGGACCTTTATCCGAGCGCTCGATCCAACAACACCACACAGTAATAGATATAGTGTATCAACATGAGTAAGTATCTGGGATCCATACCATGATACCACCCTTTTCCAGAAGGAAATGACATACCCTAAAGGGCGCGACCCTCATAACCTTGCCGCATATTCCTGTTTCGACCATTTCCGGGGAGTGAGGTCTGACGAAGTCTCGTCCACAAAGCTATGCTTCGTGCAACAAAGCCATGCTTTGGGTCAACAGATGACCAAAGCAATGATCACAAAGATAAATGATCAAACAAATGATCATATCACAAATGACCAACCAATGATCATCACACAGCAGCACTCAGCATGTCACATTACCAGATTGGGAATATATCGCTGATAACCTTCAACTACATAACCTCTGAGCTCGTACGTCTCGGAGAAGGGTGTTAAGCTAAGAGAATAAATTCTCCGCCACCAACAGAAATGTATTTGAAAGAAATCGGCTCTAATTCTCAAAATGTAATGTCAGACATGTAACCATACAAGTCTGTTCCGGGTTCGAGCAGAACCGAAGGCACTTCCAAAGAAGCCCTTGCAATCCGGGTATTCACAATCCCGATAAAATTTCCCATCACAAAGGAAATCTCCATACCGTAGCTAACGATGCAGAGACAATCGATAGGTCATCCTATCGTTTTCACAAATACCCGGTCTTCAACACCGGTCTTCAAATGCTATCCATACGACGCATCACATATTCGGAATGGGATATACGACACAAAGGTCCTCTCCCGGCTAAACCGAATAGCGAGCGCTTATTTTAAAAATAAGTGTAGCATTCAATTTCAAACAAACACAACAAATACCATCCAAGGGTAAATACTGATAGTCGGTTATTTAACTATCAATAAAGATGCGCCACATCATCAGATTCCAAATAATTTTCCAAAATTATTTAATCCCAAAAAATATATCTTCACAAGATATATATATACACCTTCCAAATAATTGCCCAAATTATTTGTTTTACCAAAATATCTTTACAAGATATAATTTCCACACTTCAATCATTTGAAAGCCAATTTCAAATTATTTTTCATCTTTTATACCCTTTGAAAACAAATTCCAAATCATCAAATAAATCCTTACCGATTTATTTTAAACTTACGTTCCAATTCGTAAATTTATTTCCATACTTCAAAATAAATCAATATTTATTTTTTAACAGCTTTCCCTTTCCTTTTATAAATTCCATAGTGAATTTAAATTCCAAATATTTATTCATATTCGATTCTTAAAATGTTCCATTTCATATTGGAAAAGCATTTCCATACTTATTTCAAAATAAGTAATTCACAAATTTATTTATTTTCAATAATTTGAAAATATTCAATATACTTAAACCATAGTTAAGTATATATTTCACTCTTTTAAGGAAAACATTCTTTTATTCACTTTTATTTGGGTCAAAACGAATGTTGCGTAAAACATCATTACGACAACCCAAAATTGCTAGTATAGGGATTCGGAATTAAACTAGGTATATACATCCCAATACTATACAAAATATTTCCTTTTGGAAACCATTTACTATAACAACAGTGTTATAGTCCACCATTTCCTTATTTTCTCGAAAACGCCTATTTCAACAATGAATGTTGAAATCTACGTATTCATTTCCTTTTATTTCTCGAAAACGTCTATTTCAACAATAAATGTTGAAATCTATGTTTTCGATACTTAATGCGTTTTTAAATCGTTTTAAATTCCATTTAAAACATTCCTTTCCCAAAACACGTCCATTTGACTTAATAATATATTCATCGTTCAAAACGGTGAATATAACTCTTTTAACAAATTCTATATTCAATTTATCAAATTCCATTGATTTCAAATTTATAAACAACGTTTATAAATTCATTTCTATTAATAACTTCGTTTTAGAAATCTCTTTCATTAAGCCAATTCAATTTATAAACCCAATTTCTATACCAAAAGTTCATATTATAAGTCAAGAGCTTAAAATCTATTTATTTACTAAACCGTTCCTTTAAAACTTCACAATTTCTTAAATCTTATTACTGATAAGATTCCTTTAAGTTTTATAATAGTTTTCAGCTTATAAAAACCTCCTTTATTAACAATTTCTATAAATGTCCCCTTTTAAATGCCCAAAATCCATTTTTATAAGTTAATTACTTATAAAACCTTTATTTCAACATCTATTTATTTTATAAGCTCAAGATTTACAAATCTATGGTTTTTAGTGAAACCCATTTTGTACACCTTTTTAACACTTTATAAACTCGTTTCATAATTCCCATAAATTTAATTTATAGATATCAATTTATAAAATCTTTTATATAAACTATTAATAAAAATTATCCAAAATCCCAATTTAACTATTTTAAAAATCTATTTAATTTAAAATTTTCCTTTTGGTTATATTTCATAAAAATATTAATTTTTTATAACATAAAATTTTATACGTTCATTTATTTTAAAATGAATCAATCCAAAAATTTAATAAAACGTATACTTTGGAAAATCACTTTAAAAACCCTTTTTAAATTCAAAATCGTTATTTTTAACTTTAAAAATGAATCCGATGGTGCAACGGCATCAAATGGTCAATCACGGGAATAAACATCATATATCGATATGATAGTTAACAATCAACACAATATTTATAAACAAATAAATATTTGCGAGGAATCCAGTTGGATCCCTCCAACATGTTTCCCTGCATCCACAAACGTTAGCACAATACCAATCTCGTTTCAAGACGGGATATCGCGGTATATGGGATTTTATAAAATATTATCCGCTTAATAGGCGGCGCAATAGGGTCTCATCCGCTATACGAGGCGGGAAATCAATTCCAATATATACATATGCCAATATATATATATATATATATATATATATATATATATATATATATTGCTATATATAGTATATATCCTACTATATCTACTACCACAATCAAACAGCAATCATCAATCAACATTAACTATTTAAAATTTTAAACCAAACGGTTCGATTGAGTGAGGAGTTCTCACCTTGATTTTATTTCCGATTTCCGCGTTCGTTTCGAATAAAATTAAACGAACGTTTAATTTTACCTGAAATTCAAACGAGCTCCAATCGACTCCAAACCAATTGCAATGCGAAGTGCTCGACCATACGATCCCAACGCACTTTGACTCGTCCAAATCGGACCTCGCAGCAAAAAGATATCGCAGTTTAAAGTTTGTACACGATTTAAATATGAATAAATCAACATTCTCTTATATATTATATACCCTTGATCTGGGCCGCACATCACCCTCCTTCTCCATCTCTCTCGTACGCAAGTTTGCTCCCAGGTTGAAGAACGCGCAAACAAACCCATGAAGCATGAACTAGGGTTTCGATTCACCACCTCCTCGCTGCATGAAAACACGATCAGGGAGCGCCAAACGAACGGCCTCGACGAGAGCCACCAACGCCCAGAGCTAGGCCAAGCTCGGCCCCACCTGGTGCCTAGGGTTGCGTGTGCAACATCAGGGAAACGCGGCCCTGTAGCTTCCAATCCATCGCTCCAATTTCGATCTTAACCGTTTGATCTCGAGATCTCGTGATGCTCTTCCTTTTTGTAGTTGGAAGTTTTTCCTAAATGTTGATGGATTGAGAGATCTTGAGGGATGAAATTTGACAATTTCTGGCCATTAAAGTGTAAGAGGCGGCTGGAGCAAAATGGGCTAGGGTTTAGAAGAAAATTTGCATTTATACCCAATTGTTATTATTATTTTAATATTAAATCACTTAAAAACCATTTTCTCAAACGATCTCCAAACAACGCGTTCCGACAGGCGATCTAGGGGTTTTTCCACGTTCTGGATGCAATGGAACAGGTTTCGGAAGCTAATTCCATCGTATGTGTGAGATACGGCAATAAACGCTCAATTAAAATTTAAACCGATTTAGACGATTTTTAGGCATTTTGGCTTGTACCGGACAAACGATAAATCCGATTGACTTGAAATTTGAAATCGAACAATAATATCACATTACCAATCCGATGAAACTGGTTTCGTCGAAATTCGAGACCGTTTGAAAAATGACTATTTTAACTCGCTAAATTAATATTAAAATGATATCGACTCGTTTCGAGCTGCCACGGTCAAACGACAACTCTGTTTGCTACTAAATTTGAAATCCGATAATAACTAACTATTACGGATCCAATGGAACTCGTTTCGTTCAATTCTGAGACTGTTCAAAAATTGGCTATTTCTCAGTCGATAATTAAATATTAAAATATTCAATTTTCACAAATTAACTCCAAATTCAAGTTTAAAAGTTCTAAAACATTTCTATAACTTTAATATGATATAAAAAAATTTTCCAAACCATTTTCAATCATATTTAACCCAATATTTAATTATTTCTGGAATTTCACCATTAAATTATCGATTTAATTATCCCATTAAATCCAATATTCGAAAGATAAATTATTCGACTTAAAAATTCCACTTATTAATATTCAAAATAAATTAAATATTCAAATTCAAGTTATCAAAAATTCTGGGTCGTTACAATCTTCCCCCCTTACAAGAATTTCGTCCTCGAAATTGCATGTTAAGGAGAATAATTCATAATCCGTTTATTACTTTTCCAAAATCAATTAGTTTTATCAACTTTCCAAAACAAATCTTTTTATTGAAGATCCATTATCATTTCAATTAGCTTTCTAACTTCAATTATAGGTTTCAAACAACATTGTTTACTTAACAATTCAAATTTAAATTTAAATTCAAATTTCAACTTTCGAAATTTTCTCAAAATTTTTCTAACACCCGAAATTTTCGAAAAATTTCGCCAGCGTCTCCTTTGCGCGGATAGCTCGGTACGACTACAAAATGGCACTACGGCCCCTCAGAATCAAAAAGAAAAGAGAAAGCCAAGTGGCTGGAGAAGGAAATCATCAAATTTCATACAAAAATTGAAATACGTACCTTTTTGTCGAGCAATTCAACTTTTAACTTCAAATCAAAATCCCAATTCCATTATATACCTGTATATCCTGCTGGTAGTGGTATCTAATTCCAATATTCAAACTATTTTGCCAATTCCATTACAAAATTTCGATACTTACTTTTTATCTCAATTTTAGCTTTACTATTGAAGTTACATATTCATTTTCATTTGTTTCCAATTAGTTTACATTCACTAATTAAATTCACATTGGTTCACTTTCAACTCAACTCAAATTCAATTCTATTCAAATTTATTTACTTCACTTTCAATTTGAATTCAATTACATAGCTTTCAATTGCGCTAATTCAATTTCATTAACACTTAAGGAATTTACATACAATCAACCAACAAGCAAATAACAACCAATGTATATCCAATACAACCAAATTTATTTATTTTACTTACATTCAATTTGGTTCAACTTTTTCAATTCTAATTGGTTTTAACACTCAACTGATTTCCATTCAATTATTCAACTATTTTCAAATGAATTTACACTTACATACCTCATTTCATATCAACTTATTTACATTCGATTGATTAACATTCAATCATTTTTCTTTTAATTCAGTTGCTAATTCTTTTACAAATAAAATTGAATTTCATTCATATAACTCAAGTTCACATCATTTAGTTCACTTGATTATTTTACTTCGATACAAAATCAATTTTTATTCAACTTCACTTAAGTTATACCCCATCTAACATCATTTGTTCAATTAAACTTAAGTTTCCGCTTAACAATCC
This sequence comes from Allium cepa, assembly GCA_030765085.1. Lineage (NCBI taxonomy): Eukaryota > Viridiplantae > Streptophyta > Magnoliopsida > Asparagales > Amaryllidaceae > Allium > Allium cepa. The sequence continues at coordinate 32,541,406 of CM060933.1, forward strand.
AATTCAGATTTCAATTCTAAAGTAAGTTCTATTTAACTTTTACTTCAGTCAAATTCATATCAACATTCAAATTCATATTTCATTTTGCTTAACTTAATTGTTTAACCACTTCAATAATTGGTTTTACTTACCTTTTCCCATTCTATAATCCCATTCTATGAGTTATACAGCTTATTATTCAACTTCCAACTCATATTATAAGTTCAAAACCTTTTTCACTTATATTTATCAACTTCAAGTTGAATTTTAATTTCAAATTTGTTTATTACGACAAAACTTCAATTTTAAATTCATTATTGTAGAAAATCCATCACATAGGAACTCGAAAATGATACTGATGATGCTGCAGTCATCATCCTTATTATTTTCCAGTGACAATAGTGAAATCAGTGCTAAATATTCTTTCAAGAATTTCCTTTTATTTATAAATTACATTTATAAATCTTACTTATAAAATTTCACTTCTTATATACCTAAGATTATTTTACAATTGTATTCCATACTTATAATTCATTAGCTTATACAATTATTCTTTTTACAATAGTCGTTTTTATTTAAATTTATTCAAACAACTTTGATTATCTTATATATATATCATTTACAACAACCAAGCAATCAATTATATACACACTTCAATAATTCTTGAAAAATTATTTTCTTTATATATAAATATAATCAAGGTAAAATTATCTCATTTACCCAATTTAAAATCAATATCGTGCCGAATTGTTCTGTATAAGTGTTTAGAGATCCCTATCGATAGAGTTGTACAGACTATACCGACCAGAATCCATATACCACTCACCAAACCAATCATCACAATACAAAACAATTTTATATTCACTAACAAATACGTGCTCATATCTATTATTACATTCACACTCATTCTGGAGCACTACTGACTCTATCTCTAATGAGTAATACCCAACAGAGCCATGGTTGTCGCTTAACCACATGCTCTGATACCAAATGTAAAGACCCGAAAATCCGTACTTCTTTGAGCTGGCAACATTCCACCACAATCCAGCCAAAGAAGAACGAATTTCCAAATCTTTAGGGTTTAAGAAGAAGAAAGAGGTAGAAGAAGAGTGAAAGAGAGAAGAAACAGAAACAAACAACAGAAACATGAAGACAATATCAGAATCTCACAATCGCAGCGGAACAACATATAATAGATAAATGAATATCATTAAAACAAAAGAACTATACATTTTATACATACATCACTTTACATCACATCATCAGAGAGTACAACAATAAAACAGCGGAAAAGAAATACTATAATAGTAATATACAACGCCATCCAAGCTCGCCTCCAAATCTGCACAGCAACTCCCGAATCCAGAATAACCTGATAACCTAACTCTAGACTGCCCGTGTGGAAAATAGTGGGCACCCAGAGTTTAGGAAAGGAACAATAAACTCCAGGTCAGTCATGGGACTGGTGTGAGAACTCAAAACAGTTTATCTTTAAACAAGCAACAAGAAAATTTAAATTTTGAAATCCGCAATGCTTTTTGGAAAATGAAACTACCATAAGGCCTCCCGCACACACACACAATGCAAACGCAGAATCGGAGGAGATTTCTCCTTATGATAGTCAAAGATGCTTACTACGCAAAAATCAAATCATTTTTGATATTATTATTAGTGCATAGTGTAGAAAAACAATTTCGAAAGTAGAATATAAATCCTAGCCAACATACGACATTTCGTCGTATGCCTACTATAGCTACCATGTTCAATAGCAGGTTACCGCCACATTCCATGGCAGGTTATACAACTAAAACCGTACAGGGCGCGTATTGTTTTGATTGGATTTCCAACAAATGGTCAGGCTAAGGAACTTCCTACTGCCACATGGGATCGCCTCTGGCGGGACGTCCTGAGAAACTAACGTTACGGTTAGATCTCTGCCAACACAAGGCCGGGTTACCTCTATAACTAGGTAGCTACTACACGAATATGTCATCCCCCGGTCCTTTGGGACCTTTATCCGAGCGCTCGATCCAACAACACCACACAGTAATAGATATAGTGTATCAACATGAGTAAGTATCTGGGCTCCATACCATGATACCACCCTTTTCCAGAAGGAAATGACATACCCTAAAGGGCGCGACCCTCATAACCTTGCCGCATATTCCTGTTTCGACCATTTCCGGGGAGTGAGGTCTGACGAAGTCTCGTCCACAAAGCTATGCTTTGTGCAACAAAGCCATGCTTTGGGTCAACAGATGACCAAAGCAATGATCACAAAGATAAATGATCAAACAAATGATCATATCACAAATGACCAACCAATGATCATCACACAGCAGCACTCAACATGTCACATTACCAGATTGGGAATATATCGCTGATAACCTTCAACTACATAACCTCTGAGCTCGTACGTCTCAGAGAAGGATGTTAAGCTAAGAGAATAAATTCTCCGCCACCAACAGAAATGTATTTGAAAGAAATCGGCTCTAATTCTAAAAATGTAATGTCAGACATGTAACCATACAAGTCTGTTCCGGGTTCGAACAGAACCGAAGGCACTTCCAAAGAAGCCCTTGCAATCCGGGTATTCACAATCCCGATAAAATTTCCCATCACAAAGGAAATCTCCATACCGTAGCTAACGATGCAGAGACAATCGATAGGTCATCCTATCGTTTTCACAAATACCCGGTCTTCAACACCGGTCTTCAAATGCTATCCATACGACGCATCACATATTCGGAATGGGATATACGACACAAAGGTCCTCTCCCGGCTAAACCGAATAGCGAGCGCTTATTTTAAAAATAAGTGTAGCATTCAATTTCAAACAAACACAACAAATACCATCCAAGGGTAAATACTGATAGTCGGTTATTTAACTATCAATAAAGATGCGCCACATCATCAGATTCCAAATAATTTTCCAAAATTATTTAATCCCAAAAAAAATATCTTCACAAGATATATATATACACCTTCCAAATAATTGCCCAAATTATTTGTTTTACCAAAATATCTTTACAAGATATAATTTCCACACTTCAATCATTTGAAAGCCAATTTCAAATTATTTTTCATCTTTTATACCCTTTGAAAACAAATTCCAAATCATCAAATAAATCCTTACCGATTTATTTTAAACTTACGTTCCAATTCGTAAATTTATTTCCATACTTCAAAATAAATCAATATTTATTTTTTAACAGCTTTCCCTTTCCTTTTATAAATTCCATAGTGAATTTAAATTCCAAATATTTATTCATATACGATTCTCAAAATGTTCCATTTCATATTGGAAAAGCATTTCCATACTTATTTCATAATAAGTAATTCACAAATTTATTTATTTTCAATAATTTGAAAATATTCAATATACTTAAACCATAGTTAAGTATATATTTCACTCTTTTAAGGAAAACATTCTTTTATTCACTTTTATTTGGGTCAAAACGAATGTTGCGTAAAACATCGTTACGACAACCCAAAATCGCTAGTATAGGGATTCGGAATTAAACTAGGTATATACATCCCAATACTATACAAAATATTTCCTTTTGGAAACCATTTACTATAACAACAGTGTTATAGTCCACCATTTCATTATTTTCTCGAAAACGCCTATTTCAACAATGAATGTTGAAATCTACGTATTCATTTCCTTTTATTTCTCGAAAACGTCTATTTCAACAATAAATGTTGAAATCTATGTTTTCGATACTTAATGCATTTTTAAACCGTTTTAAATTCCATTTAAAACATTCCTTTCCCAAAACACGTCCATTTGACTTAATAATATATTCATCGTTCAAAACAGTGAATATAACTCCTTTAACAAATTCTATATTCAATTTATCAAATTCCATTGATTTCATATTTATAAACAACGTTTATAAATTCATTTCTATTAATAACTTCGTTTTAGAAATCTCTTTCATTAAGCCAATTCAATTTATAAACCCAATTTCTATACCAAAAGTTCATATTATAAGTCAAGAGCTTAAAATCTATTTATTTACTAAACCGTTCCTTTAAAACTTCACAATTTCTTAAATCTTATTACTGATAAGATTCCTTTAAGTTTTATAATAGTTTTCAGCTTATAAAAACCTCCTTTATTAACAATTTCTATAAATGTCCCCTTTTAAATGCCCAAAATCCATTTTTATAAGTTAATTACTTATAAAACCTTTATTTCAACATCTATTTATTTTATAACTCTCAAGATTTACAAATCTATGGTTTTTAGTGAAACCCATTTTATACACCTTTTTAACACTTTATAAACTCGTTTCATAATTCCCATAAATTTAATTTATAGATATCAATTTATAAAATCTTTTATATAAACTATTAATAAAAATTATCCAAAATCCCAATTTAACTATTTTAAAAATCTATTTAATTTAAAATTTTCCTTTTGGTTATATTTCATAAAAATATTATTTTTTTATAACATAAATTTTTATACGTTCATTTATTTTAAAATGAATCAATCCAAAAATTTAATAAAACGTATACTTTGGAAAATCACTTTAAAAACCCTTTTTAAATTCAAAATCGTTATTTTTAACTTTAAAATGAATCCGATGATGCAACGGCATCAAATGGTCAATCACGGGAATAAACATCATATATCGATATGATAGTTAACAATCAACACAATATTTATAAACAAATAAATATTTGCGAGGAATCCAGTTGGATCCCTCCAACCTGTTTCCCTATATCCACAAACGTTAGCACAATACCAATCCCGTTTCAAGACGGGATATCGCGGTATATGGGATTTTATAAAATATTATCCGCTTAATAGGCGGCGCAATTGGGTCTCTTCCGCTATACGAGGCGGGAAATCAATTCCAATATATACATATGCCAATATATATATTGCTATATATAGTATATATCCTACTATATCTACTACCACAATCAAACAGCAATCATCAATCAACATTAACTATTTAAAATTTTAAACCAAACGGTTCGATTGAGTGAGGAGTTCTCACCTTGATTTTATTTCCGATTTCCGCGTTCGTTTCGAATAAAATTAAACGAACGTTTAATTTTACCCAAAATTCAAACGAGCTCCAATCGACTCCAAACCAATTGCATTGCGAACTGCTCGACCATACGATCCCAACGCACTTTGACTCGTCCAAATCGAACCTCGCAGCAAAAAGATATCGCAGTTTAAAGTTTGTACACGATTTAAATATGAATAAATCAACATTCTCTTATATATTTTATACCCTTGATCTGGGCCGCACATCACCCTCCTTCTCTATCTCTCTCGTACGCAAGTTTGCTCCCAGGTTGAAGAACGCGCAAACAAACCCATGAAGCATGAACTAGGGTTTCGATTCACCACCTCCTCGCTGCATGAAAACACGATCAGGGAGCGCCAAACGAACGGCCTCGACGAGAGCCACCAACGCCCAGAGCTAGGCCAAGCTCGGCCCCACCTGGTGCCTAGGGTTGCGTGCGCAACATCAGGAAACGCGGCCCTGTAGCTTCCAATCCATCGCTCCAATTTCGATCTTAAATGTTTGATCTCGAGATCTCGTGATGCTCTTCCTTTTTGTAGTTGGAAGTTTTTCCTAAATGTTGATGGATTGAGAGATCTTGAGGGATGAAATTTGACAATTTCTGGCCATTAAAGTGTAAGAGGCGGCTGGAGCAAAATGGGCTAGGGTTTAGAAGAAAATTTGCATTTATACCCAATTGTTATTATTATTTTAATATTAAATCACTTAAAAACCATTTTCTCAAACGATCTCCAAACAACGCGTTCCGACAGGCGATCTTGGGGTTTTTCCACGTTCCGGACGCAATGGAACAGGTTTTGGAAGCTAATTCCATCGTATGTGTGAGATACGGCAATAAACGCTCAATTAAAATTTAAACCGATTTAGACGATTTCTAGGCATTTTGGCTTGTACCGGACAAACGATAAATCCGATTGACTTGAAATTTGAAATCTTACAACAATATCACATTACCGATCCGATGAAACTAGTTTCGTCGAAATCCGAGACCGTTTTAAAAATGACTATTTTAACTCGCTAAATTAATATTAAAACGATATCGACGCGTTTCGAGCTGCCACGGTCAAACGACAACTCTGTTTGCTACGAAATTTGAAATCCGATAATAACTAACTATTACGGATCCAATGGAACTCGTTCGTTCAATTCTGAGACTGTTCAAAAATTGGCTATTTCTCAGTCGATAATTAAATATTAAAATATTCAATTTTCACAAATTAACTCCAAATTCAATTTTAAAAGTTCTAAAACATTTCTATAACTTTAATATGATATAACAAAATTTTCCAAACCATTTTCAATCATATTTAACCCAATATTTAATTATTTCTGGAATTTCACTATTAAATTATCGATTTAATTATCCCATTAAATCCAATATTCGAAAGATAAATTATTCGACTTAAAAATTCCACTTATTAATATTCAAAATAAATTAAATATTCAAATTCAAGTTATCAAAAATTCTGGGTCGTTACAATCTTCTCCCCTTAAAAGAATTTCGTCCTCGAAATTGCATGTTAAGGAGAATAATTCATAATCCGTTTATTACTTTTCCAAAATCAATTAGTTTTATCAACTTTCCAAAACAAATCTTTTTATTGAAGATCCATTATCATTTCAATTAGCTTTCTAACTTCAATTATAGGTTTCAAACAACATTGTTTACTTAACAATTCAAATTTAAATTTAAATTCAAATTTCAACTTTCAAAATTTTCTCAAAATTTTTCTAACACCTGAAATTTTCGAAAAATTTCGCCAGCGTCTCCTTTGCGCGGATAGCTCGGTACGACTACAAAATGGCACTACGGCCCCTCAGAATCAAAAAGAAAAGAGAAAGCCAAGTGGCTGGAGAAGGAAATCATCAAATCTCATACAAAAATTGAAATACGTACCTTTTTGTCGAGCAATTCAACTTTTAACTTCAAATCAAAATCCCAATTCCATTATATACCTGTATATCCTGCTGGTAGTGGTATCTAATTCCAATATTCAAACTATTTTGCCAATTCCATTACAAAATTTCGATACTTACTTTTTATCTCAATTTTAGCTTTACTATTGAAGTTACATATTCATTTTCATTTGTTTCCAATTAGTTTACATTCACTAATTAAATTCACATTGGTTCACTTTCAACTCAACTCAAATTCAATTCTATTCAAATTTATTTACTTCACTTTCAATTTGAATTCAATTACATAGCTTTCAATTGCGCTAATTCAATTTCATTAACACTTAAGGAATTTACATACAATCAACCAACAAGCAAATAACAACCAATGTATATCCAATACAACCAAATTTATTTATTTTACTTACATTCAATTTGGTTCAACTTTTTCAATTCTAATTGGTTTTAACACTCAATTGATTTCCATTCAATTATTCAACTATTTTCAAATGAATTTACACTTACATACCTCATTTCATATCAACTTATTTACATTCGATTGATTAACATTCAATCATTTTTCTTTTAATTCAGTTGCTAATTCTTTTACAAATAAAATTGAATTTCATTCATATAACTCAAGTTCACATCATTTAGTTCACTTGATTATTTTACTTCGATACAAAATCAATTTTTATTCAACTTCACTTAAGTTATACCCCATCTAACATCATTTGTTCAATTAAACTTAAGTTTCCGCTTAACAATCCAATTCGGATTTCAATTCTAAAGTAAGTTCTATTTAACTTTTACTTCAGTCAAATTCATATCAACATTCAAATTCATATTTCATTTTGCTTAACTTAATTGTTTAACCACTTCAATAATTGGTTTTACTTACCTTTTCCCATTCTATAATCCCATTCTATGAGTTATACAGCTTATTATTCAACTTCCAACTCATATTATAAGTTCAAAACCTTTTTCACTTATATTTATCAACTTCAAGTTGAATTTTAATTTCAAATTTGTTTATTACGACAAAAGTTCAATTTTAAATTCATTATTGTAGCAAATCCATCACATAGGAACTCGAAAATGATACTGATGATGCTGCAGTCATCATCCTTATTATTTTCCAGTGACAATAGTGAAATCAGTGCTAAATATTCTTTCAAGAATTTCCTTTTATTTATAAATTACATTTATAAATCTTACTTATAAAATTTCACTTCTTATATACCTAAGATTATTTTACAATTGTATTCCATACTTATAATTCATTAGCTTATACAATTATTCTTTTTACAATAGTCGTTTTTATTTAAATTTATTCAAACAACTTTGATTATCTTATATATATATCATTTACAACAACCAAGCAATCAATTATTTACACACTTCAACAATTCTTGAAAAATTATTTTCTTTATATATAAATATAATCAAGGTAAAATTATCTCATTTACCAAATTTAAAATCAATATCGTGCCGAATTGTTCTGTATAAGTGTTTAGAGATCCCTATCGATAGAGTTGTACAGACTATACCGACCAGAATCCATATACCACTCACCAAACCAATCATCACAATACAAAACAATTTTATATTCACTAACAAATACGCGCTCATATCTATTATTACATTCACACTCATTCTAGAGCACTACTGACTCTATCTCTAATGAGTAATACCCAACAGAGCCATGGTTGTCGCTTAACCACATGCTCTGATACCAAACGTAAAGACCCGAAAATCCGTACTTCTTTGAGCTGGCAACATTCCACCACAATCCAGCCAAAGAAGAACGAACTTCCAAATCTTTAGGGTTTAAGAAGAAGAAAGAGGTAGAAGAAGAGAGAAAGAGAGAAGAAACAGAAACAAACAACAGAAACATGAAGACAATATCAGAATCTCACAATCGCAGCGGAACAACATATAATAGATAAATGAATATCATTAAAACAAAAGAACTATACATTTTATACATACATCACTTTACATCACATCATCAGAGTGTACAACAATAAAACAGCGGAAAAGAAATACTATAATAGTAATATACAACGCCATCCAAGCTCGCCTCCAAATCTGCACAGCAACTCCCGAATCCAGAATAACCTGATAACCTAACTCTAGACTGCCCGTGTGGAAAATAGTGGGCACCCAGAGTTTAGGAAAGGAACAATAAACTCCAGGTCAGTCATGGGACTGGTGTGAGAACTCAAAACAGTTTATCTTTAAACAAGCAACAAGAAAATTTAAATTTTGAAATCCGCAATGCTTTTTGGAAAATGAAACTACCATAAGGCCTCCCGAACACACACACAATGAAAACGCAGAATCGGAGGAGATTTCTCCTTATGATAGTCAAAGATGCTTACTACGCAAAAATCAAATCATTTTTGATATTATTATTAGTGCATAGGGTAGAAAAACAATTTCGAAAGTAGAATATAAATCCTAGCCAACATACGACATTTCGTCGTATGCCTACTATAGCTACCATGTTCAATAGCAGGTTACCGCCACATTCCATAGCAGGTTATACAACTAAAACCGTACAGGGCGCGTATTGTTTTGATTGGATTTCCAACAAATGGTCAGGCTAAGGAACTTCCTACTGCCACATGGGATCGCCTCTGGCGGGACGTCCCGAGAAATTACGTTACGGTTAGATCTCTGCCAACACAAGGCCGGGTTACCTCTGTAACTAGGTAACTACTACACGAATATGTCATCCCCCGGTCCTTTGGGACCTTTACCCGAGCGCTCGATCCAACAACACCACACAGTAATAGATATAGTGTATCAACATGAGTAAGTATCTGGGCTCCATACCATGATACCACCCTTTTCCAGAAGGAAATGACATACCCTAAAGGGCGCAACCCTCATAACCTTGCCGCATATTCCTGTTTCGACCATTTCCGGGGAGTGAGGTCTGACGAAGTCTCGTCCACAAAGCTACGCTTTGTGCAACAAAGCCATGCTTTGGGTCAACAGATGACCAAAGCAATGATCACAAAGATAAATGATCAAACAAATGATCATATCACAAATGACCAACCAATGATCATCACACAGCAGCACTCAGCATGTCACATTACCAGATTGGGAATATATCGCTGATAACCTTCAACTACATAACCTCTGAGCTCGTACGTCTCAGAGAAGGGTGTTAAGCTAAGAGAATAAATTCTCCGCCACCAACAGAAATGTATTTGAAAGAAATCGGCTCTAATTCTCAGAATGTAATGTCAGACATGTAACTATACAAGTCTGTTCCGGGTTCGAACAGAACCGAAGGCACTTCCAAAGAAGCCCTTGCAATCCGGGTATTCACAATCCCGATAAAATTTCCCATCATAAAGGAAATCTACATACCGTAGCTAACGATGCAGAGACAATCGATAGGTCATCCTATCGTTTTCAGAAATACCCGGTCTTCAACACCGGTCTTCAAATGCTATCCATACGACGCATCACATATTCGGAATGGGATATACGACACAAAGGTCCTCTCCCGGCTAAACCGAATAGCGAGCGCTTATTTTAAAAATAAGTGTAGCATTCAATTTCAAACAAACACAACAAATACCATCCAAGGGTAAATACTGATAGTCGGTTATTTAACTATCAATAAAGATGCGCCACATCATCAGATTCCAAATAATTTTCCAAAATTATTTAATCCCAAAAAAAATATCTTCACAAGATATATATATACACCTTCCAAATAATTGCCCAAATTATTTGTTTTACCAAAATATCTTTACAAGATATAATTTCCACACTTCAATCATTTGAAAGCCAATTTCAAATTATTTTTCATCTTTTATACCCTTTGAAAACAAATTCCAAATCATCAAATAAATCCTTACCGATTTATTTTAAACTTACGTTCCAATTCGTAAATTTATTTCCATACTTCAAAATAAATCAATATTTATTTTTTAACAGCTTTCCCTTTCCTTTTATAAATTCCATAGTGAATTTAAATTCCAAATATTTATTCATATACGATTCTCAAAATGTTCCATTTCATATTGGAAAAGCATTTCCATACTTATTTCATAATAAGTAATTCACAAATTTATTTATTTTCAATAATTTGAAAATATTCAATATACTTAAACCATAGTTAAGTATATATTTCACTCTTTTAAGGAAAACATTCTTTTATTCACTTTTATTTGGGTCAAAACGAATGTTGCGTAAAACATCGTTACGACAACCCAAAATTGCTAGTATAGGGATTCGGAATTAAACTAGGTATATACATCCCAATACTATACAAAATATTTCCTTTTGGAAACCATTTACTATAACAACAGTGTTATAGTCCACCATTTCCTTATTTTCTCGAAAACGCCTATTTCAACAATGAATGTTGAAATCTACGTATTCATTTCCTTTTATTTCTCGAAAACGTCTATTTCAACAATAAATGTTGAAATCTATGTTTTCGATACTTAATGTATTTTTAAATCGTTTTAAATTCCATTTAAAACATTCCTTTCCCAAAACACGTCCATTTGACTTAATAATATATTCATCGTTCAAAACAGTGAATATAACTCCTTTAACAAATTCTATATTCAATTTATCAAATTCCATTGATTTCAAATTTATAAACAACTTTTATAAATTCATTTCTATTAATAACTTCGTTTTAGAAATCTCTTTCATTAAGCCAATTCAATTTATAAACCCAATTTCTATACCAAAAGTTCATATTATAAGTCAAGAGCTTAAAATCTATTTATTTACTAAACCGTTCCTTTAAAACTTCACAATTTCTTAAATCTTATTACTGATAAGATTCCTTTAAGTTTTATAATAGTTTTCAGCTTATAAAAACCTCCTTTAGTAACAATTTCTATAAATGTCCCCTTTTAAATGCCCAAAATCCATTTTTATAAGTTAATTACTTATAAAACCTTTATTTCAACATCTATTTATTTTATAACTCTCAAGATTTACAAATCTATGGTTTTTAGTGAAACCTATTTTATACACCTTTTTAACACTTTATAAACTCGTTTCATAATTCCCATAAATTTAATTTATAGATATCAATTTATAAAATCTTTTATATAAACTATTAATAAAAATTATCCAAAATCCCAATTTAACTATTTTAAAAATCTATTTAATTTAAAATTTTCCTTTTGGTTATATTTCATAAAAATATTAATTTTTTATAACATAAAATTTTATACGTTCATTTATTTTAAAATGAATCAATCCAAAAATTTAATAAAACGTATACTTTGGAAAATCACTTTAAAAACCCTCTTTAAATTCAAAATCGTTATTTTTAACTTTAAAAATGAATCCGATGATGCAACGGCATCAAATGGTCAATCACGGGAATAAACATCATATATCGATATGATAGTTAACAATCAACGCAATATTTATAAACAAATAAATATTTGCGAGGAATCCAGTTGGATCCCTCCAACCTGTTTCCCTGCATCCACAAACGTTAGCACAATACCAATCCCGTTTCAAGACGGGATATCGCAGTATATGGGATTTTATAAAATATTATCCGCTTAATAGGCGGCGCAATAGGGTCTCATCCGCTATACGAGGCGGGAAATCAATTCCAATATATACATATGCCAATATATATATATATTGCTATATATAGTATATATCCTACTATATCTACTACCGCAATCAAACAGCAATCATCAATCAACATTAACTATTTAAAATTTTAAACCAAACGGTTCGATTGAGTGAGGAGTTCTCACCTTGATTTTATTTCCGATTTCCGCGTTCGTTTCGAATAACGTTTAATTTTACCTGAAATTCAAACGAGCTCCAATCGACTCCAAACCAATTGCATTGCGAAGTGCTCGAACATACGATCCCAACGCACTTTGACTCGTCCAAATCGGACCTCGCAGCAAAAAGATATCGCAGTTTAAAGTTTGTACACGATTTAAATATGAATAAATCAACATTCTCTTATATATTTTATACCCTTGATCTGGGCCGCACATCACCCTCCTTCTCCATCTCTCTCGTACGCAAGTTTGCTCCCAGGTTGAAGAACGCGCAAACAAACCCATGAAGCATGAACTAGGGTTTCGATTCACCACCTCCTCGCTGCATGAAAACACGATCAGGGAGCGCCAAACGAACGGCCTCGACGAGAGCCACCAACGCCCAGAGCTAGGCCAAGCTCGGCCCCACCTGGTGCCTAGGGTTGCGTGCGCAACATCAGGGAAACGCGGCCCTGTAGCTTCCAATCCATCGCTCCAATTTCGATCTTAACCGTTTGATCTCGAGATCTCGTGATGCTCTTCCTTTTTGTGGTTGGAAGTTTTTCCTAAATGTTGATGGATTGAGAGATCTTGAGGGATGAAATTTGACAATTTCTGGCCATTAAAGTGTAAGAGGCGGCTGGAGCAAAATGGGCTAGGGTTTAGAAGAAAATTTTCATTTATACCCAATTGTTATTATTATTTTAATATTAAATCACTTACAAACCATTTTCTCAAACGATCTCCAAACAACGCGTTCCGACAGGCGATCTTGGGGTTTTTCCACGTTCCGGACGCAATGGAAGAGGTTTCGGAAGCTAATTCCATCGTATGTGTGAGATACGACAATAAACGCTCAATTAAAATTTAAACCGATTTAGACGATTTCTAGGCATTTTGGCTTGTACCGGACAAACGATAAATCCGATTGACTTGAAATTTGAAATCTTACAATAATATCACATTACTGATCCGATGAAACTGGTTTCGTCGAAATCCGAAACCGTTTGAAAAATGACTATTTAACTCGCTAAATTAATATTAAAACGATATCGACGCGTTTCGAGCTGCCACGGTCAAACGACAACTCTGTTTGGTACGAAATTTGAAATCCGATAATAACTAACTATTACGGATCCAATGGAACTCGTTTCGTTCAATTCTGAGACTATTCAAAAATTGGCTATTTCTCAGTCGATAATTAAATATTAAAATATTCAATTTTCACAAATTAACTCCAAATTCAATTTTAAAAGTTCTAAAACATTTCTATAACTTTAATATGATATAACAAAATTTTCCAAACCATTTTCAATCATATTTAACCCAATATTTAATTATTTCTGGAATTTCACTATTAAATTATCGATTTAATTATCCCATTAAATCCAATATTCGAAAGATAAATTATTCGACTTAAAAATTCCACTTATTAATATTCAAAATAAATTAAATATTCAAATTCAAGTTATCAAAAATTCTGGGTCGTTACATTTTCAATCGATCTCCAATCCTAACATCCATCCTTTTTTGCCAATTTGTTGATATCCCAGCCTTGACCAAAAGGTGAGATAACACAGTGGAAAAGAAATAGCGACAAATGTTATATATATACATTCAGATAAGCGAATCTACAGAACATACATCAACTATTCAATTGAATAGTAACTATAAATCAATAAAACTTTGAAATAGTAATTGAGGATTCGTTAGAGTTATTTAGATTTAGGAAAGATAAGGATTCAATGTTTTTACCTTCTCTACGCACTGTTAAAAGACAACTAAAAATAAGAATACTATGAGAAGATTATTAATTGAGGATTTGATGGGAATAACAAACATGGAAAACTTATTTTTGTCGTCAGTCTCCGTGAACAGTTTGAGAAAACATAAGCCTAGATCATATCAAACTTTGCTTTTTTGTTGTATTTTTAGCATTGAAAACTTTGATAGCAACTAACTTGGAAGAGGAAAAGAAAACTAAAGAGTTTTCTGAGGAATACCAAGTATCAACAATATTAATTTGCATTTATAGAAAAAAATTAATAAACAAATATAATAAAGAGATGGTTAAAAAGAAAGAAGGGTGTAAGTATAAGCTTTAGCGTAGGTTGAATGAGAATCGAGCATATGAGTTGAAATGAATAAGAAAGGAGAATACAAATAGTCTATTATTCTTTTTTTATATGATAGATATATAATATATAATAATAGATAGATAGACTTGTAAGGTTTAAGAATGGAACGGGGGAATGGAAAGAACGAAAAGGAATGCTAACATAAAAAATTAGAAGAAGAAAGGATGCAAGATTATTATTATTAGTAATAAAACAAATAATAGGAAAATAGTTTCAACACATGGAAAATGAAGAGTCGTGGAAATGCGAAATGAAAAGACTCCTAGAAGATGCCACATGTCAAGCTAAGAGGAAATGAAGTGAAAAACAATGAAAACAAAAAATGAGACTCATCTTTAATAGTACAACTGAGGTATATTTTTTTAAGAGTCCAAGAGCCATTAGTGACATGGGTATACTGACCTACTGCAAAGATTGAACCGTTAGATTTGGATCCTTTACACGTGTCGGCGTAATGGTTTTTTTGGCAGAAACTGAACCGAAAAGTCTTCAGAGAAATATTGAGCTTTGATATAATATAATAGATGTATGATAATAAATCCATTTTGCATAGAATTATTGAAGCATATGATATTTTTATAGATAAATTCAATTTTCCACAAGTACCAGTAACAATATCATCTTTTCAGTATGAAATGGATCATTCTAAAATGATTTTTTCCCTCAATAGATACCGTTGAAGATTAAATCAAATTATGTAAATGTTCACGTTCATGAATGATTACATATTAAATATGTTAAATGCTTTTAGTTCCAATTTTATTATGAAAGTATATTTATGTATTCGAAATTAACGAGCTCGTGCATTTATTGTAGAACTAATTTTTCAGATGGATACTTAAATGATATGTCGAATTTTTTACAATTAAAATTGTCCTCTGCTTAATTCTATAAATGCTATTTTTCCTATGAATATTTTCTTATTTGATTCCACCGGAGATGAAATAGGTTAAATTCTATATAAAAACAAAAACCGCAATAAAATGTCCCTTCAAAACTTATCGCAGGAATAAGTTTGGTTTTCACACAAAAGAATGGGCTCTTTGTGTTCAAAAACAAATTTGCGAGATAAACGTAAACTCGAGCACTTGAAAACGTCACACAAACAAATTTACGGGAATGAAGAGATGAATATTTTTAGAGGTGCACAAAAACAAATTATTCTTTGCATGTGCATTTTAAAAATGTGCAAATTTGCTCGTGTACTATTAAGTTTCGAGGTCCATTCTCTGGCTGAAGAAAACGAAGAATGTTTCTATAGTAAGTTTTTTGATAAAAAGGGGACACTTTATTCAAAAATAACACTCGTTATGATATTTAAGAGGCTAGAATGAACTTTATAACTTTTATCAAAAACATCATACCTTTAACCAGTTGAGTTAGAGGTCTGTGACTATTTATATAGGATGTTTTGAAAGCAGCATATGGTTGCACTTCTATTTTACTGGACTTGCATGTAAAAAATTGCGATGAAATAAGATTAATAAGGAGTTTGTGACTAAAATATGATAAGTAATTTGTTAAGGACCTCTAGCTGAAGTGGCCAGAGGTATGACGTTTTAGATAGAGATTTTAATGATCATGGGTTCGAGCCTCTAAGATATCAAAATGAGCGCTCTGTTTGAAAAATGTACGACCATTATCATAGAAAAAGGTAAGTAGTTCAATGCTATTGTTCATCCATCAAATGTGTACGCATAAGTAATGCTAATGAATTCATGTGTTGAACGTGGAATGCTTTTTTTAAGTAAACTCACAAAAAAGTTTGGATTGAAAAATCAATTTTTATAATGTGCAAGTTATTTTTTTAATTTTGTTTATCCTTGTCTTGAAGTAAAACGAATCAAATAGCAATATTGCATATGGACCCAATTTTAAAGCCCGTGGTGACAAAAAGTAATTCTGTTCATATATGCCCATCTTGATTTAATATATTGCCGTTACATTTCCTCCTATTTGTTCTAGCAATAGTTCAAGCTATGTGGTCTAGTTCTTTCCTAATTACAATTTTGTGTATCATTTGAACTTTCCTTAAGAATGCATTCTTATTCATGTATGTATTTCAAATAGTTTTGTGTTTTTGTGGCGAGGCTATGGGAGTTGAATGGCTGCACTATATTTTCTTGAACCAGGATTTTGATAAAGGCGGACTTGTTAAATATGGAAATTGGGGTTTTGATGATGTTAAATATACCATATTTATGACATGTTTGTAATTATTGTTGAATTTTGAGGAGTGTATTTTCGTTTAGCTATGGAATACAGTGGTAAAGTATCAGTATGCTATGAAGTTAGGGTAATGAAACTATGTACTAAAACCAATATATGCAGTGATTTACCACAGCTAACTTACCAATTAAGTGCATAATGATGGTAATGATGGTATAGTGATATACCGTATCTGTTCGCTTTATCTTTTATTGATTGTCCTAATCAAATATTAATTTTCGTTACTGCGAAACTTTGGTACGAGTGACATGAAGTGATTTGAAACAGTTTTCGATTTCATTGCTTAATATCGCAAGAAGATCGTGAGATTTACTAATCAATTTGCATTGTTTAACGATGGTATAGTTATCAATGGGGAAGAGACGGGAGGTGCCTGAAGCAGCGTTGTTCGACATTCTACTGTTTCTGCCAGTGGTATCTCTATTAAGGTTTAAAAGTGTGTGCAAGACATGGTGCTCTATGATTGAAAGCTCTAGTTTCGTGACTCGGCACCTGTATCATAATAGGGAAAAGAACAACGTGGTTTGTGCAAGGGAAGGAGGAGAGCTTTATATGTTCTCTGGTAATAGACAAGAGATGATGGGTTCAAAATTGAATGTTGAGTCACTTTCGTGGGAGCATGGGAAGAAAGATTTTAGGATGGAGATGGTTAACAGTTGTGATGGTATTGTGTGTTTAGCTCATGCTATGGGCAAAGATGTTAGGCTTGTTTCTTTATGGAATCCCGCTACGAAACAAGTGAGGCAACTACCAGAACCAACATATTTTCGTCCATTAGCTAGGAAGAGGCAGCACATGTTTGCTCTTGGTTTTGATAGAAAAACAAGGGATTACAAGATTGTAAGGGTTATTTTGGAGCATTTTCCCTACTTATTATTTGAGCTGCATCGTAACAGTGTAGTTGAGGTATATAGCAAGAGAAGCAATGCATGGCGAACTATACACAATGGTAAGGATTTTCCTATTACATGGATAGAAGATTATCGTACTGCAGCATGTAATAATGAAATATGTGTCTGGATTGGAAGTGCTCCCTCTAGTAGAGGATACAACGCTCATAGTTTACTCGGAAATCGTAGCTTTTTTTATTTTGATTTGGGTAATGAAGTATATGGAATAGTGCCTGCGCCCAAAACTCTGCTCAATCCTCCTGGTGATGACAGTGTTCTTGCTTTTGTTGGTGAAAAATTCTGTTTGGTTAAATGCTACAGCAGTCCTGATACCAGCGAATACAGTTTGGTTAGCGATTGTACCCCTTCTCCATTTGTTTATGAAATATGGGTAATGGATGAATTTGGTAAGAAAGAGTCGTGGAATAAAGTGTATAGGGTCGAGCAACCCTTGCAGTTATTGAAATGTACTGATATGATATCATCTCTCTCGAACAATGGACAGTTTATTGTTAAGGCCATGGTAGATAAAAGTAGTCATGAACGGAGATTATACTTGCTTGACTTGGTTACTTTGCAAGAATTTTTACTGCTCGCTCTCGTTGTTGATGATAAAGATTTGTCTAGGCGGTGGGAGGTAATAAACTACACTGAGAGTCTGGTCTGTGTCAACGGCATTGACTGAGCTTACACACACAACACCCACCCACCCAATGCATGACATGGTAAAGTAAAGCCTGTTCTCTCTCTCTCTCTCTCTCTCTCTCTCTCTTTTTTCCTGAACTTCTTTTGGATAACGAAGAGCTGTTGTAATGATAACATTCATCATGCCTGAGATGGATGGCATGTTAGAACTTAAAATTTGTCAATTGAAGACCTTATTCTTGTTTATTATTTGTTACGCTTTCTTTTCACCGAATACCCTTAGTGATATATGCAGGACCGGTCCGATAGTATTTGATGTCCTAGACGAATAAGTTTTTTTCATCTTTTGTTGCCCCACTTTAAAAAATAATAATACTGTTATATGCACGAAATCAAATGCAAATATTATTATAAAATTTGATGCATGTTATAATATATGTAAATATAAATAGTGAATATGCTATATACTGTTTTGTATTTAGTCCCACATCGTTGGATTAGTTCTATTCCAAGCTCCTACACCTTTATATAAATATGCTAGTGTAATGAAAATGTATTACTAATCTCTGAATGCATAAAATTGTTCTTTCCCTAATAGCTTCTGTTTTCTTTATTTTATAACACGTTATCATGACGATTTCAAAATGATCTATGAACCAGTCGAAGAAGTTGAAAACAAAATTTGGGGTTTCGTTTGACATGTCAAAATTCAGACTCTCAGATTGGTCATGAGTTTTTTTTCCATGTTGGATTGGTTCATATTAATGATTATGCAACTGTGGAAAATGCAAGTATGAAGCTGACATATGCATAATTTTGTGTGGAAGATAGGTACATTCCAGTTTTAAATCAAGAATTTGTAGGTCTATGTTAATATAGGATTCACTTATAGACCGTAAATGAACTTATATCCCTCTTTTCTCACTTTAATTTTGAATCATTTTGATTTGGTCATCATTTTATTTGAACGATCTTCATTATATTATTGTTTGCGTTTGAATCTGAGGTCGATGTTGCTAGTTTTAGATCCAGATTTGCATTTTTCATTTAGATCTGGGTTTGTTTGATTGAATTCGATTAGATCCGAGGCACTGTATTGTTGTATAGCAAGTCTTACTCTAATTTTAGTCCATTAATTCTGCTAAATCTTAAAATGTACATGTGAACGAAACGTATGCATCACTGGATTGCAATCTATTTGCTTTAGACATTTCACAGATTAACCTTTAGGAGGGTTCAGTGATTGGTGAACATCAATTTAGGAGTTGCAATTTGATGATTCGAAGACATATAATATATACTTGAAGTTAAATATTTGTTGTCCACAACAATCATGTCATAACAGTTAATTTAGATTTGTAAGTTTGCAATTCTAAAATCAATAGATTTGTAAATTTGTTTCAGATCTGGTAATTCTGATTTAATTACTTGTAGATTCGATAAAACTTAGCTTCTAATTTCATAATTGTTAATTTATTTCTTGCAGATCTTTCATATATGATATATTTGGGTTTAAATCCAATTGATTTCCATTTTTTTTCCCTCTAAATATTTCAATTTGTAGCCTAGCTATAAAGTATGTTTTACTCCATGCTATCACGAACACTTTTCGAATGTATTTTTAACCAATTTAGATCTATTATTTTATTAATGTTTTGTGTTAGTACATCATTATTTTTTGCAATGATCTAGTTTTTTTTACTTATATACAAATTCATGTTCCCAGTATCATTTTTTGGTTTCAACTAATAACAAAAGAAACTGGCTGAGTTGCTTGGTGCTTGATGGTATTAATAATTTTGGCGGTGAGACGTTCATTATTTGGGTCGGTTACAGGATTCATAATTTGCAACCATGACCCATTTCTTCCTATTTATGGTCCTTAATAACTTTTTCGATAGGGATAGAAACTTCCCTAATGACTTAACTTTAATTGAAGCTAAGAACTCTAAAAATTTGGATTTACAGTAAATGGTATCTGCTATTTTATACTCTATTGTCTTCTTTTCATTTTTCCAATCATTTTTTTCTTCTTAGTTATTTCAAAAATAAAAATAAAAATAAATAACAACAGCACTAAAACTTTGGCATTGGCTATTATTTTTATTCCATTTTGTTCAGCTAGGTCCGTGTTTAGTTTAGTATGGTATAATTTTGATTTAGCAATAATTATGCACTTTGTGATTTTGCAACTTCATATAATCGAGGAATCAAGAATGTGAAGTTCTAAATGTCTGAAAATCAAAAAAAAAGAAAAAAAGGGAAAAAAAGAAAAATTCAAAAAATCTTTGAACCTGAAGTTCGAATTTTTCAAAAATTGTAGCTTCATATTGAACTAGCCATCTCCAAAAGAGATATTTGTGAGTGCTTAAAACTTGTACATGTATGACATGTCTTATAACAAATACATTAGTAGTAGCAAATACATTAGTAGCACCATGATAACATGTGTTTGGAACACTATATTAGATATTCAATATTAGTTTTGATTTGACACTTAAAGTGAATTTCTAGAGTCCAAAAGGATTAAGAACCTAATGTTCTTATAGATCTGAAAATTTGAGAATTTCATGAACTAGGATATCCCAATTTGAATGTTTGTTACATTGAAGAACTTGAAGTGCAACTGGAAGGAAATGATTTGAAAATTCAGATATAAAATGGATGATAATGTCTGTTATATAACAATTAATATGACATGACGAATTATGCATTAATGTTGGCTCAGTGCATTTGAATTATCTAAAAGATCAGAATTTGACTTCGTTTTGAGTTTAATTATCACTTAAAAAAAAATTTATGCTTTGACTTGGTTTTATCCTTTTATGGCATGCAGCTTTGATTTGGTTCATGTTGTTGCTGAAATTCTAGTTTTAACAATTTATGGCTTGTGGCATTCATTTATAGTATGAATAATTCCATCGTTCTTGCTATGTACTTGAGCATGCTCCTGACCACTTGTGTGTGATTTAGTGCGTATCAAAGCATTTGATATACCACTTTTCTGCAAGTGTACATTTGTACTTCCAGCATGGTACAATGTTGCACTCGAAACCCTTGCTTGTTTTATGGTTTTGTGAATTGCTCATGATATAGGATGTTGTTCATATACCATATTGTACATGTCCTTATTACATACTTCATTGTAAATTTCTGTGCATGCGACTAAAGTGTTTATTAAGTACTATTCTTGTTTAATTTTTGCTGCACTTTACGTGGCTGGAAAAAAAATAACAATTCATTTTTATAGTACCTTATGCTATGCGTGTTATACCATTTTTGTGTATCATGCTTATATTTCTTTAACTGGTGTGTCTGCATCCTTCTTAATGTTGCATGCAACGTCTAGAGAGCTAAAGAACATGTCTATTATATTTCTCTAAATAACAGACTTAAGGTATGAGCCACCAATACTTGAATGATGATATATGCCTACTAGATTGTGCAACCACTCACATTATTTTGAAAAAGCAGAAGATTTTTTTCTCTCCGAACTATCTGAAAATATTTAGCTAAAAATTTCAACCATAGCAAATCTGCTAATATAATTGAAGGGTCCGGAAGAGCGCATATAGTATTATCAAATGGTACATATATCTTAATTCAAAATACATTATACTCAAGCAAATTTAAAAGAATTTTTTTGAGTTTTAAGGATACATTAATGAATGGCTACCATATTGGAACTATGCTGAAAATGCCAAGAATATCTTTGCATTATTTCTAAAATTGAAAGCCATAAGCTTATTTCAGAAAAATTTGGTACAATTTCAACTGGATTATATTTCACGAAATTTGGCATAATTGAATCCCATATTTAAACTTAAGCCAGAAGCTCACAAATGTCACTTGAATGCATCTTATCAATTGATAAAAGAATTATCTTTCTATCATTAATATGTATGGTGTATTTGCTAGTAGCAATATGATAATGGACCAAAATGAGAATCCAAAGATGATTATTATTTAATGTGAAAATGTTTGTCAACATCGAGGGAGGGGATAAAGCGATACAAGTTCATTTTGATCATCAGTGTCAAATATTTGTTAAAATATACAATGATGCAAAATATTAAGTAACTTGAATAAATTATCAATAATATCTCTAGTAACTTTCTCCATTATCGATTTGAATCCCTGAAGGATCAAAATGTGTAAACCACATCTGAAATATGGTACAAAAGTCAGTTTGAAGTACTTTTGGAGTAAGTAATAAAGATGTCAAATAAAAGAGACGAGTGTCCTTGAAGAAACACTTAAGGGTGCTCTTGAAGAGACTAATGACATGGTTGTCAAATTACCCTAGAAGTGGTTTAGGACCTAAAACATGATAATTAAAGAGATCTCAATAACTCATGTCTAGAATTGACAAGAAATAATCATTGATGATAAAAAAGCGCTTATGTTTATAAATAGATTAAGGATCTTGAATAGGGGAAACATGAATGGCCATCATGAATCCTTTACCAATAGAGAAATATGGACATGTAGTCCGCAAAGTAGAGAAAGTACTTGAAATGCTTAATATACCCCGAAGGTGTAAATATGGTTTAAATCTTATTAAATGATGAAAGTATACAAATTCTTGAAGAATATAAATAACTTTTGTAGTTATAAAGAATGCAAAGAACAAGAAGCGTAGATTACAACCTACTTTTGAGTATTGTTGTAATGAAAATCTTGATATAATTCATGATGAGTAGATTACTTCCTATTTTTAAGTATCGTTGTAATGAAACTTTTAATATACATTGAAATGTTAGTTGCGATATGCAAAAATTATTCCTGAAGAATATAAATAACTTTAATGATTATAAAGAATGCAAAGAACATGGAATGTAGACTACAACCTTTTTCTAAGTATTGTTGTAATGAAAATCTTGATGCACTTCAAGATGAGTAGATTACTTCCTGTTTTTAAGTATTGTTGTAGTAGAACTTCTAATATTCATCAAAGATGTAATTGCCATATGCAAAACCGATTTGAAGCATAAAAATGAAAACACATGATGTGTTTTTCATAAAGGTAGCAAACAAAATGCATAAATTGCAAATCATATTTGGATTGGAAATTTTGATCGTGTCGAAGGAAACTAGTAATAAATTGTATTATTAATGAGATACATATTTATGGATCCAGAAATATCTATAACCAATTTGAGTTATCGAAAGAAGAATATGAATTCGGAGAAAACTTTTAAATCAGGGGGAGCATCCATAAATATGTTATAATGCACTCTTTTTCCTTAACTAAGATTTATTCCCACTGGGTTTTTCTTAGTATGATTTTAATGAGGCATTATCTTAATCTAGAAGTATCAACTCCCCAGTAACATTTGAAAATAAGTTATAATGTACTCTTTTTCCTTATTTAAGATTTTTCCCACTGGATTTTGCTTACTAAGGTTTTAATGAGCCATTATTTTGATCTAGAAGAATCAAACATCTTTTCAAGAAATAACATCTCAAATATGCTATTTAAGTTAAATTGTATTTTTATCCATAACTAAGATTTTTTCCATAAGGTTTTTCTTAGTAAGATTTTAACGAGGCATTAATTTGATCCAGAAGTATCAAGCTTCATTTAAAGAAATAAGAAAATAAAATATGTCATTGTACTCTTTTTCCTTCTCTAAGATTTTTCCAACTGGGTTTTTCTTAGTAAGCTTTTAATGAGGCATTGTTTTGATCCCGAAGTATCAAACTCTTTAGAAAGAATATTATTTTTAATAAGATTTTACAAGTTGCACTCTTTTCCTCGTTCAAGGTTTTTCCCACTGGGTTTTCCTTACAGAGGTTTTAATGAGGCAACGGACATTATCTATATCGACTGAATGGATAAACACAAGCAAATGAAGGGGAGCAATCATCATACACGTTACAAAAGAGACAATTTCAAGTTATCAGAGGATTCAAGATTTTGAAGACGCATATTCAAGGGGGAGTGTTATAATATATATAAATATAAATAATGAATATGCTATATACTGTTTTGTATTTAGTCCTACATTGTGACGCAGCGGATAATAACAAATCGATATGAATCGATGAAAGTAGCAATCGGTGGATTGAAAGATACTGAAATGCCCAAATTCGTTGATCCGAAGATACCGAATTCTAGCTATCCTCGTCACGTTGATCGCGCACGATACCGTGAAAGAAGATCTTCAATTCTTCAAGCGTTGATCAAGCGCACTTGATTCCGCGAATCCGCTTCAACAATCGTTGATTCGAGCGCATTCGAATAACCGAAAGTGGAGATAGGAGATTACACTCAACTACCAATTTTAGATGAAAGCACACAGCAATCAACAAGAAATTTTATTCAAAAATCAACTCGCTTCAAATGTACAACTCACTCCCTATTTATAGTATTTTCGACCTAGACCTTAAGTTGTATACGACTTACGACTTAACTAAGTCGGCACCGACTTATCACAATAGCATATATACAACGACTCACAGCAACTACATCACAACATACTCACAAGACTGACTTACGACTCAAGCCTTCAGCGACTCACGACTCAAAGCTTCAAATGACTCATCACTTGAACGACTTAAAAGAACACACGAATATACAACACCTAGTGACTTACGGCTTAACTCCTTGCCGACTTACGACTTAACAATTTACAACACAAGATACGACTTAAGAAAATACAACACATATGAGTTAAACAAGGCACGACCTAAAAACACAACCGACTTACGACCTAGCTTAGGTCGCCAACGACTTAACACAGTCCATCTCCAGAAGCGACTTATCAGTAGGTCGTTCAGATTTCATAAATTGCAACATGTTATCCCCTATCCTGTTAGGTCGCACGCGACCTAAGATCTCAGTTGTCGCTGCACCATCGAAGGAATTAGGTCATAACTCTTTAGAACGAGACCCTTTAGGTCGTAGCTCCTTTCCCCTTGCTTTGTTAGGTTGTGACCGACCTATCGCTATTCCATTAGATCGTGGAGGACCCAAACCTTGTTACTTAGGTCAGAAACGACCTATAACCCCCATCTTAAGTCGTGAATGACTTATCTCTTGAGCTGCATCATCTTCCCCTGGTTGAGAAAAATTCGTCCTCGAATTTGTAGATTCTTCCACATCAGATTGTTCATCCCCATAATATGGTACAAGATGCTTAACATTGAACACATCAGAAGTGTACACATCCTTCGGTAGCTTCAACTTATAAGCATTTTCATTGATTCGTTTCACAACTTCTACAGGACCAATTTTTCTGGCTTTCAACTTGTTATAAGCGCCCACTGGAAAACAATCCTTCGTTAACACAGCATACACCAAATCACCTTCGTTAAATTCAATATTTCGTCGCTTCAAGTCTGCAGTTCGCTTATACTTCTCATTTGCTTTCATCAATCATTCCTGAACGATTTTATGATATTCAGTCAACCCATCAACAAAATATACAGCTCGTTTAACCGTCCCCTTTGGTTGTGGTACTACTGCCAAATCCAACGGTCCCCTTGGCAAACTTGAATATACGATCTGAAATGTGCTGAATCCCGTACTACGATTCACTGCATGATTATGAGCAAACTCTGCTTGGCATAACTTCATGTCCCAACTCTTCAGATTGTCCTTCACAAGACATCGCAACAAATTTTCCAACGATCTGTTAATAACTTCTGTCTGTCCATCAGTTTGCGGATGATAAGCGCTACTAAATTTCAGCTTCGTTCCAACCATCTTCCACAAACTTAGCCAAAAATGACTTAAAAATCTGGTATCCCTGTCCGAAACAATAGACTCCGACAACCCATGTAAACGATAGATTTCTTTAAAGAACATTTGAGCAACACGAACAGCATCCGCCGTCTTCTTACAAGCAATAAAATGTGCCATTTTCGAAAATCTGTCTACCATAACAAATATAGAATCATTCCCACTTTGAGTTCTAGGCAAACCCAAAACGAAATCCATGCTGATATCAACCCACGGTTTAGTCGGTATAGGTAATGGCATATACAATCCAGCATTTGTCGCTGTCCCCTTTGAAACCTGACAAATATGACATCTCTCTACAAACCTTTCAACCTCTTTCCTCATTGACGGCCAAAAGTAAGATTGAGAAATCAAATGCAATGTACGATCACGGCCCACATGTCCTTCCTCGTACAACTCCTTGATAATCTTCATTCTCAAACTGCTCTCTGGAATACATAACCGATTCCCTTTGAATAAGAAACCATCAACCAACACAAATTCATCAGAATTCCCATTCTCAACAAACTTTGCAAAGTAAGGATCCTCCTTAAACAATTCTGGCAATAATTCGAATCCCGTTACTTCAACCTTCAACGTTGTCAACAAATGACTTCTCCTACTTAAAGCATCAGCTACACGATTTGTTACCCCAGATTTGTGCTTCACAACAAAAGTAAACTGCTGCAAATAAGCAATCCACGATGCATGTCTCGCTGAAATCTTATCCTGCCCCTGCAAATGCTTCAATGCTTCATGATCAGTGTAAAGAACAAACTCTTTCTGAAATAGATAATGCCTCCAGTGTTTAACAGCTTGGACAACAGCGTAAAACTCAACATCGTAGGTACTATATCTCATCTTTGCCCCTGATAACTTCTCACTGAAATATGTAATAGGACGCCCACTCTGACCCAATACTCCTCCAATCCCAACCTTTGATGCATCAGTATGTAGCTCAAACAACAACTGAAAATCTGGTAATACAAGAATTGGTGCTGTCGTCAAAAGTTTTTTTATTCGTTCAAAAGCAACCCCTGCTTCCTTCGACTAAGAAAACTGTTTCCCTTTCATACAATCAGTAACTGGTGCCATCACGCTACTGAAGTGCGGAATGAATCTTCGGTTGAATGATGCTAATTCATGAAGACTTCTGACTTAAGTGATAGTTCTCGGCTGTGGCCAATTTCTAACTGCTTTAACTTTATTCTGGTTCACCTGGATACCTTCTCCTGACACAACATATCCCAAAAATAAAATACTTTGAGTCATGAATACACATTTCTTCGTAGCGGCATAAAATTGTTCCTCACGAAGAATAATTAACACCTTCCGTAAATGCTCCACATGCTTCTCTGTGCTCGTACTATAAATCAGAATATCATCAAAGTAAACAACAACAAACTTCCCAATGTACGGTCTGAAAATTTGATTCATCACCCTCATAAATGTACTCGGTGCATTCGATAGACCAAACGGCATAACCAACCATTCATATAATCCTTCCCTCGTCTTGAATGCGGTCTTCCATTCGTCTTCCGGTCTAATTAGAATCTGATGATATCCACTCTTCAAATCAATCTTCGAAAAGATAGTAGCCCCACTCAACTGATCTAGTAAGTCATCCAACCTTGGCATAGGAAATCTGTATCTCACAGTGATTTTGTTCAAAGCTCTACTGTCTGTGCACATTCTCCATGTTCCATCCTTCTTCGGCACCAACAAGGCTAGTACTGCACAAGGACTCAAGCTTTCCTGAACACGTCCCTGCTCAAGCAACTCTTCCACCTGCCTTCTCAACACTTCATGTTCCTTCGGACTCATTCGATAATGTGGTCTATGTGGTAAAACTGCTCCCGGAACAAGATCAATTTGATGTTGAATGTCTCTCAATGGCGGTAACTCCTTAGGCAACTCTCCCGGAAAGACATCCTTAAATTCTTTCAAAACTGGCTTCGCTTCTTCAGGAACTTCAACCACTTCATTACACTCTCGTCCAATCAACAAGTACACTTCATGCTCCTCTTCAGCTTCCCTGACAAACTCCTTCAAAGATAATAAAGTTTTCAACTCTTCAATCTCTTCCATCTTGCTTTCCTTCTGTTGTTGCTTCTTGGGAACTAAAGTGATTTTAGTACCTTCAAACATGAAACTATAGCTATTAGCACGACCATCATGTTGCACTGCTCTATCGAACTGCCATGTTCTGCCCAACAACAGATGACACACATCCATGTCTACAACGTCACACCAAATTTCATCTTTGTACTTCTTTCCAATTGAAAAATTCACACAAGCCCTTCGACAAACTTTCACTTCACCACCCTTCCTTAACCATGCTAACTTGTACGGTTTAGGATGCTTCTCAGTTTTCAAGTTCAACTTCTTTACTGCTTCTGTAGAGATAATATTGTCACAGCTTCCAGCATCAATAATGAACTTGCAAACTTTCCCCAGAATAGTACAGGTGGATTGAAAAATATTGCTCCTCAACCAACTAGAATCTTCCTCTTGCTTTGGTGTAAGACAAGATCTCCTCATCATAAGATTACAACCTTCATCCCCGGATAATAAGTCTTCCTCCTCAACTGATAATGAATTAGGACATTCTGCATCGTCATCCTCTTCTTCAATCTCAGCAACCATTGCTCTCTTCTTCGGCTTCGGACATTCATTACTTTTGTGACCCAACTCCTGGCAATTGTAACATTTTAAACCACTGTTAACCTTCGCCTTCTTAGCCTCCTTCACCACTGGCTTACTGATAGGTTTAGAAACATTAGAACTTCCACTGGCACCCTTCACTTGATTATTGGAATTAGTAAACACACCACCTCCACGCCTTCCCTGCTTCTCCTAAGCCAACGCTTTCTGATGTGCCTCCGCCACAGATCTTGGATCAAATATATTAACCATATCCTGGATCCGCATTCGCAACCCTCCAACAAATCTAGCAGTTAGCTATTCTTCTGTTTCCATAATATCATTCCTGGCAATGAGTTGGTAAAATTCATCAGCATAACCATTAACAGTCTTGGTCCCTTGCCTCAGATTCTGCAATCTCTGGTACATAAGTGATTGATAGTTATAAGGTAAAAATGTATCTCTCATCAACTTCTTCATCTTCTCCCAAGATTCAATCTTTGACTTTCCCATTCTCTCCCTTGTAAGTTTAGTTTGCTGCCACCACGCCAAAGCTCTTCCCCTTAACCTTGTAGCAACTAACTTTACTCTTCTATGCTCAGGAACCTCCTTGGAATCAAAAATCTCTTCAACATTAGACAACCAATCAAGAAATTCTTCAGCTACCATTCCACCCTTGAACTCTGGAATTTCCATCTTCATACCCGACTCCCATCGATGATCTTCATCAACATCCCGGTAAGAATTTCGGACTTGGTCTCGATCTCGATAATGAATGCTAGCTCTATCATCCTCTTCATCAAAATCAAATGTTCGTCTATATCGATCTCAACCATCAACATCCCTTTGATCACGCACGTCTCTTCTACCATGTCTCTCTTCATCTTTATATGGCTCATTCTCAAACTCTCGTGGAGTTCTTCTCTCTTCATGTCCATAGTCATGGTGATCTCTCTTTGATGAAATTGATGTTTCTCTTCTATCTCTTAAAGATTGTGGTGATACCCTCCTCGCTTCCGTAACCGATGGCGAAACTCGGTTTCCTCCATGGTTCGAGATTGGTGATCTCCTCCTTTGAGTTTGACTCAAATCATTCATCAACTTCTCTAACTTTCCAATGCCTTCATCAAATTTCTCATTAATACGTTGTTCCATAAGCTTAGCTTCTTCTCTTCTATACAAAGCTTCAACATTTTGATGACGATTAGCACTTCTCGGCGGCATGATTGAAAATCTTCACAAACACTTCAAAACTTCTCAAATCTTCAACTTCAAGTCAAACGAATCACGGCCTCCCACTAACTCGGCTCAAGTATCACTTGACTCGGGTCGGCAATAAGCAACACTTCCAACAAACAACAAGGCACGGCTCAACTTCTAGCTCGGCCTCAACAGTACAACACAAATCAAATTCAATCAATTCCCACACTTTGATCCAAAATGGAATGGATCGAAAGTTCTCCTCTTGTTGCAACTTCAAGATGAACACGATGAACAACAACTTCAAACTTCAACTTCAAAAATTGGCTCCAAGTCTCGGCTTAGCTATGATTGGCTAAGTCTAGCTTTGATACCAAAACTGACGCAGCGGATAATAACAAATCAATATGAATCGATGAAAGTAGCAATCGGTGGATTGAAAGATACTGAAATGCTCAACTTTGTTGATCCGAAGATACCGAATTCTAGCTATCCTCGTCACGTAGATCGCGCACGATACCGTGAAAGAAGATCTTCAATTCTTCAAGCGTTGATCAAGCGCACTTGATTCCGCGAATCAGCTTCAACAATCGTTGATTCGAGCGCACTCGAATAACCGAAAGTGGAGATAGGAGATTACACTCAACTACCAATTTTAGATGAAAGCACAAAGCAATCAACAAGAAATTTTATTCAAAAATCAACCCGCTTCAAATGTACAACTCACTCCCTATTTATAGTACTTTCGACCTAGACCTTAAGTCGTATACGACTTACGACTTAACTAAGTCGGCACCGACTTATCACAATAGCATATATACAACGACTCACAGCAACTACATCACAACATACTCACAAGACCGACTTACGACTCAAGCCTTCAGCGACTCATGACTCAAAGCTTCAAACGACTCATCACTTGAACGACTTAAAAGAACACACGAATATACAACACCTAGCGACTTACGGCTTAACTCCTTGCCGACTTACGACTTAACAATTTACAACACAAGATACGACTTAAGAAAATACAACACATACGAGTTAAACAAGGCACGACCTAAAAACACAACTGACTTACGACCTAGCTTAGGTCGCCAACGACTTAACACAGTCCATCTCCAGAAGCGACTTATCAGTAGGTCGTTCAGATTTCATAAATTGCAACATGTTATCCCCTATCCTGTTAGGTCGCACGCGACCTAAGATCTCAGTTGTCGCTGCACCATCGAAGGAGTTAGGTCGTAACTCTTTAGACCGAGACCCTTTAGGTCGTAGCTCCTTTCCCCTTGCTTTGTTAGGTCGTGACCGACCTATCGCTATTCCATTAGATCGTGGACGACCCAAACCTTGTTCCTTAGGTCGGAAACGACCTATAACCCCCATCTTAAGTCGTGAATGACTTATCTCCTGAGCTGCATCACATTGTAGGATTAGTTCTATTCCAAGCTCCTAGACCTTTATATAAATATGCTAATGTAATGAAAATGTATTACTAAGCTCTGAATGAATAAAATTGTTCTCTCCCTAATGGCTTCTGCTTTCTTTATTTTATAACAATGCCGATTATAAAATATTGTTAAACTGAACCATTAGTTTACATGCCAAAAAATCTAAATGTCAACATGGTATCATGCCAAAATACAAGCTAACGAAACAATTTTTTCTTGCATTCTTTGAAGCAAACTCCTCTATGATCTTCTCATAGTTAAATTTATCCAAGTACTCATTTTCAATCGAAATAATATCCAATCCACTTAATCTGTTTTGCGACATAGTGCTTCGAAGATATGTTTTTATCAATTTCAATTTTGAGAAATTTCTTTCCACCGTAGCTACCATGATCGGAATAGTCAATAAAATTCGATAAGTAATCCAAACATTTAAAAATTCACTTACATTTCTATATGACCTCAAGAAATCTAGAATATCAATTGATTTATTTACTTTCGATGGTAAAATTTCTTTTAGTTGTCGAAGCTCAAAAAATAATTCTTTACCACAAATATCTTGCTCTTCATCGTGTTATAAAAGACTTTCTAATTAATCAACTAAATTTGTAACGATGTACAAAAATCAATTATGATTAATTTAGATCAATTTTATATTAACTCAAACACATTTGATTAATTTATCAATGCAAGAACCCAATTTTTTGATTCATTCATAATAGGAAATTTTACTAGTATAGGCTTGTATTATAAAGAAATAACAAAATTAGTCCAGTTTTAAAAATAATTACAGAAATAGACCGCTTTTTTTCTGGTTTATTTAGTTGGCCATTTTTTAAAAGTCGCCAACGGGCGATTTTCGAAAAATCGCCCAAAGGAAATGTATATCTAGTTGGCGACTTCTAGAAAATTGCCAACGTAGGATAGCTTTTTCATTTGGGTGATTTTTGAAAAATAGCCAACTAAATAGACCAGAAAAAAAGTGGTCTATTTCTGTAATTATTTTTAGAACTGGGCTAATTTTGTTATTTCTTTTTAGAAAAAGCCCAAATTGGTAAAATTTCCTTCATAATAAGAAATATGATAACATAAATTATTTGATTCATTCAACAAACTAACCGATATCAAATCAATGAAGATAAAACCAATATCGATTATTTGATACATAATTCATCCAACAAATTATTTAATTCACTTCACAAATTAACCAATGATATAAAACCAAACTAACTAATATCAAAACAGAAATAAAAACTCACATTTTCAATTGCAGTTGTAGGCAGCCCCTCCCTTTTCAGCTGTCAACACTACAAACCCAATCAACCCAAACCGCGAAACTCTTGCTCTCACAAAATAAAAATGCAGGCAACGACCCTTTCCCTAAAAATCACAGCCGAAAAATCAAAATTAAAACTGAAATTAAAATAATTAGATTTAAGGCAACTTTGGCAAGTAAGCAAATCAAATCAATCGATGAAAGAGACCAGAGAGGAAGAGGAGGAGGCACACCTATTGTGGAGCTCGCGGCCGTAGGATGTCACTTGTCAAATGTGCATGCCTATATGGTGTCTGGTAAGCCGTGGCAGGATGGTGCGACGTCATGGTCGGCGATGTCAGTTGAGCAGAGCAATGTAGAGGAGGGAAGCGCGACTTATTTTCAGTGGCAGGAGGAATAATTTTGCTGCCCCTATGCGATTTGCTGCCCTGGACATTTGTCTTGTCTGTCTTGGGCTTGGGCCGGGCTTGGGTATATGCGTTGCTTATCAAGTTAAGTTTATGCATTTTCATATAAATATTTAGTCTTTTTGCTATTATTGATTACTAGTATTTTGCACATCCAGATGGGTTTGCATTTATATCACAATGTGCGTGCATTTATTGTTGCACCCCTTGAAATCGATTTGACAGTACCATTGCCAGCATAAACTGGACCTAAATGAGTGTCCGAGAAGACCGAAACAACCGATAGAACCAATTTTTTTATAATAATAAAGTTTATCTTTCGTTTGTTTCAGTTTATTTTATACTACTGAAAATGGAAATAATACTTGTACATGCATGTGCTCTTTTAACTAATGTGGACTTTGAGAAAAATGTATATAAATTCATCTTCACTTCACAACATGGATTCATCTCTTATCTCTTACTCTTATATAGTAATAGCGAGAATTCAATGAATAGGATATCTAGCGTGGTTTTTTGAAATTTCAAAGTTGAAAGGTGATCTTGATATACGACCATGTTTATATTTTAATTTGAAAGGTACCTTCCAATAAATTATTATCATCGTGACCATTCTGGGATGCATCACTTAAAGATCTCATCGGAGTCGTTGGTAGTTTTTATGACTGCAAATGTCTATGAATAATTAATGTGGTAAATTATTGTAACGACCCGCTAATTTTAACGATTTTAAACAAAGCGATTAACAAAAACTTTCATGAAACAAATTATAAATTTATAAAATGAAAATTTGATATTTGGAATAAGTTTATTTTAACATAATAACTGGCTGATTTTTATCAGAAAATATGAAAGTTAGTTCTGTTGTGTAATTTTCAATTTCAATTTAAAATTAGTTAATTTGATGAAAATAATTTTTTTCAAAATCTGAATATTTTTATATAATTAAAATGTTTATCATTTTTCGAGTGAGATTCATATTTCGTTTCGCCCAATTTAGACTGCTTTAGCCCCTCTATCTTATTTTCGGCGTTTTAACAACATTCTTAGCAGCAAATATCGACTTTTGATAGGATGGCCGTATCGCTAATATCTGTGTACCATTTTGTTCGTCCCGTCGTGATGATCTCCACTATGTATTCATTTGTGCATTTCGGTGTCCGGTACGCGGTGAAATCTATAAAACCGTTAGCCGTATCAGTACCCGTTTGGAACCTTTTGGTGTTTTGTGTCTTTTCATAATCCACCGTGAAAATGAATAGCCGCTAGCCTTTTATTATTTCCAAAAATTTAATCCGTTGCTTGTAATGACCCATATAATTTTTTTAGTATTTGATAAAATTATTGAATAAAAATGGTTAGAGGTAAAATTTAATGACTTTTTATCGTAATTAATTGAATTTGAGTTTGGATGAAATTTTGAAATAACCAATTTCGATGATTTTGGCAATAACAGTATTGAAATGAAATTATACGTATTGAATGTATTTATAATCAATAGTTAGAATATATAATAAATTGTGACTTATTTAGTTGAAAATAAATTAATGGTTGATGATTAGAATTGACTGGGTTTTTAATATGGGATAATTGAATTAAATTAAATTCAATATTGGGATTATTTAAATAATTGAATTCTGATTTAATGAGAATGAAAATGACATCGAAAATTGATTTAAATTTTTATTTAATAATAATGAAGACGGTTAACATTTAAAATTGGATTTAAAAGTGAATAATTTAAAAAATTTGAAATTTTATATTATAATTAACGAGTAAAAATAGCAATTTTGGCAAATGTCTTGGATTTCGACAAAACCAATTTCATCGGATGCATAATAGTGAGTTGTTGTAGGATTTTGAGTTTCGTAGTGATCGGACTTGTCGTTTGGCTGTGTGAGCTTGAAATGCGTAGAAATCAATTTAAGGAATTTGATAAAATAAATTGACTTAAAAGCTATCTTCCACATACGATCGAGTTACGCATCGAAACTAGTTCCATTATGTTCGGAATGGGGGTAAAACATTATGAATGTCAGGTGGCACACTTCGTTTAGAGCTCGAGAATTTCAGACGTTCAAGGGCGAGACATTTTTCTACTTAATAATATTATATTCGTTTTCTTCCAAATATCTCGTACAAGCATGACCCTTTTGACCCATGCTTTTCCCCCTTGCCCTTTCTTTTAAACTTCAGATCGAATCGCAGCTTTCAGTTAAAAAAACAAACGAATCGAAGAAAATAGAGAGAAATCGCGATCGAACAACTCGATCTCGCGCGAAGGGTGAATTTTGAATTGGAGCACGATCAAGTTTTGGCTTCTCAATTTGGAACGTTAGAGGGAGGCGGCGCTGACAAGAGCAGGGTGGTCGAGCGCGGTGACGAGGTTGGCACATGTTATTCGTTTAGGGTTTTGGTTGTCGATTGTCCGTGGTTGTGCGTGCGTGAGGGCTGTGATGATGATGGCAAGCTAAGGCGGCGCAAGCACGTGGGATGGTGGTCGGCGGCTGGGTGATTGATCATGGTTTGCTAATTCGAAAAAAAACGAACAGAGGAAGGAGTTGAGCGTGACCTGCTGGTAGCTGTGAATAGAAAGAAGATGGGAGGGTTATGTTGTTTTAGTTAATTTTAGTTAATTAGTAGTTAATTAAATTTTTGATTATACTATTATATTAATTATCGCGTAACATTTTCGTGCGAGGTCCGATCAAGGCGAAACAAATTGCGTTGAGATCGCATTGATGAAGGCTTCTGCGTGTAATCGAATTGGGATTTATTCGAAGTTAAAATATTTTCAGTTTCAAATAAAGGTAAGTGTTTTATAATGCCTACGAAGTAATAGAATATTTTCATGCTGGTTAAATTTGAAACTATGTAGTGATATAAATTTATTGATCGTTGTTTAATAAATTTAATTGTCATCTAAATTGTCATATGAATTACCTGTTAAGAATTAAAATTGACAGACAAATTTGATATTGGAATTAAATTGCTAATAAAACACCTGAAATTAATAACTATGAAATTATTGTGAATTGTTTTGACTGTTTGGATGATTGATTGTGATGGAAGCCAATTGATTGATATTTGGATGATTGGATGTTTATTTATTTTAGTTATATCATGTTATCATCCTGTATGTTATTTACAATTTATAAAACTATAAATTGAGTTATTTTGAATAAATTAAGAAATGGGTTGAAATAATATATACATGTGGCATTTATTTTGGATTGAAATAATGTATATCCATCCCGGGAATTAAATTGCAATAATTGATTCATTTGGCCATAGGGTGGAGAATTATATACGGACACTGGATTGGTTAAATTAATTGATTTTAAAAATTTGTTTTGAAATTATTGAAAATGATTAGGTTCTAAAAAAATCGAATTTATGGAAATCGAATTATTTTCGAATTGGAACTCGGAATGTTAAAATTTAAATTTGAAGCAGGAATTGTTTAATCAATCGAAGTTGAGATTTTTAAGTTATAATCAGAATATGATATGAATTTCAGAAATTGATTTGTTTAAAAGATTGGACTTTTATTCGAACTTTAGATATTGCTAAGTAAAAGTGATACAAAACGATATTTCGGTATTGAGCTTGAAATTTATTTATATTTTTGAAGGTTTGGATTTTTAAATTAGATATTGAAGGAAAATTTGATTTATGTGTTTTGAATCGATATTTTGGAAATCGAACTTGAAATTAATATAAATCGAAATGGTTTAAATTCGAGAATTGAATCAAGATTAATTTGGAATTGGAGTTGAAATTAATTTGAAATTTGAATTTAAATTAATTTGAAATTGGAATTTAAATTAATTTGGAATTGTAATTTAAGTTAATTTGGAATTGTAATTTAAGTTAATTTAGAATTGGAATTTAAATTAATATGGAATTGGAGTTGAAATTGATTTGGTATTGGAATTGAAATTAACTTGGAATCGAAGTAAAATTCGACTTGAAATCAGAGTTGAATCGATTAAATCGAAATGGAAATTGGAACTGATTTGAATTGGAAAATTTGGAAAGTAAACCGGTTGACTTTGAAACTATTTTCAAATGAATTATTTTAGTATAAACGGTTTAAATTTATACTCTTTTAATATTACAATTATTTTGATTTTCTAAACTATTTTACTATATAAATCATTTTTATTACTCAAACTATTTTCTATTAAACTATTTTAATATTACTATAGAATAATAGCAGCACAGATAATAGCAGATTAATAAATGCAGAAATAGAACGACACAGAATTTACCCAACTTGGGCAAAACCCTGCCTACGTGCTTCCCCCAAGGTTTCTACTAGAAATTAAGTAGTCACACACTTACACACGTAAACCCGTGACACCATCTACTGACTAACCTCACTCTATGCTCAAAACCTTGCCACAACTCAGCCACTGAGTTGCGAATTTTCAAACTACGCCACATAGTTTGTCCCCTAGTCACACAGCTAGAATTTACAACGGTTTAAAAGGAATTACAAATTAAAAAACAATTAAAAACAAAAACACCCCTAATTTTTAAAAACTATAACCCTTTAAAATAAAAGGCCGGCCCCTTTTTCTCTTTTTATAATTTTTGTCGCCCGTTCCTTAATTGTGATAATGGCGGCTCTGTTCCTTTTCCTTGTTCGATCAAAATTAGGGCTTTCCTATAATTCGAAGAAGTCGATTCTAATTGCTCGATTGAATAGATGATTTTGCGTCCCTTTTCTGTCAATCGATGGTCTTTGTGATTTGCTTCTACTACTTCGAATTTAATTGAATTCGAGATGACTTCGGTATGTGATTTTTTCTCTTTTTCTTTTCTAATTGAATGCTTGATCTCCATTGCCGAATGCCAATGATGATTTTGTGGGTTTATATATGGATTCGATCTCCTTTATTTTCCTTCGTCTGATTTTTTTCAATATTTTGCTTTGGCCATATGATTTCGTTTGGATATTGATGATTTCTCGGACTTTTTCAACTCACGCGGTTTTGAACTGTGACTTGGTTCGATTCCTTGATTGCTTGGTTATCACGGCACTGCTTGGTTTCATGGCCACCATGGCTTCATTTGACTTCGGTTACATGAATTTGTGTATCGGCCTTGACTGCTAAACCATGATTTTGTAGTTGTCTGCACTTACATGATAATGTTTGATGATGTTTTAAAAATAACCTTTACATTGATTTGAAACTGCTGCTTCATGAATTTGTTCGAATTTGGCCATTTGAAGCTATTTTGATTTCTAGACTTCGTTCCACTTTTGTGCTATGCTCTGGTTGTCATTGTGTACATGTTACACTATGTTGAATAATAGCTTGACCTTATGCATATTGGTGCAACTTGTACATGCTTTACATTTGAGCGTGTGCTGCAGCCCTACCAGAATTGATGTTTTTAAATGATGTTTCAATTACTTGAATTGTTTTGTCCAATTCAATATTTTGAAGTTGTATTATGATTTGGTTTGATAATTCATTTTGTTGTTGTCTAATTATCTATTTGATAATTAGATTATGAGTTTCTAATTATTTATTTAATAATTAGATTTGTTGTTAATTGCCGTTTAGGCAATTCTTATGTTTTCTAAATTATCTTCATTGATAATACTTTCATTTATCTTCGTCGATAATTGGAATTTCATGATTTGTTGTTTAACACGACGTGTTATATTTATCGTTATTCGATTTTTTATTTAAGGATTGGATAGACGAGATTTATTGTGACTGTCGTCTAATTGTTATTTAATTATTATTGCTTCCGTGCATTAATAACTGAGTTTGAATTAGACTGACCCGTGTATTTTTTTTTTGAATTTAATAGTCGGGCCAGACCGAGTTATTACAGGTTGTAGATATCTTACTTTGGGTTGCTGCTTGAGCTATGAAGTCTCTTTATATCATTTGGAGTAGTCGTTGTTATAGTATAGGAAGATATGTATTCATGTATATTATTCACGATAATGTACTTGTATATGTAACTTCCAGAGTCGACAGTTGTAGTTGTATCATATGTACTGTATCACATGTATTGTAACTGACATCTGTTATATATATATGAGACTTTTGTTATCTGTGTTTCACATTAGTTTATCTGTGTTATTATTATATATATTGTCCTAAACTATTATGAACCATCGTAGTTCGTTTTATATTGGAATTGGTTATGTCGATGGGAGTAAATAAGTAAGAGATGAAACATAAAAATATATACCACTCCTATCAAGATAACCAATACTAGTGTAAGGCCTAACTACGGATGACCGCTCCTATACAGCCTTATTCTTCGTAATAACAGACAATATTTCCTTTAATAATCTTTGTTATTGTGAGCATAGAGGTGGGGCGTCACAGTTGGTATCAGAGCTTGGGGTTTATGGACATAATATAAAACATAACTTAGATGGAACATGTGTTACAACTATTTGTCGATGTTTTATTGTGCTTAGAGTCAAAGCTAAAGTATTATGATGAAATTTTTAAATATCTTTATTTAAAAATAAAAGTGAAATTGTGTTTTGATGATTGAGAAATTTGTGTTCTATTTATCAGAGTGCACAGCGGAAACATTGAGACTGTCTTCGCTGAGTATAGCTGATAACCTTTTTGATTTAAAAATCAAAATGTGAAATTGAAATAAATTTCATTTGTTGTTCACATAGCTGTGTTTAATTTGTTTTCTTTGGAAATTTCGAATCCGATTTGAGGATCCGAAGCGATTGCAGATATGTGATTTTGTTGAGATTTTTGCTGTTTTGAACTATCTTTATTGAAGATATATTCGACTGATTTCTTTGTTCATTTTGTAGTATATGTGCAAATTTGAGTTGCATGTTACTGCATCAATTTTACGTTGAACGGGTGTTTGGTTTTAAACGTATTTTGTTGCCGTTATTTTTATAATAGGATTTTCACACTGGTGCTAAGTTTTTGAAGCACAGTGTTTTTGTTGACATTTTTAATGAATGAAAATTAACTGGTATTATATTTTGATGCAAATTATTTTGATGAGATTTTGACGTTTAAAATTACTGTCGCTTTGACTTCAGTAACCGTCAAATTTTAAAGTGGATTTTCAAGCGGTTATCCCGCAATGCTGATTTTGTTGTCCGTTTTTACGGTATTTTGAGAAGTGCAATTTCCTTGTCGAAGTCGCTACTGATGTTGCTGTTTTAATCATGTATTTTAAAAATTGTTTCAAAATAAAAATTGTTTTCAAAATTTTTACAGTTTACGCTTTCAAAAGAATGAGGAAGCGATTTAAACGTTTCAGCCAAATCGAGGACTATGACCCCTTTCTTTTACTGATTCGCTTAATTCCGGACTTGCCATTTGAGAATGTAAATTATTACTTTTATAAAATACATGAAATTGTTTTCATAAGTTTTGCAGTTTGCGCTTTCAAAAGAATGAGGAAGCGATTTAAACGTTTCAGCAAAATCGAGGACTATGACCCCTTTCTTTTACTGATTCGCTTAATTCCGGACTTGTCCGTTTGAGAATGTAAATTATTACTTTTATAAAATAAATGAAATTGTTTTCAGAAGTTTTGCAGTTTGCGCTTTCAAAAGAATGAGGAAGCGATTTAAACGTTTCAGCAAAATCGAGGACTATGACCCCTATCTTTTACTGATTCGCTTAATTCCGGACTTGTCCGTTTGAGAACGTAAAATGTTATTTATTTAAAATACACAATTTTGCACTTTCAAGGAAACGATGAAGAGAATTAAACGATTTAGTAAAACTCGTGGTTATGGGACATGTGCGTTTGCTATTTCGGTTAATTACGGACTCGTTAATTGAAATATTTGCTGTTTTGATGATTTTGAGGATTTTGTGTGCTTTCGAGCCACTATGTTGGACCTTCGGGTCATTTGTTAGACCTTCGGGTCATATGTTGGGCGCCAAAATTATGTTGACAGTACCTGGTAGGCTTCGGCCATTTGTTGATGCACGTGCGGCGTAGCTTAAAAACTCGCCATCTGATGGGATCGATCCAACCTTTTATGTTGATTTTCTAGATTATCTTAATTGATTTCTAGATATTTGTTGTTTCCAATTATCTGCAGGTAATTGGATAATTGTTGATATGAGTTCTATTTATCTTTGTTGATAATTAGATATTTATTATTTCTGATTATCGTTTT
Source organism: Allium cepa (assembly GCA_030765085.1). Taxonomy (NCBI): domain Eukaryota; kingdom Viridiplantae; phylum Streptophyta; class Magnoliopsida; order Asparagales; family Amaryllidaceae; genus Allium; species Allium cepa. The sequence continues at coordinate 32,582,878 of CM060933.1, forward strand.
TGATGATCGGATATTTGTTGTTTCTGATTATCATTTTTGATAATCGGATATTTGTTCTTTCTGATTATCGTTTTTGATAATTGGATATTTGTTGATTTGAGATTTCTGATTATCGTTTGTGATAACTAGATAATTGTTGATTTGATATTTCTGATTATCGTTTTTGATAATTGGATATATGTTGATTTGACATTTGATTATCGTTTTTGGTGATTAGATAATTGTTGTTTTTAAATTATCTGGTTGATAACTAGATAATTGCAGTTTCGCGAATTGTGATTGTGTTTTCTAATTATCGTATCGATAATTAGATATTGCTGTTTTGTGATTTCTGTATTCTAATTATCTAATTGATAATTGAATATTGCTGATAATTGCATTTATTCAGTTTTGTTGTTTTCTAACAATCTATTTGTTAGTTAGATTTTTTTGAAAATTTGTAAATTTCTTTTATGAAATTAAAAGATTTCTTTGGCATTTGTGTTCTTGACCTTTATTTTTCTAGCTTAACCAGTTTATGTTAGAAAAATAATGGTTATTGACGACCTTAATTATGAAAATTGCGGGGACGCAATTTTTATAAGGAGGGGAGTCTGTAACAACCCGGGGTTTTGTAACAATTAATTATCGTCAAATGACGATTAAATTGGTTGTTAATTACTGTTAAGTGATTTAATTAGTTGTAAATTCGTTTAAAAATTTATTAAGTGTTGTTTGGGCTTTAAAAATTAATATTGGCCCACGTTCATATTTGTGGCGCTGTGATAATATTCAATACCGTTCCCTTCTTATAAAAAATTCGACTCGTTCCTTTTTCATTTGCATTCGTTCGAAAACCTAATCAAAAACATACGAAAGAAAAAAAATGGCGGCTTCAAATTTTCTTCGTTCGCTCGTTCTAGAATTAAGGTTTTCGAGTAATTCGTGGTCGGCGGTTTTAAATGCTCGATTTCCTTCGCTTCAATGTCAAAGGTGAGTGATTTCTTCACTCACATCTAATTCAGGCTATTGTTTCTGGTTGATTCGAGATCCTTGATTTTTGTTTGTCTGAATTCGTTCACTTGATGATTTCTGACTTGTTCCAAGTTGTTTATTTGTACTTTGCTCGAATTCGTATATGTTTATGATTATAAGTTTCACAATTTTGGTTTAGTGGATTTTTGGTGACTTTGGCATACTTTGATTCAAACTGCAGTTGTTTTTGGACTTGATTGCAAACTTGATTTTGCGAAAATAAATTGGGTTTGGAACTGTCTTGATTTGAGACCGTTGTTTCATGATTTTGAACTCGTTTTGATTCATTGACTTCGGCATTACTTTAAATTGTCGCTGGTCATTGTATATGCCTTTGAGTTGACCTTGCCTTTGACCTGTAGCTTGAATATCATGATGGCACTTCATGTTGTATCTGTTATGTGCAGTGATATTGAACTGCTTCATGTTTCACTATTTTGTTAAAACATGATATTCTCACTTTCACTTGGTCACTGCGTTTTACTGTGCCTTGTACCTGATTGCTTGGTGGTCTAGATACACGTGATTTTGTAAAAAAAAATTGAAACACTGTCATATTGACATTGCTTTACTGTTTATATATACACACTTTATAGTCTCGGCCACTTTGATTCTAATTTGAAATCGCTTCTTTGACTTCTCTGTTGCTTTTGGCTTCACTGAATCTTGGTTGACTTGTACACTGGTTGTATACACTTGGTTTCTCTGTCTACTACTCGACTCGAAATCTGGGTGCTTCATATGCATTGATTTCGGGTTGTTTTCTTGTTGCACATGAATATGAATATTCATATCTGCTGCACTGTGCATCTGCACTTACATACCTCATCATTGTGTTGCCACCGCCTGTTTCGATTTTCTTGTGGATTTGGGTTGTAGCCTTGTTCTATCCACTGTTCTAGCCGAGTGGCTTTGGGACAGTGTTGTTTCACTGTTTGGGTAACTTGTGCTTGCTTGTCCCTGCTGCTTTGAATTGTGATGCATTTGTATCCATAGCTATTTCTTGCATTTGTATGATGCTTGGTTTGCAAACTCGTCTCATTCTCATATGAGGCTTAGGACTTTGATCCCTATAGTCCGTTTCGTTGAATTGAAACTGCTGCATGACTTTGTTGTTCAATTTTTAGCCTTGACCACTTTGGCTCTGACATGATGCTAAACTTTGGCATTTCTTTGCTTTGATCGAACATGTATACTTACTGTTGCTTGAGACAGCCATTCACTACATTTCACTGTTGTACATGTTGCCATTTATTGGGTGCAGTAGTTTGCATCATGCATTCATACGCACTTCGTTCACTTGCGTACAGTGTGGTCCATATTGCAATTGCATTTGGTCACTTGTTAGAAACTGATACATTGCATTGATGCATTGTATTCATTTGCATTTGGTCACTGTATTTCACTGGTGACATTATTCTCATTTTGAAACTGCTCTGTGTTTTCTGCTGTTGTGTGGTGAGGTGCCATATTGTTGGTGCTCTCACCTTCATTCTGCTGTGTCATTATGTTGTACCACTGCCTTGTGTACTTGGTCATTCGAGCCTGTGTACTATCATATTCATTTGATGGCATTGGGTGGTATATCCATCACTGCACTGTTCGGTTGTAATTGAATTTTATGCTCGACGGTTTTATGATGTTTTTATGTGTACTTGTGTTGAACCCAGCTGTAGAGCTCGGGTTTGACTTTGTGCTCGTTCGTGAGCTTTCATGGTGCATTCACGTGCACTTCGTTCATGTGACGGTTACTGGATGGATGTTATGCTTGCTATTGCAGTTCCGTCTGATTCATTTTGATCTGAGTTGGTGCTATTTGTTTTTGATTCACTGAGCTTTTATGTGATTCATCACTGTAGTGGCGAGGCAGTGCACGCGAGCGTGTACTACAGCCACACCGTATTGATCTTATTGGTATTTCTTTTGATTTTGATGCCTTGATCTTTTGTGTATTTCATGCTGTAGTGGCAAGGCAGTACACGCGTGCGTGTGCTGCAGCCCTACCAGAATTGATGTTTTTAAGTGATGTTTCAATTACTTGAATTGTTTTGTCCAATTCAATATTTTGAAGTTGTATTATGATTTGGTTTGATAGATCATTTTGTTGTTGTCTAATTATCTATTTGATAATTAGATTATGAGTTTCTAATTATTTATTTAATAATTTAATTTTGTTCTTAATTGTCATTTAGGCAATTCTTATGTTTTCTAAATTATCTTCATTGATAATACTTTCATTTATCTTCGTTGATAATTGGAATTTGCTGATTTGTTGTTTAACACTGTTACGTGTTATATTTACCGTTATTCGATTTCTTATTAAAGGATTGGATAGACGAGATTTATTGTGACTGTCGTCTAATTGTTATTTAATTATTATTGCTTCCGTGCATTAATAACTGAGTTTCAATTAAACTGACCCGTGTATTATTTTCTTTTGAATTTAATACTCGGGTCAGACCGAGTTATTACAGGTTGTAGATATCTTGCTTTGGGTTGCTGCTTGAGCTATGAAGTCTCTTTATATCATTTGGAGTAGTCGTTGTTATAGTATAGGAAGATAAGTATTCATGTATATTATTCACGATAATGTACTTGTATATGTAACTTCCAGAGTCGACAGTTGTATCATATGTACTGTATCACATGTATTGTAACTGACATCAGTTATATATATATATATATATATATATATATATATATATGAGACTTTTGTTATCTGTGTGCCGCATTAGTTTATCAGTGTTATTATTATATATATTGTCCTAAACTATTATGAACCATCGCAGTTCATTTTATACTGGAATTGGGTATGTCGATGGGAGTAAATAAATAAGAGATGAAAAATAAAAATATACACCACTCCTATCGAGATAACCAATACTAGTGTAAGGCCTAACTACGGATGGGCGCTCCTATCCAGCCTTATTCTTCGTAATAACAGACAGTATTTCCTTTAACACTCTTTGTTATTGTGAGCATAGAGGTGGGGCGTCACAGCAGCGGAACATTTTGAATGTAGTGGAGTACTATAATAAATAATAGTAATATAAATCTTTGTCTTCGTCCTCGAGAGCTAAAGTCTTCGAATCCTGAAATGCTCAGGCTGACTCGAGCGAATTGAAAAGACAAAACACTCGAGTCGGAACTAAAAAATCTTATGTGAGTTAAATCAACAGAGATAAATATGAGTGCAGTAACTCAAGAGATGCGCGGGATTCACATCTCCTAAAGCCGTTAAACTATTTACTATGTAGTAATATTTCGCTATTATAATAATGTCTATTTATAAAATAAACTTACTTTTTTCTTAGCATTAAGGGGTTACCCATATAGCCCTTAACACGTAATAGTCCCAGTAGTCCATCCAGTATCAGCGCATCTCCAGATTGGGAGACTCCCCTAAATACTCCACGGGCTACGGGAGAAACCAAACTCGTACAAGGCTCGGTATGGTAGGTGACACGGCACAACTAGGCAATGCCAGGGTAGATATACCAATACACATCCGGGCTGGTGGAAACGCGCAGCGCGCAGCTATCGCCCACCTCGAACAACACCCCCAAAATCAAAAATCAAAAGTGGCCACCGAATCAATCCAAAAGTCAGAGTATAATATCGAAGGAGTGCGTTCGATCAGAGGAATGACCTCATTGGCCCGAGAATCGCTCCTGTTTTAGCCACTTTATGCCAACTCACGGGAGTCGGGTCCATGTAATTACCTCAAAGGAAAATGCCGCCGCCATCCTACTTCATTCTGTAATCTCCACCGCGTACACGGTTGTTAAAGTGGTTTTCGGAGTTGGCAGAGAGTATGACAACTTCCGATCCTAGTCTCTTCAACAACTAAACGTTATTATAACACCGCGGTCTTTTAAAAATAGTTTATACTTTAAAAACCAGAATAAAATATCCATTTCAAAACTATATAATTACGGTATCATTTCCATTTTAAAACCCAAATCAATATGATATCCTTTTATTTCAAAATATATCCTTTTCCCAAAAATCATAGCACTTTCAAATCTATATACCTTGAAACCCATAGCTTTGAAACATAACTTTTAATACTTAATGGTTTAAATATTATATTTCTTTATATAATAAAATAGGTTCTTTAATTTCACAAAAATTTCCAAATACCGATTTGAACCTCCAAATAAACCAATTTAATTCATATATTTCAAAGCTTTAACTATTCCACCATTTCAAAACTAGTTCTTTTATAATTCCATATATATCAAATTCAATTACTATTATTTAGATTTGAAATATTTACTTAATAAATCAAATATCAGTTTAGAAAAACCTTTAGGCTTCAAATAACTGGATATTCTTTCAATCGCAATAACTTAATAATATTCAATTAAATAAATTTGATATTCATTTAAATCCTCTAAACAAAAATCAAGTTATAAAATCATATCTTTAAATCTCAATTTATTTATATTTCAAATCTATTTTTTTTCGAGGATAATCCTTAAATCTTACATTCAAATCAAATTCACATTTATCTTCCAAATCTAAATTTATTTAAATCATTATAACCTCTAAACAAAAATATGATTTAAATACTTAACCATTGTTTGTGTCAAAATTGGGCACAACACTCGTCGGAAGTTTTTGAAGAGATAATAAATGAAGAAAGTAAATTAAAATGTGGATTATCTAACAAAAACTCCAAGTAACAGGAAATAAATCGCACAAGAGACAACGATTTAGAGTGGTTCGGCGATTTGCCTACGTCCACTATGAAATTTTGTTACTTTATTGCTTGATATTCGGAGAATACAACTTTTCAATGCCAAAGTACAGCAAGTAAAAGCCAAAATTCAAAATCAAAGGCAGCGATGGTGCTCTGAAGCAATTCTGGCAGCGTTTGGACGTGCTTTATCTCTAAAATTCTCCGATCCCTTTTCTGAATGACCAAGGGCTCTATTTATAAGTGCTGGAGGCTGATATTTCGCCTAAAATTCGAGGAGACCACTTCTGGCACGTGTGGGGGGCCCACATGGCTGAATTCTGGAGATCCGGGCCCACTTTGGGATCGATTCGACCCTTGGTTCGAATCGATCAAAAAAGTGTCCGATCGTGATGAAACTTGGCGTGGACATTCTTATGTGTATATGCAAGCTCCTGCGAAAATTTTGTAGCATTTGGACTTGTAGATCTCAAGTTATGATCGATTCAAGATTGCATCTTCAGTTGATATACGTGCTTCGAATCGATCCTTCGAATCGATAGGGTCGAGTCCTTGGTCTTAGCTGCTATGTCTGGGTGGATTCGAAGTTATGGGTTCGATGGTATCCTCGTACGTGCCTTTCGTATCGGTCAGAGTATTTCATTGTTGGTCGATGCGAAGACTTCTCCGCCTGATGGATTCGAAGGACTTTCATGGGATGGAGTCGAAGATGGGAATACTTCGAGGGATTCGAACCGAGGCAGGTGTGGATGGTTTTGAAGCGTGGCCACCTCTGATGGATTCGAACCAAGGTACGTCCCTGAAGGATTCGAAGCAGGGAGTGCTTTGGATGGATTCGAAGAGAAGGCTTGCCTGATGGAGTCGAAGCAGACACATTCCTCATGGATTCGAGGCAACATGTGTCTGGTGGATTCGAACCAAGGCTTCCTCTTGATGGATTCGAGCCTATGTTATTTCTGAGGGATTCGATCCTTATACTGCCTGATCCATTTCCCATTGGCGATAACTTGAGCATACAAACTCGGATTGCCCCAAAACTTGGAATGTTGGTTTCTACAGCTTTGGTTGACGTGTCTTATCCATTGTAGCCCGATCCGGACTCGGGAAAAACTCGTCGATATTTGTAGTTGCCCAACAATCATTCAAAGCTAAGGATGCATGATCCTGTCTCTTTCTGGTTAGTTCCTTGGTATCTCGGCCTTGCCAAAAGGCGGGATAACATTTGCCCCCCAAAAGTACGTCTTGTGTAAACATGACATGCTTTGAAAAGCTATAATCTAACGCTGGATAATTAGGACATGCTCTGATGAAAGCTGTATTCTTTATTGCTGTTATCAACTGTCGCGTGATTGTGATCGGTTGTTCGTCATTGAAATCATGACAAGATGGATATCCGATCCCGAATTCTGCATCGATCCTCTCTTGAACCGATTTGAGATTCGGGTTAAAACATTGTTGTTATGATCGTCTATGATCATCCTTTTGTATCGATCCTCCCCTGAATCGGTGTAAAAGGTAGACCAATAATTTTTCATATCGAAGCACCACGTTCGTTCTCATTGATGGTGTCTAATGGATTCGAAACATGTTTGTCCGAATTGATAGAGTTTCGAATCGATGTAACTGATGGTTATGGAATTGGTACTTCGAACCAACAGGATTTTTCAATTCAGTCCTCGCTCACATGCTTCGTATCGATGATGCCTCGTATCGATTAAGTTGGGATGGATTCGATTGCGTAAAAGACATGAAGGCGATGGATTCGAAGTGAAGTATGGATTTAGCTGTGCGATGGATTCGAAGTAAAGGCTCTACGCTGTGATGGATTTGAACGCAGCGGGTTTGTATGCGATGGGTTCGAACGTGATGGATTCGAACGTCGCTTGTTCGAACCAACCAGCACGTGACCGATTGGGGTCGGTCACTTTGACCGGGAGACGAATCGTCCCGTTACTTTCCTGGAATCCATATAAATACGTGAGGCTGGGCTCTTTTTTCACTTTTTACTTTTCATTGTGGCTATAGCTTCTTCTTCGAATCGATCTTCCAAGGCTTTGAAAAAAAAAGCGCGTCTTCCACGAATCGATCGAATTTCTTTAAGCTTTTCCCTTGTGATTTCACTAAATCAGGTAACTGATGGATCCAGCCGGGTTAGGAATGATGGAACTGGAAGTCTTTGACATCGATTCGACCTTTTCTTCTTGAAAATTTCAAGGATTGGGGGGGGGGATCTGGACAAGGTGGTTCGACTTGATGGAACTGAGGAATGAGGTCATTCGAGTCGTATCGATCAGAGTGTCGTATCTCATTGCTTCGCATCAATTCAAGAGTGAGCAATTCGAGTCGATTTTGAATGCGTAGCTTTGAATCGATGGTGGTAAGAGAAAAAGGAAAGAAGGCTCGTGGAGATCGATTCGAAATAACGATATTCCGATCGATTCGAAGGGGCTTAATATTGATCGATTCGAAGTAATGATATGCCGATCGATTCGAAGGGGCTCAACTTTGATCGATTCGAAGTAATGTAGGGCTTCATGGATTCGAACTGCTCCTCTATCCCAAGGTCTCATCGAGTCGAATATCATGGAGTTGGGTCGTATCGATTCGAAGTTCATCGTTTCGACTCGTGTCGATTCGAGTCGATCGATTCGAACGTCCTTGCTTCTGGGACTTCCATTCTTCTGATTTGCTCCAATATCTGAACTACGACCAATTTCAAGTTGAACTTTAACGAACTCAGTGAACTTTAGCATACTTGACTCCGACGAGCTTCGGCCTTGCATAATCGAATTTGTTGACCTCTCTTTTGGAGCTCGTCGATGGCACCATGACTTTAAACAAAATACAACGAATTTGTACTTGAATTGGTCAGTAGCATCTGGATGGCGTGAAAGTGACGGTCAGCGATGACGGTCATTTTCATTCTCAAATTCCAAAGTTTTGTCGTTCGGACATCTTGTTTCAACTTGTAAAATTTACTTAAGTTTTGCACAGCACTTGCACTGCACGACATACTCATACACTTTTACACTTTTACACCGGGGGAATGCATGGGCTTTTTATGTATTAAACGCCGCTTTCTGGTGAGTTAGTTAATTATGGAATCTTCGAGTTCTCAACAACAAGAAGCACAAAGCTCACCTCTTCCAGCGCTTGAGATTCCGGAAATCCCTCCTGAAGTCATAGATCCGGCTCCGGATGAGTTGCCGGAGGCCATATTTATCGAAGATCCTGTCGATTCTGTCCAGTCCAATATCTCGGAGTCTCTGCTGGGCCGGATATGTTTGAAGCATAACATATCCCTGGACGATGTTTTATTACTTGGTGCTAGTGACAGACCACATGACCCACCTGAAGGATATACTGCCTTCTACCGTCATGCCTGCGTGGCTGGATCTCTTCCTCCTTTTAACCAATACATCAGAGAGATGCTGTCGTATTTAGGAATCGCTCCTTCACAACTCCATCCCAATGGGCATGCACTATTGAACAACGTCTTTGTCATATTTATGGATTGCCTTTTTCGCCCGCCAAGACCTAACGAGATCAGGCACATATTCAATTTTAAGAGTAGGGGTGATAGCCCGTCTTTCACTTTTCTGGAGGCGGTCAGGAACTGTCAGGTTGTGACTGGGGCCTGGACCAGGCTTAGTTATTTCAAGAACGAGTGGTTTTTTGTTCGATGCCCCCCAGGGTTTGCCAGGAGATGGTTATCCAGACGTAAGTGTCATAATTCATCTTTGAATGGCCACTTTTAATACTTTACATTAATAATCTGTTACTCTTACAGCCATCATTTAGAGACCTACCGGTGGGCACTATAGAGACGTAGTTCAAAGCTTGCAAAGGGTCCCAAACGACTCAAGGCAGATTGACTTGTTGTTGGTCGATGATAACTTAAGGACATTGGGTTTGATTGGGATGAGCCAGAGTATTGTAATTGAAGGATTGGCGAAATCGGCCTCGAGGAAGAAGAAGAAGGTGGCAAAAAGTAAACCTGGCGTTGTGATAAGAGAAGTGAGCGATGACGAAATAACGCCCACGGACACTGAGATAGCAGCCGACCTTTCCCGAATAGAAGAGGGTCAGAAAGGCAAGGCTGCTGTACCTAAGTTTAAGAGATGGAAGTCTGTAGTCGTAACTCGTTCCAAACCTGGGGTTACTGTTTCCAACGCCTCTCCTAGCCAGTCCGGAGACCTTTTCACAGGGCTGGACGATATTCCCATTCCGGACTACGTATCTCTCCACCACGGGTCCGGGTTGGAAGAGCTCCGGGGAGCGCTTGATATAAGCGAGTCTTTACCCGTTAGTGTAATCGACGCTTCTGGTTGGTCGGGTGGTTTCGCGCATATATACACTTTCCACAACACTTCACGACTTCCACATGCATCGCAGTGCTTTTTCTCAGTACTTAACCAAATTGTCTCTTCTTTACAGGTGCCATGTCGGATCGTCCTTCTACACTTGATAGACTTTGGCGAGTGCATCATTCTTCATCTTATTACGAGTCTCGCCGTAGGGATTCTGACCGTGACCGTGAGCGGAGGTCTTACGAGCAAGAGTATCGTGAAAGGGACCATTCCCGATATTATTCTAGCCAGGAGCGTTCTGATAGGGACCGAAGGTACCGTTCACCCTCCCGTTCTCCTCCGCCATCTAGAGGCCAGGCACCTGCAGTCGAACCTTCGCGACAACAACCATCTCAACAAATCTCAAAACCTGGTCCACATCGTTCAAGGACTGATACGGCTACGACCGTAACTGTGGAAGAGGCCCCTCTTGAACCATCTGGTGAAGGGGCTATAAGAATTGCTCAACTGAAGAAAGATTTTCCAGAAATATGCTTCGATGCCTATATCTTTCCACCCAATCTCAAAAGAATTCCCGAAGAGGCTGTGAACACCGCCCTCAGCTATACCTATGATTTTGATGCTCAGTATAAAGAATGGTACAGGGCGGCTATTAAAGCTTCGAAAGTAGCCTTCGAACGAGCCAAAGTTGTTGAGAAACTGGAAGCAGACTTGGCTCAGAAGAACAGTATTGTTGACATACTCCAATCTGAAACGGAATCTTCTCGCAAGGCCGAAATGGAGTCGCTAAAAAAGGTTGATGAAACACTAACTGAGATGGCGAAGATGCAACAAGCGCACTGCACTTTAGTTGAAGACTTGGGCCATCGGTATAAAAATGTTGAGGCCGAGCGGGATGCGGCGGTCAGAGAGCTTGAGGAATTGAAGGCTAAGTTTGCCGGCTTGAACAAGGAAAAAGATGATGCTAATATGGCCGCACAAGAAGCATGCGAGCAAGTCGTTTCTCTCCGAGCTGAGCGAGACGCGGCGGTTGCTAAGGTTGAAGCGGTGGAGGCAGAAGTGGAAGGGAGAGTTCAAGCAGAGATATTCAGGGTAGAAGCCGAATTTGATGAGCTTCTTGATACTTACAACGCCAATGTGATTGAGCATAGGAATCTCTCGTGGCTCGGAGATTATTCTACGCTTCTACTCAATGCTTGGAGAAAATTGGTGGCCAACAAGAAAGCATCTCTCCCTGAAGGTGCCGTGGATGAATTTGAACTTGAGTCTCGCTTGCTGAGCGAGGAGGAAAAGAAACTTCTCTATGAAGCGATGATTTCTGCCGAGAGAGAGAGACTCGGTTTTCACCATGTGGAAACTGGCGAGGGTTCAGGAGCTGCACATGGTAGTGAAGATGTTTCAGTTGATGCCCCGACCTCCTCTGAGGTTACTGCTACAGTTGGTTCACGCGTTGTTCCTGCTTATAACCCGGATCGACCGGAACTGTCTCTTGGTACAACTACTGTTTCCGACCCGTCTTATCGCCGAGCCAAGGCAAGGAAGGTATTTCAAATATTTTCTTAAGTATTTTAGGATGATGAACTTGGAACAGACTGTTTGACTAATTATTCTCATTTCTTGTCGACCAGTGACTGAAAGTGATGCGCCAGTACTTTCAGTTCCACAAACTTCGCAGTCAACGCAAGGAGCTGTCGTTACTGAGGCTATTACAACTACCGCCGTAACCGGCGAGATCGAAGAGGGGAGTTCAATGTCGTTTGATGTTCAGATGATTGAGGAACTTCTCAAGCAACCCTGTGACCCTTTTACCGATCCCTCCTTTGCACTGGGTGGAGTCGCTCCAACTTTCAGCTCGTTTATGCTGACTATCAGTGTGTCTGGCGCTGCTCGATCTTCCCGAGAGGTAGAAATCTTTGCCGAAATAAGCGCTGAAATGGCTGCGGCGACGATGGTTGGTGTAAGCGATGTTGCTCCACCAAGTTTAACTCCTTTAACGGTTACCTCCCCTTTCAGTACAGCTATGGCTTCTAGTGCTGAGACTTCACTACCTGTTACTGCTCCTCTGCCTCCGGTTCGTCCTCACAAAAGGATCTCTATCCCTTCCAACTCCGAGGAAGACGTGGGTATTATGCCAGACCCTGAGGATGCTCCAAAGAAGGACAAAAAATCTCGCAAGAAGCCGGGTAGCAGGTCTAGCGGCTCGACCCCGAAGAAGAGGCACCGGAAGAAGAAGGAGTGAACTTCTCGTCTTATCATACGGTTGCGAAATGGCAATTCTTTTTACTTCTCCTTTTCTAGGCCGTGTATAACTGTGGATTCGACACCCACTTTATGAATTGTTTTTAGTTTTATCATGTAATCAAACTCCTTTTTTGTTTGTTGATAAAATGGAAAACAACTCTTATCTCTTTTGCTTAAGTATTGCGTTGATCATCTCGTGTTTATATATGTCACAAGCCTGGAATACATGTCCACACTTCGGGGACTTAACATAATATGTAATTAACAGCTTGGCCCATATTCTAAGAACTTATTAATTATCAGTGTTTATGACTTAGTTCGCTCTCCGGGAACTTGTAATTGACGTTTATACTGCAATTCACACTCTGGGAATTTGGAGATAGAGTTTTATATTCTGGATTGCACTCCGGGAATCAGGAGTTGGAGTTTATACTCCAATTCGCACTCCGGGAATTTGGACTTATACTCTGGTTCGCACTCCGGGAATCGAGAGTTGAAGTTTATACTCCAATTCGCACTCCAGGAATTTGGACTTATACTCTGGTTCGCGCTCCGAGAACTGAGAGTTGAAGTTTATACTTCAATTCGCACTCTGTGAATTTGGAGTTGGCTCACACTCTGGGAGCGATGGAGTTATTGTGACGACCGCCCATGACTCCCGCACCAAAACAAGGGAATAGTGCGCTGAAAGGCGTGCCAGGTAGCCATGGACGATAGTCAGGGTAAAATAAAACAGCAAACTCTATCGTACAACTCACAGCGCATGGATAAAATACAATAGAGAAATATATAGTGAAGCTCCATAACAGAAAATCATCATATAAGCATCATAGTAGTTTTATACAAACATATGAATCATCCATACATCAAAGCCTCACTACATAACACTCAATTGAATACAGCAGCGGATACCCAGTACATATAAGAAATAACATGCAAAGCCTCCTGCTCGTCTTCGTCATCATCAACGTAGATCTCCAAGAACAGCACCTGTCACCTGCTACCTAGTCTGCCCATCCCAACATGGATGAACAGCCCAAGGTAATAAGAGGAGACATAAAACCTTGAGTCAGACAAAGTCTTAGTGAGCAGTAAATCAACTATCAAACATACCAAAAAAGCATAAGGGATAAAAGGAATAGGAACCGAACCATCCCACTCCACCTCTTTCTACAGTGATAGCCCCCAGACACACACTAAGGAGAAGCAAGCATAACATAGCAGATAATTAAAGTAAAGCAATAATCACTCGAGTCAAGGTCGATGTTTTCCAAATACAAACCCCCAAGGCCTAAACCAAGATCAGATAAGCACCCAGAAAACACCGCTCTTGAGACCGAATGATAATACAACCAAACATCCATGACTCTGGCTATCACTATTATCATTGCCTTGATTTCACCGTTAGTTGAATGACCACCCGTCAAGGGCTAATGGTAACCCCCGGTTCTAGACATAACTCCGCACGTCGTCGCAGCCCGTGCCTAGGAATTTTCGCAACTACCCAGAGTACTAGCACGTCGTCGCAGCCCGTTCCAACGTACTCTTGCTTTGAGCATGCTAGAACCTTCAACAACGATAAGATCTCAGCCTCCTAGTCATCCTCCTCGACGACTATTTCCTTACTAGCTCAAGCGCCTCTCAAGCGAACCATTATCACCAACCCGGATCGCATCACCGAGTTATTAACATAACTTTGCACGTCGTCGCAGCCCGTGCTTGGAACGTCGTCATGACCCGTCCCATCTCAACATATGCCTTGCCTCATCACACCATAGCAAAGTCCCATCTCAATATCATGCTTTGCCTTCTCGCATCATGGCAAGGTTCCACATCATCGAATCCATCCATATGAGCTTCCACATCCGCTTCATATGCCACAGGCAGCTTTCAACATTCAAGAGCCTTTCCACTTAGCTTTTGAATCATCTTCAACCATCTTGTTCCAAATCAACTACTAGCCAACTTGAAACAATCAAATCAATCACACAACCAAACATTTAAGCATTCAAACAAGATCTAATAAGCAATATCAACTATAATGGCAATTTCGTAAATAAATGAGCATAAGTCTAACATGCATGAATCATAGGTTTTTAGCATAGATCTATCAAATATAAAACATGGGTTTTATTTCTATAACTTGATAAATGAACTTGCATAGGTAAACATCTTCATGAATGATGGATCTACATGCAGACTTAAGGAAAATGCGAGAAATCACTATCTTAAACACATAAACAAGCCACCGATCCAATATACTCCTTTGGGTCCGCGTGAGAGATAACCACCACTCACCGAATCACCCAAACACTTCAAAAACTAATCACTTCAGATCTGGACAGCAAGGATTCAAGGCTTGATCCGGCAATATCTCGCTTCAATCGATGAAATCTCACTCGAACGGATGAAGATCTTCACCTTTGGCTCTTCAATCTTCAATCTTGATCTTCGATCTTGGATGGATGTTAGAACTAGATTGGAATGGAGAAAAGGAGATGAAGAAATGTTGAAGTCGAGTTCCCAAAATGGAAGCACTTCGTCGCTTCAAAAACCGGTGCCAAAAAGTGAGCCAAAGCCCTCTATTTATAGGCTGAGTCCCCCTTAGGTCGCGCAGATTTAGGTCGTTGCCGACCTAAAAACACACGACCTAACATAGGTCGCTGCCGACCTATACCAACCTACGACCTAATACAAACCTGCCTCTACGACCTAGCGACCTACCCACTTCACGACCTAACAACACCAGGGTCGCACGGCGTACGACCTACGGCTTATCCAAACACACAAGGTCTCACGACCTAACTCCCATGCCTTCACGCGACCTAACAACCAATGCAATCCTACCTTAGGTCGTCTAACGACCTAACTGCACCACAACTACCCAGCGACCTAACTATCCTTGCGACCTAACTATGCTACGACCTAAAAACACCCACGACCTAAAACTTACACGACCTAACAACTTACACATTCTAAGTTAGGTCGTTTACTACTATAAGTCGGTCACCACTAGGTCGATCTACACTAGGTCGGCCACCACTAGGTCGGTCACCATTACCATCATCCTAGCTGCTAGGTCGTCCACGACCTAACTCCCTTAGGTCGTTAGAACCTCTTAGCCACTAACTCTTAGGTCGTCTCTTCCTATAGGTCGCATTCTATCCTTAACTCGGGAAATTCCTTAGGTCGCTCAATATCCATAGGTCGCTCATCTATTTAGGTCGCTCATCCCAACCTATCCTTCATACGACCTAGACAACAACATGGGCCAACCTTACTCGAGCTAACCTCTACACGACCTAAGCACTAATAGGGTTAGACTCTAAACAATACTAACGACCTAGAAATAATACGATTTATCGACACGTAAAATACGGGTCGTTACATCCTCTCCCCCTTAGGAATTTCGCCCCCGAAATTCCAAACAAATAACAGCAATCAAAATTATTCCGCATGCCTACCATCCATAGCAATCAACAAACCATGCGTCCAATTCTAGCCTAGCATGCAGAATTCTAAGACTTAGAACAAGCTACAAATTCATGAGATGTCACGACACTTTAGGGCCATACCTCTAAGAGTCCAGGATGAGCTGCCTTCATCCTCTCTTCCTCCTCCCACGTACAGTCGTTAACATCATCACTCCATTGTACCTTGAGCAACATAATCGTCTTCCTCCTAAGCTGTTTCGTGTCGATTCCAACAACACGAAGCGGCTTACGAGGTCTTCTAACAACTGGATCAACCTCTAAATCTTCACAGCTATCAGTAGAAACCACAGTACTTGGATTGTGCACATACTTCCGTAGATAAGATACATGAAAAACATTGTGCACACCTGCCATCTTTTCCGGTAACTCCAATCTATAAGCGAGCTTTCCAATTCGCTCAATAATCGGGAATGGTCCAATAAATCTTGGAGTCAACTTTCCTTTCTTCCCAAATCTTATAACATTCTTCAGAGAAGAAATCTTCACAAATACCATATCACCCACGTCGAATTCCAAATCCTTACGACGATTATCGGCATAACTTTTCTGACGATCTTGGGCTGCCTTCATTCGTTGCCGAATGATCTCTATACAATCCGAAGTTTGTCGAATCATCTCTGGCCCAAGTATCAGCTTTTCTCCAGTTTCCAACCAACATGTCGGAGAGTTACACGGTCTACCATATAATGCCTCATATGGTGCCATACCAATGCTCGACTGATAACTGTTATTATAAGCAAATTCCACCAAATGAAGGTGATCTTCCCATGATCCTCCGAAGTCCAAAACACATGCTCTAAGAAGATCTTCCAAAACTCGGTTGACTCTCTCAGTCTGACCATCGGTTTGAGGGTGATAAGCTGTACTCAAACACAACTCAGTTCCCAAAACTTGCTGGAAGCTCTTCCAAAATCCACTAGTGAACAATGGGTCTCGATCGCTCACTATACTCTTCGGAATACCATGGAATCGAACTATCCGCTTAACATAAAGCTCAGCCAATTTCGATGCAGTCCTAGTCGATCGAACAGGAATGAACCTTGCACTCTTGGTCAAACGATCTACGATGACCCAAATCCCTTCATTTCCCGCTCTTGTCCTAGGTAGACCATCGATAAAATCCATTGACACTTGCTCCCACTTCCATGTAGGAACCTCTAATGGCTGAAGTAATCCACTGGGCTTCTTCTGCTCAGCTTTCACCAACTGGCAGTTCATACACTTGGAAATAAAATTTCCAACATCCTTCTTCATACCTTCCCAATAATAGGTTCTCTTCATATCCCGATACATCTTATTTCCGCCTGGATGAATTGTTAACTTCGAGTGATGACTTTTCCTCAGAGCCTCATCTCTCAATCCATCAATATCGGGAACAACCAATCGTTCTTGCTTTCAAAGCCAACCCTCTCGATCGACCTCGAATCCCTTATCCTTCTCCGGGTCCAATCTGGATTCCAAATCACAGATAATCTTGACAAGCTTATCATCTCTCTTTTGGCTCTCGCCAATCCTTTCCACAAGAGTAGGTCTTATCGATAAGTTTGCCAACATTTCAGGTTCCAATTCACATCTAGGCCTGAAGTCAAATCCAGCCAAATACTCGAGACTCTTCCATTCCGAAAACATGGCTCCCAATCCTGCATGTCTTCGACTTAACGCATCAGCCACCGCGTTACCTTTTCCCGGAGTATAGGCTATACCAAAATCATACGATGCTAAAAACTCTAGCCACCTTGCTGTCGAAGATTCAAATCTTTTTGGGAGAACAGATACTTCAACGACTTATGATCCGTAAACAACTCGAATCGAACTCCCAATAGATAATGTCTCCACATCTTCAAAGCAAACACAATTGCCGCTAACTCCAAATCATGAGTCGGGTAATTCCTTTCATGCGGCTTCAGTTGTCGACTTGCATACGCAACAACCTTATCCTTCTGCATTAGCACTGCTCCAAGTCCAGTACCACATGCATCGGTGTAAACCACCATCTCATCATTCCCACTTGGAATAGTCAAAACAGGAGCACTCGTCAGTCGCCCTTTCAGGATTACGAAAGCTTGCTCACACTTATCATCCCATCTGAACACTTGGTTCTTCTTCGTCAATCCTGTTAATGGTGCAGCTATCTTGGAAAAGTCTTTGATAAACCGTCGATAATATCCTGCTAATCCAAGAAAACTTCTCACATCAGATGCATTCTTAGGTCTAACCCAATCCTGGATTGCTGCCACCTTAGCGGGATCAACCGCTATTCCATTTCCAGAGATAACATGGCCTAAGAACCTCACTTCACTCTTCCAGAAGTGACACTTCGAAAACTTAGCCTTCAGCTGATGTTTCCGCAAGATTTCCAAAACAATCCTCAAGTGTGTCTTGTGTTCCTCCTCCGTTCTGGAATAAATTAGAATATCATCCACGAACACAAGCACGAACTTATTCAACTGATTTCTGAATACTCTATTCATAAGATCCACAAAATATGCTGGTGCGTTAGTCAGTCCAAACGGCATTACCAGCCACTCATAAAAACCGGACGGTGTCCTGAAAGCAGTCTTCGGCACACTATCGTTAGCCACTCTCAACTGGTGAAATCCCGTTGCCAAATCCATCTGAGAAAACACCTTAGCCTCGTGAAGCTGATCGAACAAGTCATCTATTCTCGGCAATGGATACTTGTTCTTCTTAGTCACCTTATTCAGCTCACGATAATCCACACACAACCTCAACGATCCATCCGCTTTGGTTGCAAACACAACTGGTGCACCCCATTCGGACACACTACGCCGAATGAATCCTTTCCGTAAAAGGTCATCAACCTGCACCTTCAACTCTAGCTGCTCCCTAGGCGCCATCCGCCTAAGAGGCATCACAACAGGTCTGGCTCCCTCAACTAGATCGATACGAAACTCGATCTCCCTATGCGGCGGTAACCCTTTGACTTCGTCAGAGACATCCTCAAATCCATTCACAATAGGCACCGATGACAGTCCATCCCGTGGAACAACCAGCGAATACATGAAGCTCATGAAGACGCCTTCTTCACGCTTACATCGTATCACAACCTTTCGCCCTTCCACATTCCCGACTGTCACCTCCAGCCCCTCACAATCAATCCTAGCCGCATACTTCCTAAGCCAGTCCATACCCAAAATAATTCCGAACCCCGCAAAGTTCAGAACAAAGCAATCACAAACAAACGAGCAATCATGACTCGACACAACTAGACCACGGCATATCATGCACAAACATGACGAACCCCCAACTGGATTAGTCACAACCAATGGCCTATCAACAATATCCGGTTTCAAACCTAACCGGCCTACCAAATCATCACAAATAAAAGAATGCGACGCTCCAGTATCAAACAACACTCTAACTGGAACACCACAAATGGAAAGAATACCTTGAACCACCACACTCTTCCCCTTCTCTTCAGCGGTAGGAGCTTTTGAAGATGACGGCACAGCTCCCAAAGCATAAGCTTGCACAATCTGCCTATCCTTCCTCGGCTCTGGACAATCCTTCCTGAAATGCCCTGGCTTATCACAGTTGTGGCATTTCGCCGGCGCCCTTGGATTCCTACAATCCTTGGAGAGATGGCCCTTCTGCTGGCAATTATAGCAAGTCACTTCGCCCTTCGGCTTCTTCTGGCCATCCTTACCCCTCTGTTGCTGCTGCTTCCTCTTCTTGTTCCCATTCTGCTGTGGTTTAGATCCTTCCCTGGTTACAGCAACAACAGAACTTTCCCTAGGAAACAAACTCTCATGCTTATGGGCTTTCTCCACAAGCTTCTCAAATGGATCGTCCAGATGATCCACCAATTGCCTCCCAAGATAAGCATCCAAACCGGTCACAAACTTCTCGTTCTTCTGGTAGGGAGAATCAATATACGATCTGGCATACTTGGACAAAGCTTCGAACTCAGAAATATACTCAAGAACTGGTCTCCCACCTTGCTTGAGATCTACAAACCTCTTGAACAAAACAGACTTCTGAGTCGTAGAGACGAACTTGGCTTCAAATCTATCTTGGAATTGCTCCTAAGTAATCTCTTCTTCTGGTGTATCTATGGTGATAGAGTTCCACCAATCCGCAGCTCTTCCCTGAAGCTGTCTCGATGCAAGCTTCCTCTTAGTTGCATCCTCAATCCCTAAGTCACCAAAGATCCTTCGACATGCATCAATCCATCTCTGCACTTCAATGGTCGACTCTGTCCCCAAGAAAGCTTTTCCTCCAAGAGAAGTATAATCCTTGCAAAGCTTAGCAAAATCCACCGGTCTTGGAGCTTGGACTTGAACTCCCACATCCACTGATGATCCTGAAGCTGGTACTCTTCTCATGATCGAAGTCATCATAGCTTCAATCATCGCAGCATAATCAACAGCTTCCCTAGCAGCACGGTTTTCCCTAGCAGCTTGTCTCTCACTTCGACTCATCCTTAGTATCTGTAAAAAGAATGATTAGAACACCTTAAGAAACAACTGCATAAGGAGTTCAAATCCTTCTAAGCTACTATATTATATATAGGAATCATCCATCAAAATACAATTACGTCTCTCATACGTAGTTACGTCAGCGAGCGTTGGCTAAAATCGATTAACCAAAGCTTTGATACCAAATGTGACGACCGCCCATGACTCTCGCACCAAAACAAGGAAATAAAGCGCTGAAAATATGCCAGGCAGCCATGGGTGACCGTCAAGGGTAAAATAAAACAGCAAACTCTATCGTACAACTCACAGCGCATGGATAAAATACAATAGAGAAATATATAGTGAAGCTCCATAACAGAAAATCATCATATAAGCATCATAGTAGTTTTATACAAACATATGAATCATCCATACATCAAAGCCTCACTACATAACACACAATTGAATACAGCAGCGGATACCCAGTACATATAAGAAATAACATGCAAAGCCTCCTGCTCGTCTTCGTCATCATCAACGTAGATCTCCAAGAACAGCACCTGTCACCTGCTACCTAGTATGCCCATCCCAACATGGATGAACAGCCCAAGGTAATAAGAGGAGACATAAAACCTTGAGTCAGACAAAGTCTTAGTGAGCAGTAAATCAACTATCAAACATACCAAAAAAGCATAAGGGATAAAAGGAATAGGAACCGAACCATCCCACTCCACCTCTTTCTACAGTGATAGCCCCCAGACACACACTAAGGAGAAGCAAGCATAACATAGCAGATAATTAAAGTAAAGCAATAATCACTCGAGTCAAGGTCGATGTTTTCCAAATACAAACCCCCAAGGCCTAAACCAAGATCAGATAAGCACCCAGAAAACACCGCTCTTGAGACCGAATGATAATACAACCAAACATCCATGACTCTGGCTATCACTGTTATCATTGCCTCGATTTCACCGTTAGTTGAATGACCACCCGTCAAGGGCTAATGGTAACCCCCGGTTCTAGACATAACTCCGCACGTCGTCGCAGCCCGTGCCTAGGAATTTTCGCAACTACCTAGAGTACTAGCACGTCGTCGCAGCCCGTTCCAACGTACTCTTGCTTTGAGCATGCTAGAACCTTCAACAACGATAAGATCTCAGCCTCCTAGTCATCCTCCTCGACGACTATTTCCTTACTAGCTCAAGCGCCTCTCAAGCTAACCATTATCACCAACCCGGATCGCATCACCGAGTTATTAACATAACTTTGCACGTCGTCGCAGCCCGTGCTTGGAACGTCGTCATGACCCGTCCCATCTCAACATATGCCTTGCCTCATCACACCATAGCAAAGTCCCATCTCAATATCATGCTTTGCCTTCTCGCATCATGGCAAGGTTCCACATCATCGAATCCATCCATATGAGCTTCCACATCCGCTTCATATGCCACAGGCAGCTTTCAACATTCAAGAGCCTTTCCACTTAGCTTTTGAATCATCTTCAACCATCTTGTTCCAAATCAACTACTAGCCAACTTGAAACAATCAAATCAATCACACAACCAAACATTTAAGCATTCAAACAAGATCTAATAAGCAATATCAACTATAATGGCAATTTCGTAAATAAATGAGCATAAGTCTAACATGCATGAATCATAGGTTTTTAGCATAGATCTATCAAATATAAAACATGGGTTTTGTTTCTATAACTTGATAAATGAACTTGCATAGGTAAACATCTTCATGAATGATGGATCTACATGCAGACTTAAGGAAAATGCGAGAAATCACTATCTTAAACACATAAACAAGCCAGCGATCCAATATACTCCTTTGGGTCCGCGTGAGAGATAACCACCACTCACCGAATCACCCAAACACTTCAAAAACTAATCACTTCAGATCTGGACAGCAAGGATTCAAGGCTTGATCCGGCAATATCTCGCTTCAATCGATGAAATCTCACTCGAACGGATGAAGATCTTCAACTTTGGCTCTTCAATCTTCAATCTTGATCTTCGATCTTGGATGGATGTTAGAACTAGATTGGAATGGAGAAAAGGAGATGAAGAAATGTTGAAGTCGAGTTCCCAAAATGGCAGCACTTCGTCGCTTCAAAAACCGGTGCCAAAAAGTGAGCCAAAGCCCTCTATTTATAGGCTGAGTCCCCCTTAGGTCGCGCAGATTTAGGTCGTTGCCGACCTAAAAACACACGACCTAACATAGGTCGCTGCCGACCTATACCAACCTACGACCTAATACAAACCTGCCTCTACGACCTAGCGACCTACCCACTTCACGACCTAACAACACCAGGGTCGCATGGCGTACGACCTACGGCTTATCCAAACACACAAGGTCTCACGACCTAACTCCCATGCCTTCACGCGACCTAACAACCAATGCAATCCTACCTTAGGTCGTCTAACGACCTAACTGCACCACAACTACCCAGCGACCTAACTATCCTTGCGACCTAACTATGCTACGACCTAAAAACACCCACGACCTAAAACTTACACGACCTAACAACTTACACATTCTAAGTTAGGTCGTTTACTACTATAAGTCGGTCACCACTAGGTCGATCTACACTAGGTCGGCCACCACTAGGTCGGTCACCACTACCATCATCCTAGCTGCTAGGTCGTCCACGACCTAACTCCCTTAGGTCGTTAGAACCTCTTAGCCACTAACTCTTAGGTCGTCTCTTCCTATAGGTCGCATTCTATCCTTAACTCGGGAAATTCCTTAGGTCGCTCAATACCCATAGGTCGCTCATCTATTTAGGTCGCTCATCCCAACCTATCCTTCATACGACCTAGAAAACAACATGGGCCAACCTTACTCGAGCTAACCTCTACACGACCTAAGCACTAATAGGGTTAGACTCTAAACAATATTAACGACCTAGAAATAATACAATTTATCGACAAGTAAAATACGGGTCGTTACAGTTATACTCCGGTTCGCGCTCCGGGAACCGAGAGTTGAAGTTTATACTCCAATTCGCACTCTGGGAATTTGGAGTTGGCTCACACTCTGGGAGCGATGGATTTATACTCCGGTTCGCGCTCCAGGAACCGAGAGTTGAAGTTTATACTCCAATTCGCACTCTGGGAATTTGGAGTTGGAAGAGGGATTGTCGTGTATCAATCCCCGTTTATGTTGGTGTGGTGTTCTGCCTCCGAGCTCGGGTTTCACTTAGCGAGTGACCGGTCGTATCAAAGTTACTCACTATTTGAATAAATCCCACCTCGTGATCGAATTTAGCTCTCCGTGCATCGTGATATTGTACATCATTTTCAGTAAATCACAGCTCTGGCTCGAAGAGATGGCATTTTATTGCTGAAACGAGAAAATATGGCAAAGTTAGTTGCCTTATTACAAATTTAAATCTTGAAATGCTAGAATAAAATGCAAAGGAATAAATTGACAGAAAATAAATAAGTAAAGTCTTTCATATGTGGTAACGACGAAGACTTCCGCTATTCCAAGCTCTCGGCAAAGTAAGACCGTCAACGGTCGATAATTTGAACGTGCCATCTTTGAGCTTTTGCGAAATCACATACAGCCCTTCCCAATTTGGCTTCATGTGCGAAGGGACCGGATAGACCCTTTTGAGTACGAGATCGCCGAGTTCGAAGGTTCGCGGACGGACCTTGGCATTGTACAGTCGGGCGACTTGACTTCGATATGCGGCTGCCCTAAAGTCAGCCTCTTCGCGCTTCTCATCGAGTAAATCCAAAGACTCAGCAAGTAATATGCCATTTGTTTTTGGATCATAATATGTTACACGATGAGAGTGCACTTCCGTTTCGACTAGAATAACGGCTTCAGAGCCGTAGGACAAAGAAAATGGGGTATGACCGGTTGCAGTTTTATGAGTTGTTCGATAGGCCCATAAAGCCATAGGAAGTTCGTCGACCCATTTGCCCCCAGATTTTTCCAGTCACTTCTTTAGAATGGACTTGATAACTTTATTAACAGCTTCAACTTGACCATTTGCTTGAGGGTACGCTACTGCAGAGAATTTCTTATGGATGTGGAATTGTTGACAGAAATTCTTGAATTCAACACTGTCGAATTGGGTTCCGTTATCGGTGATGATAGTATGTGGGAGACCAAAACGGCAGATGATGTTACGTACTACAAAGTTGATTACTTTCTTTGTTGTAATTGTCGCAAGGGGTTCAGCTTCAGCCCATTTGGTGAAATAATCAACTGCGACGATGGCGTACTTCGCACCAACTTTGGCCAGAGGTAATGTGCCGATGATATCTATTCCCCATACTGCAAATGGCCAAGGACTGACCATTTGGGTTATCTCAGTAGGCGGGGCTCTAGGAATTCGGGCGTGTTTCTGGCATTTGTCACATTTTCTAGCATAGTCTGCGGCATCGCGATTAACAGTAGACCAATAATACCCATATCGAAGTATTTTCTTTGCAAGTGCTTGCCCCTAGTGTGATCGCCACATTCTCCTTCGTGTACATCGTGTAACACTCGTTTGACTTCATTGTGCGCGATACACCGGAGGAAAGGAACAGAGTATCCTCTCCGGTACATGACCCCATTTTGGATAACAAATCGCGAGGCCTTCCGTAGAACTTGCCTTTTCTCGCTTCGATGCTCGGGCAATACACCATGTTCGATATAATCTTGATAAGGAGTCATCCATGACTCCCTAGTGGAGGTAGCTTCAAATGTAAAATCGTTCTCCCTTCGATCAATGCTTGGTGAGGATAGGGTTTCAACCGGAACAACCCCCAACTGCTGAGCCTTACCTGTACTTGCTAATTTTGCCAACAAATCGGCTTTCTGATTGTGCTCTCGGGGTATGTAGAAAATGGCATAGTAATCGAATTGATTAAGCATCTCCAGAACACGAGTTAGATAAGCGGCCAATCTCCGGTCTTTGGCCTGATATTCTCCTCGAACTTGACATACTATTAACTGGGAATCACAGTAGATCTCTACGGCGATGATTTTCAGATCACGGGCAAGCTTTAGCCCGGTAAGTAGAGCTTCGTACTCGGCTTCATTGTTGGTTGCGCGGAACTCGAACTTTAAAGCATAACATATGGATCGTCCCTCGGGGGTTTCAAGCACTACCCCAGCTCCTGAGCACTGATCGTTTGACGCACCATCGGTGTACAGTTTCCAGATGTATTCGGGAGATTTGCTGGTCTCGGGCAAGTCTTCTGGAACAGTGAATTCGACTATAAAATCTGCTAGGATTTGGCCGTGAATGGCTCTTCTTGGGGTATAAGTTATGTCGAATTGACTCAGTTCGATGTTCCATTTTAATAACCTACCAGACGTCTCAGGCCGCGTGAGGACCTATTGTAACGGCTGATCGGCGTACAAAGTAATAGGATGAGCTTGGAAATATGAACGGAGCTTCCTTGAGGCAATGACTAGGCAATATGCCAACTTTTCAAGCTTTGGATAATTTCTCTCGGCCCCGGTCAATCGTTTACTCACGTAGTAGACCGGTTTTTGCACTCGGTCTTGCTTTCGAATTAATGCAGCACTGATTGCATTTTTCGATACCGCCAGGTAAAGATATAGCTGTTCATAATCTACAGGCTTTGAAAGGATTGGTGGTATGGAAAGATGTTGGATTAGCGATTGAAATGCGCCCTCACATTCTGCAGTCCATTCGAAGTTTCGTTTCTCTTTTCGAATCAAATCGAAGAAGGGAATGCATTTGTCGGCCGACTTTGAGATAAACCTGCTCAGTGCTGCAACTTTCCCATTAAGACTCTGAACTTGCTTAATGGTTCTCGGAGTCTGAAGATTTCTGATAGCCCAGATCTTCTCGGGGTTGGCCTCTATCCCTCGGGCATTGACAATGAACCCAAGGAATTTTCCAGATGCAACTCCGAAATGACACTTTAGTGGATTAAGCTTCATCCCGTATCTCCGGAGGATATTGAACATTGACTCCAAGTCTTTGACATGATTAACAGAGTATCATGATTTCACCAACATGTCATCTACATAAACCTCCATACTCTTCCCAATCTGATCAGAGAACATTCGGTTGACTAAATGTTGATAAGTTGCACCAGCATTCTTTAATCCAAAAGGCATGACCTTGTAGCAGTATAACCCCAAGTCGGTTACGAAGCTTGTGTGCTCTTGGTCGGGTACATGCATGGGTATCTGATTGTATCCTGAGTAAGCATCCATAAAGGATAATAATTCATGTCCGGCAGTTGAATCTACCAGCTGATCAATCCGGGGAAGTGGAAAGCTATCTTTCGGGCAGGCTTTATTCAGGTCAGAGTAATCGATACACATTCTCCATTTCCCATTTGGTTTCCGGACGAGTACGGGATTGGACACCCACTCTGGGTATAAAGCGTCTCTAATGAACCCATTCGTCTTCAATTTGTCGACCTCTTCTTTAAGGGCGGCAGATCTCTCTGGATCCATACCACGCCTTTTCTGTTTGACCGGGATATACCGTGGGTCAATATTTAAAGTGTGGCTCGCGATGTCCGGTGAGATTCCACACATATCAGAATGCGTCCAGGCGAATACGTCGAGATTCCCCCGGAGAAAATCAACCAATTCCAGTTGTGTCTCTTGGTTCAGCTGAGACCCAATCTTCAACATTCTCGAGTCATTGTCATCATCGTCAATCGGGACATCGATGGTTAGCTCAGCTGGAGAAGCTTGACTTTCTGTTGATTCTTCTTTATTATTATTGTCCCTTGGGTCAAGATCCTTTTGGAATTGGTTGTGGTGCCCAGGCCGAGGCCCAGGCGCTAGTTATCAATCGTCAGTGAAACGGACATAGAGAGATTCCTCTACGCCCTTTCCTTTTTCTTTTCGCTGCGCCTCCCGCAGCTCGGCAACATAACAGGCTCTTCCAGCAGCCTGATCTCCTTGTATAACTCCTATCCCGTTGTCAGTAGGGAACTTCAGAGTTAGACACCATAGGGCAATAGCAGCCCTAAATTCAGCAAGGGCCGGTCGGCCCAAAAAGGCATTGCACGGAGAAGGAATATCCAAGACAACAAATTGAAACATTCGAACTCTCCGGCATTCTCCCATTCCCAACTCCACCGGCAATTCAACTATTCCGGTTGGTATTGTCGCACTTCCGTTGAAGCCGTGGACTCGTGATTGACAAGGTTTTAAGTCCTTAGCTTCCATCTTCATTAAATCGTATGCTCTCTTAAACAGTATGTTCATGGAACTTCCACTGTCTACCAAGATCCTCTTCATCCAAGCAGGACCAACTTGAGCGGATATGACCAACGGGTCAATTGTGGAGGCTTTGAATCTATCGGCATCTCGATTTATAAATACGATTTCATCAGCCATTGTCTTTTGTTGTTTAGCCGGTGTCCCTTCATCAAGTGTACTGCAGCTTTCGAAACTCACATGCCTAATCGAGCTAGCATATGACTCCATTTCTCTCCAGCTTCGGTCTGTGGGATGGGGTCCGCCACTTATTGTATTGATAACCAACCTCCCGCCCGTACGAGCGGGTTCACCTTGTCTTTCCTGATTCTGCGTTCGATTTTGATTGGATGGGCCCGCCTCACCGGACTGCGGTGCCCGAACAAACTGATCCATCTTTCTTTCTCTGATCAATTTTTAAATGAGGTCTTGCAAATGCCTACACTCATTGGTGTTATGTCCATAACTCTCATGAAATCTACAGAATTTCCCTGTTTGAATCTGCTTCTCTGATGACGGCTTCGGAGCAGGCTTTTTGTATTGCATAGTATTACAAGTCTGCAGGTATACATTTTCCAGTGACGTGTTAAGTGGTGTATAATTGTCAAACATTGCGATTCTACGCCTCGGACCACGTTTCTGGTCTTTCTTCTTGCTCCGGTTATCACCGTTTCTCGGTTGTTGAGTCTGTTTATTTTGAATGTTCAACTGGACTTTTCCTGAGTTTTTGCTAGATTGTTTAACCGCAACATTACTCTGAATGCCTTCACTGCTGGGCCTTGCATCGTCCTGCTTCCTAGACTGCTTCGCATCCTCTCGCCTCAAGAATTGAGCGGCTTTGGAATAGAAACGGTCCAACGATGCGGGAGGCTTTCCAGCTAACCAGTTTCCAAACTCGGAATCAGGGTCGATTCCTTTAGTCAAAGCCATTAAGATAGAATTATCATTGGGGTTGGTGATCTCTGCGCATGCAGCATTGAATCTCTCCAAATAGCGTCTAAGTGTCTCTCCAGGAGCATAAGTGACACTTGATAAAGTATTAACATCTTTAGGTCTGGCAATATGCATGCGAAACTGTTCAACAAATTTGGTAGCTAACTGATCAAATGAAGAAATAGATTGCGGTGGCAATCGTGTAAACCACATCATCGCAATTCCCTCTAAGGAAATGGGAAAACTACGGCATTTTACTGCGTCGTCAGCTCTTGCAGCAGCCATCGACCATTCATATTTCAAAATATGTTGATTCGGGTCGGAATTCCCTTCATACATGGGTAGGGTTGGCATTCTGAATCGCCGAGGAGGTTCAGCATACAATATGTCATTAGTGAACGGGGTATGACTTCGGGAGATTCCCCAATCGTCATTTGTTAGGCCTTGACTCTCGCGAATCATTTGTCGTACCATGGCTGAGAAGTCCGATATCGGAACATTCTGTGTGTGGTGAGCCAAAGTGTGGTCGGGTTCCACAGTGTGAGGTGGGATCGGGCGCTATCGACGATCCGTATCTCGCCTCCTTGGCTCGACGTCTTCTGGGACATATGGCTCTGGAGCATGTCCCTGCTGATGATAATTCTGATGGGAGTGATCTCGGGTGTCAACTCCTATGTCACCTACAACGGCTGTAGCAGCACGATTATCTACAGTGTATTGCGGAATAGTGCCTCCTCGGGAGGAGGGTCCAGTATGAAAGCTGGTAGATGGGCCAACTCTTACTTGCCCAAAGGTTAATGCCTGTTGATAGTCAGCAGCTTGCGCAGGATTTTTGTCTAGCCTGGTACGGGTAGATCTGTTATTGTAGTCAGATGAAGCAGAGCTTTCAGTGGAAGAATGAGGAGCTTGTTCCCTTCTGGATCTTCTTCGTTTTTGGCGGTTTAATTGATTGATCAACTCAGCGTTAGCGCGCAACTGCTCAGTTAGCTGTTGCCGGCTTTGGGTTAGTTCCTGGAGTAGCGCCTAGAACTCTTGTCTTGTGACCGGACCTGGCTGATCCGTATGCCCTGTTTCATCTTGATTGGTTGACTGCAGCTGTGTGGGATTCTGCCTATCCCGACCTTCTTGATCACCAATGTTAGAAGTAGTTCTTGTACTCACCATCCTGAAGCGCTGATTCCTTTCCTAGAATTTGAAAAAATCTGAATAGAACGGAAGGAATCTGAATATGAGGTCTGGATCTCCCTCTTAGATTTATGCAATCCGGTATCGAAGATAGATCCTAGGAGCAGGAGAAAAACTGGGTTTTTCTCAGTGAAAGCACCAAAGTGTTTGTGTCAAAATTGGGCACAACACTCGTCGGAAGTTTTTGAAGAGATAATAAATGAAGAAAGTAAATTAAAACGTGGATTATCTAACAAAAACTCCAAGTAATAGGAAATAAATCGCACAAGAGACAACGATTTAGAGTGGTTCGGCGATTTGCCTACGTCCACTATGAAATTTTGTTACTTTATTGCTTGATATTCGGAGAATACAACTTTTCAATGCCAAAGTACAGCAAGTAAAAGCCAAAATTCAAAATCAAAGGCAGCGATGGTGCTCTGAAGCAATTCTGGCAGCGTTTGGACGTGCTTTATCTCTAAAATTCTCCGATCCCTTTTCTGAATGACCAGGGGCTCTATTTATAAGTGCTGGAGGCTGATATTTCTCCTAAAATTCGGGGAGACCACTTCTGGAAGGTGTGGGGGGCCCACATAGCTGAATTCTGGAGATCCGGGCCCACTTTGGGATCGATTCGACCCTTGGTCCGAATCGATCAAAAAAGTGTCCGATCGTGATGAAACTTGGTGTGGACATTCTTCTGTGTATATGCAAGCTCCTGCGAAAATTTTGTAGCATTTGGACTTGTAGATCTCAAGTTATGATCGATTCAAGATTGCATCTTTGGTTGATATACGTGCTTCGAATCGATCCTTCGAATCGATAGGGTCGAGTCCTTGGTCTTAGCTGCTATGTCTGGGTGGATTCGAAGTTATGGGTTCGAAGGTATCCTCCTACGTGCCTTTCGTATCGGTCAGAGTATTTCATTGTTGGTCGATGCGAAGACTTCTCCGCCTAATGGATTCGAAGGACTTTCATGGGATGGAGTCGAAGATGGGAATACTTCGAGGGATTCGAACCGAGGCAGGTGTGGATGGTTTCGAAGCGTGGCTACCTCTGATGGATTCGAACCAAGGTACATCCCTGATGGATTCGAAGCAGGGAGTGCTTTGGATGGATTCGAAGAGAAGGCTTGCCTGATGGAGTCGAAGCAGACACATTTCTCATGGATCCGAGGCAACATGTGTCTGGTGGATTCGAAGCAAGGCTTCCTCTTGATGGATTCGAGCCTATGTTATTTCTGAAGGATTCGATCCTTATACTGCCTGATCCATTTCCCATTGGCGATAACTTGAGCATACGAACTCGGATTGCCCCGAAACTTGGAATGTTGGTTTCTACAGCTTTGCTTGACGTGTCTTATCAATTGTAGCCCGATCCGGACTCGGGCAAAACTCATCGATATTTGTAGTTGCCCAACAATCATTCAAAGCTAAGGATGCATGATCCTATCTCTTTCTGGTTAGTTCCTTGGTATCTCGGCCTTGCCAAAAGGCGGGATAACAACCATATTTATTATAATAAATCAAACTCCATTTTTCTACTTATTGTCATTAAACAAATTCATACATAGCTTAAATACATGAATTTAACTATATATGAATATTTTATATAATATAAAAAAGAACCAATATTTATTCAAGCCGTATAATTCTCTTCAAACCATAGAAATTATTTTCAAAATATTTATATATATAGACCGACGGTGTCTGTATATAATTTACTATCCCATGGTCAAGTGCTATGGATATTTATCATTTCAATCCATAATTTAAAATAAAATTAACGGTTATATATCATTTCAAACCGCAATCCCGAATGAAATGAAATGCATAATAACTTGCAGTTTATAACAATATAAAATATAGCATCCATTCATCCAATATCAACCATCAACCATTTATCGCAATCATCATCAAATTCAAGCAATAGCATCAATATAGACGGATAATAAACAACAGGCATTAAATAGCAGTTTATATTCAATAATAAATTAAATAACTATTTAACTGGTAGTTTATATGCAATGAATAATTAATTAACAATTTGACTAGCAGTTTATATGCAATGAATAATTAAATAACAATTAAATTAAATAAATGCAATTTAACTGAGACGATGATTAAAATATGCCAAACAGTTGTAAATAAACATCAAACCACATCATAAATAAATTTAGCAAACATAAGAAATTTTAGAAGTTGTGAGTGGGTTAAAACACTCACCTTTTGAATTTAAATTGAAAAAAATTCAATTTAAACCCAAAATTAGACAGTCTCCAAATTCGTCCAAACCAGCGCCAAAATATCGAGAATCCCAATACGAACCTAGCGGAGAAAACCGCGTGTGAACCGGAGTTTGTACGCAAAAGTTATATCAGTTTGAGCAATTGAAAATTATATTTTAAATTAAAACAAAAAAAAGAAACAAGACAAAATCCCCTAGGCCACGTCAATTGCTCCTCACGCGTTCCAGAACCACGTCATCTTGTCTCTCCCAATACCGCACCCAGCAACCCTAACGCGATGAACACCCCGAAGCCACGATCTATCGCGTGACCATGCACGCACGTCGACCATCGCTAGAGGCCTCGCGACCTCACCCCTACGACCTGCAGCCCCTCCCACGTGTCACCGAACGAGTTCAACACCCCATCCGCCGCCGATATTAAAAACCCTACTCGAATTTTTGACTCCAATCCAACCGTTGAATCACCAAACTAACCATATAGATCGACTCCCCTCTATAATATCCAGAAATCGATTCGAAGATCGGATGAATTTGGTTGCGTCGCGATGAACGGCCGAAACTTCTTCAATTTTTACTGATCAGATGATGAACCAAAACGAATCATGGATCTGAGATGCACTCGTCGAGAGCTTCGGTATATATTTTTTCAGAATTTTTTTGAGGAGTTTGAATTTTCATTTGATTTTTGAATTTGCAATTGAAATTAGGGTTTGCAGCCATTGCAAGAGGAGGAGCACAAAAGTTTCTGTACGTATAGAAATGAGGAATAGAGGTTGGTATGGTTTATAACGGGGTTTTTATAGACAAAGCTAAAGGTAGAATAGATGGATTGGATTTGATAAACGCGTTGAACGATATATGGCCCGAAAAGCCCGTTTCGACTCCGGAACGAAATTGGGCCAACCCGTATATCAAAATAAATGTTTTAAAATATTTTAAACGTATGGAAAAGGTTTCAGGTTCAAATTTCATCGTATGAAGAAGTTATACTAAAATCAACATTTTTTGATTTCAATTGATTTCAATTTCGTTTATTTCAAGGCATTTCGAGTCCGTACGATCAAACGACAAGCCCGATCGCTACGAAACTTTAAATCCTACAATAATTCACCGTTACGGATCCGACGAAACTAGTTTCGTCGAAATCCGAGTTAGTGGCCAAAATAGCTATTTTTACATTAATTAAATAAATTTATAATTAATCGATAAACTCCAATTTTAATTTTCAATTCTAAAAATGACAATTTTATCCCTTTATAATTCTTAATCATATATATAAAATTTAAACAAAGTTAGATGTCCCTTAAATGCTGATTCAATCATAGGTTTTCAGCGTTAAATTACAATTCTATTAAATTTCAGAGATTATAAATTAAATTTTTCAAAAATTCCATTGAATTAAATTTTCATTCTATTATTCAACCTATTAGTATCCAATAGTTGAAACAAACATTGGATTCATACTTTATTATATAATTATCTCCAAATTTCATTTAAATTTCAATAGCGTAAAAATTAAATGTTAAATTTCGTTTATTTGCAATAAATTCAATTATTGGACCTTACACTTCATTCAAATTAATAAATCTTGCTTTCTATTCTTTAAATCAACCAATTTTCATAAAATAATTAAATAGGTTTTGCATTAATTACATCTTATAAAATTCACCATCTTCAACGGTAAATCAAATCTACCCTAACTGCACAAATTAAGTCAATTAATTGTAATTGATTTCACATTAAATGTTATTAATTATAAATCGAAATCTCAATAAATTCGGTTATTGATTTAAAATCTTGCTATTATATAAATTGACATTTTATGGGTATAATTAACATTGATTTATCAAATTACAGTTTATCCCCTATTATTTCATCAATTAATTGTAACTTTGAATTCATTCCCATTTTACAGATTTCCACCAATTACAACTTTACAATTTGTTTCCAAGAAATAGGTATTGCATAAATTTAGTTACTTATCAACTTGTATCAACCTTATTACATAAATTTACATTCAATCACTATTCAAAACATATTGATTAATTAATTCAATCTTTATGTTTTTTTTCTTACAATTGATTTATAGCCTTGTCTTAACATTTACACAAATCCCATTTCATTCAATCCACTAATTTTTAACTTTAAATTAGCATTGGTTATATCCTGGTGCACTAATATTTCCAAATCTCATCTCAATTCTTATCAAATTTCATTTAATTCCAAATAAATCCACTTTATCCCATTTATATTAATAATCTTGGTTTCCCTTCTTATTTTATTATCAAACAACAACTATCATAATTACCCTCTAGCATAAATCTTATCAACTACCAATTTATTACGTATTATTTTATATATTTGCTTTAACTTTATTACCTAAATTTTCGTTCAGTTACTATTAAGCAATATTGTTTCCTTGGTTAATAACACTTACTTTTATTTACTTATATTTTAACTTTATACCCAAATGCAACAATTTACAACTTCCATTATTATATTAATTTGAATTCCATTCTAGCTAAGTCATTACATGTAACGATCCAGAATTTCTATTAGTTAAAATTTGTATATTTAATTGATTTTAGATATTAATAAGTGAAATTTATAAGTCGAATAAATTTTATTTCGAATAATTGGATTTAATTGGATAATTAAATCGATAATTTAATATTGGAAATTATAGAAATAATTGAAAATTGGGTTAAATATGATTGAAATTGATTTGTAAATTTTTATTTAATCATATTGGAGTTAGAACGATATTTTAGAACTTTTAAAATCAAATTAAAAGTTAATTTGTGAAAATTGAATATTTTAATATTTAATTGACGAGTTAAAATAGCCATTTTTCAAACATTATCGGATTTCGACGAAACCAGTTTCATCGGATCCGTAATGTGATATTATTATATGGTTTCAAATTTTATGTCAATCGGATTTAACGTTTGTCCAGAGCAAAATAAAATGCCTAGAAATTTGATTAATCGATTTAATTTAAATCAATCGTTTATTGCCGTAACTCGCACAGATGATCGAATTAGCCTCCGAAACATGCTCCATTGTGTTCGGAATGCGGGGTAAACCTTTGGAACGCCAGCCGGCATGCTTCGTTTGGAGTTCGGAAATTCCAGGATGAATAGTGTTCGTCGTTTTTTCTATAAAAGGACCTAGATTTTCTAATTTGCAACACAACTAAAACCCTAGCCTTCTTCTTTCAGGCCGCCGCTTCTAGGCTATCAATGGCAGAAAAATACTTTCCTTCTCCCTCTGATTTCTCCAAATCTATTCAGTTTCATCAAAAATGTTTAACTACAAAGTCGTAGATGACGACGAGCTCGTCAAATCCAACGGTGGAGATCGTTTAACTCCAAGTGGATCGATGGCAATTTGCTCGTGAACGCCATAGGTTTGAGCGCGGTTTTCTAGGCCATAGGGGGGTCGAGCTCTACACGGTTCTGGTCGAAGGTAGCTTGTGTGACGAACTTTGGAATGGCATCAGCTGATCAACTTCTTGAAGCTCGTGTGGGTCGCGGCATCAAACCCTAGATACGGCAATTTTGGGTTTCGGTAGCGTGCAGTAACTTGGGGGAGGAGAAGAAAGGGAGCGGCTTTGATCTGCAGGTGATGGGATCAATGGCTATGATGCAAATTAGGTTTAGAAATATAAAAGAAATTTGTAAATTTAAATGTTTTAAATTCGTATAACTTTAAAAATTCATATTTTATTCATACGAGGTCAAAAACGCACGAAACCAGTTGCGCTAGGTTCGTATGGACGAGCACTACGCTATAGAATTGGATTGAAGTCATTTGGAGCTAGCGAAAATTTTGGGTAAAATTAAACGCGTGTTTAATTTTATTCGAGATAAAAGCTGAAAACAAAATTGAAATCAAGGTGAGAACTTCTCACTCAATCGAATCGGTTTCAATTTTAATTTTAAATAGTTATATTTAAAATACTTGAATGTATGTTTGAATGATGATTTTTATCTATTGATTGTTAAAATAGACATCATACGCCATTAGTAAGCGGAGGTTATTTATTAAAAACATATACCGCGAATATTTCACAGTACAGTGAAATTGGTATTATTTATATACTTGGAGTTGATTTTCCCGCATTATATAGCGGATGAGACCCTATTGCGCCGCCTATTAAGCGGATAATATTTTATAAATCCCATATCCGCGGTAATTCCGTACTGGAACGGAATTGGTATTGTGCTAATGTTTGTGGATGCAGGGAAACAGGTTGGAGGGATCCAACTGGATTCCTCACCAGTATTTAATTTATTTCAGATATTGTGATATTTGATTGATTATCATATCGATATATGATGTTTGGATGTCATTGATTGACTATTTGGTGTGTTGCATCATCGGATCCATTTTTGGAGTTTTAAAAATATTAAAATAACGATTTTGGAATTTTAAAAGGATTTTAAAAGTGATTTTTGAAAGTATACGTTATAAGATATTTTTGGAATTGATTCATTTTAAATAAACAAACGTTATAATTTTAATGTTATAAAAATTATGATTTTGAGAAATATAGTTAAAAGTTGATTTTTGAAAATATGGGGTTAATGATTTTATAAAATAGTTTAATTGGGATTTTTTAATTTATTGTAAAAAAATTAAATATAGGATTTATAAAATTTTATTATTTTATAAATCAAAGAAAATGATGAAATTATAAAGGAGTTTAAAGACGTTTTTAAATAATAATACAAATTGATTTATATAAAAGATTTATAAATTGATATTTATAAATTAAAATATTTGAATTATAAAACGAGTTTTTATAAGTGTTAGAATGAAGTGTAAATGAATTTCATAAATGAATGAAATTTATAGAATTATAAACGGTGAAGTTATAAATGGAATTTTATAAGCAGTAGATTTATAAAATTTGTTGTAACGACCCGCTATTTTGGACCATCCAAATCGACAATAAAACCATACATGTCCGACTTGAATAATTCAAAATACCGAATTGTTAATTTAAAATTTGGCAAAACGTAACATATACAATAAATAAATCAATCACAGATCACAGACACAGAGTAATAAAATGCAGCGGAATAGATAAAGAATAGTAGTTCATGAAGCTACTATATACATCAGAGTTTTAAAATAAAATACATCAGAATATCTTGAATACAGAAAAGTCTTCAGTACGAGCCGATGACTTCTCTGAACCAGTCAACTAAAACTGAAAGCTGAAACGATAGTTGGATCTCCAAATGAAGCTCCAATCTACAAAGGTGAGTCTCTAATGCTGTATTACTCAGTCTGACCCGAGCGTAAAGCAAAACACAAAACACTCGAGTCAGGATTAACATTCTTATATCAATAAATTCAACTCAAATGAAATATCAACTGAAGTACAATATAACTTAAAGGATGTTTGGGATGTCCATCCTCTAAGGGTCCATAGAACTATCAACAGGGTAGAAATATACACTATTACATCGTGGTCATTCACTTAATTTATACTTCAAACCCAAATGTCAATTTCACTTCAAATAATAGTATTTATGCATACAGTAAAGTACTTTCAATTTCCTTAAGTTAACAAATCGTTTTACAACAACCCGACCTTCCCATTCAAATTTAATTCAATCTCATTTTATCAATTTAAATTTTCCTAACATAACCACTTCAATTTTTATCAATCTCACATTTGGATTTGATATCCCAATTACCCCTTTTATTTCAACATGTTTCCCTATTGTAAGTATTCAACATTTCAACTAAATTTTTCCCAATCTAGTTTTCTAAATAAAGATTTCCCAATTTAGTTCCACCTAAATTTTCATTTAATTCAATTAGTTATCAACTACCAAATTCAACTATCTTGGTTCCAAATACATATCCAAATCTCTAAACTTTTTTTATTGCAATATAGTTCATAACCTTAATATCCAGATCTCGATTTTTACATCATTATTATTTAGTCTTGAACACCCCCTTACTTGATTCAATATCATTTTGTGACCTTAAATTACATATCCTCAATATTTTCTTAAATTTTATTAAACGTGAAATATCCATTAAACAACTTTAAATCAAAAGTCTAGTTACAAAAATCATATCCTTAAATTTCCCATTCAATAATTTCACATTGATTAAACGAAATAAATCCTTATTTAAATACCATTTTTAAATAAACCCAAATTTATCTCCCAATCTTAATTGTTCAATATTATTGCAAGATTTTATCCGAAATAAAATTTACATAAATATTTCTTAATTTATGTATTTGATCAAATCTTGGTTAACTAGATATAATTAACTCTATATTTATCATTACCCTTTATATATGTATTTAAGAATTTACATTTAATAAGACCATATATTTCTTATCATATGGTCAATAAGAATTCACATTTAATAAGACCATATATTTCTTATCATATGGTCAAATTGTTATGGGTATTATCATTTAAATTCTTATACTAAATGTATACGGGTGGATAGCATTTCAACCCGTAATCCCAAATTTTAATTAAAAGGAATCCGCTTGGGACTATCATTTCAACCCATTTAAATTCAGACACAAACATAACAAAAGAGAACTTGTAGTGTGATGACAGGGATGGTGTCAAATTAAATAAACAAGCAATAACAACAATCAATAACAATTCAATAATAAATCAAATAACCCCGAAATAATCGTATTAATTTGCATTGTCATTGGTATAATTATCCTAGAATCTACACTATCATTTCATATAGATTAAAGATTATTACATTACAGTTTTTCACTTGTCGTTCCTTTTTAAATTTCAGTTTAAAACTACAACACTTAATCCAAACCACGTTCAAAGATTTAAAGTATAATTTATCAATTTCTACGGCAATTAAAGGGTCTAAGTTAACTAATCAAATTTACATATGGCGGGGTCAGGTTTTAATAAATCAAGGTCCGTCATATATAATCCGTTTTAATTTATAAACTATACTACCCAATTTAAACTAGCAACCTAGTCATCACTTAACCAAATTTAACATCCAATATACAATAAATCAAACAATCAATTATCAACCAATCTGTATTATTATCACATAAATAATTAACCGATAATGGTGTCAGGTGTCATAGGTGAACAGATACAGATAATAATAGTCATAGCAGTAAAAACAACTAACAGCAGCATATTTCAATTGTCGTTTCAATTGAAATCAAATTTAATAAATAAAAGAACGTTAATCGTGAGTGATTGCTCACCTTTCGAGGCTGGATAGATAGGAAAGAAGTGAGTTACGAAATCCAGATCCGAATTCCAAAACAAAGCTAACCGGACACGATTCAATGATCAAAGCTGATAATAGGAACGACGAATTCAAATCAGAATTGGATCGAGGGAGATAAATAGGATAAGTGAGTTTATATACAACTAGTCAATTAATATATATATATACACATCTATACATATAACTTAAAACCCAATATCCACCCATAAATCTCAAAAAAATCAATGTTTATAAGGTTTATACATTTCTTTCAAAATGGACATTAAATCAACACACACGTTAAAAATGAAATATATATACGCACACCCATGCAAACCAAATAACCTTAAAATGCTATTATATTTTTAACTCCATATTATCAAATCAATATTAAAATTTAAACATATATCTACAAGTATATGAACATATCCAGACTGGTTACAACCCAACTGAACGTCCCCAGCTTACCTAAATCAATATACATATATAAGTAGATTTTTTTTTTTACTTTTATAACTTCCCCACCTAACTGTTTATAAAAGTACTTGATATATATGTATGAAATTTGACTTTACAACACAGTAACACTGAAATATAACATATACTAACATATATGCATAGTACCAACCTACCCTATGTGCAGACACGTCTCAAACAGCATTTATACATTGGTTGAAGATGAACGTGCATGAGACTCAAAGGTATACCTATGTACAAAATAAACTACATCATTCTATATGACACATGCAGACCGCAAGCACCAATATATACCTATACGTTATATATACTTTAAGATCTTGTACCTTCTGACGTAACTCACATCACAAGGTATACTTATATAAGTATTATGTAGAACCAGTATAGCTTTTCATACATATTGAAATCTAGACTCAAATGTTTATTAAAAAAAATCAATATTGAATTCAAAACATCTATGAAATGAATGCCTGAACCCGCTTATACTTTTATGTGTTCAAGTTAAACTGTAAAAAAAAAATATATTTAACAAGCAATAAAAATCAAAGATCTTTATATACACTAACAGATTTTAAATGAATCATTGTACAACTCATACATACATACCCTTATATATAAATTATTATACTATATATATTACTTATTATATGATTATATAACTTACAAACATATATAATATAAAATATACCTAAATGAATATATACAGAGAAGCTCGGCAATTGGTGATGAAGCACGAGAGGGAAAGAGGAGGGGAGAACGATGGGGCTGGTTGTAGATGACGTGTTCTCGGCTAGGGGCGGGGTGAAGGCTGTCAACGTTGCTCGGCTATTGGGTTTGAATGGCGGTCGGGTTAGCTGATACGGTAGGAAAGGGACATGGGGCTTGGCTAGGAAGATGGAGGAAGATGTCGGAAGGCAGGGAGATTGATAGTTGGCAGGCACTTGGTCTTGGCCGAGAGTAGGGTCAGGTTGCAAGGGAGAGGCGAGCTGATGGGGTGCAGTGGGCAAGGGGGTAGGTCGGCCGGAGAGGTAGTGGTGGTTCCTGCGTGGCCGTTGGTGCTTGCGTGGGAGGCGGAGATTGGCGGAGGCTGAGGCTGGTGCTCAGACTCGGGTGGATGCTGCTGTGGGCGATGAGGGCTCGGTGAGGAGGCGCGTCGGGTGCACGACAGTGGTTCAGGTGGGGTAGACTCGGCTAGCTCGTTGAGGTGGAGGGTGATGGAAAGAGGATAACTGGGAAGAGATGAGAAGCTTTGCAAAGAAAAAAAAATAAAAAAAATAAAAAAAAGAAAGAAAAGGAGTAAGGAGAAGAAGTGACAGGATCTTAGAGACCACGTTTTATATAAAAATATATACAGTTTTCATTTGAAAGCTGTAAACAGAAGTAGAGAAGA
Organism: Allium cepa; assembly: GCA_030765085.1. Classification (NCBI taxonomy): domain Eukaryota; kingdom Viridiplantae; phylum Streptophyta; class Magnoliopsida; order Asparagales; family Amaryllidaceae; genus Allium; species Allium cepa. The sequence goes on from CM060933.1 coordinate 32,623,716, forward strand.
GAAAGAGCAAAAGAAACGTACCAGCCACTGTAAATGTAAATTGAATGGACGAAAAGTAACAGCTGGCTACAAGTAACAATACTGGCTACATATTTTATTGAACGTTACTAATAATCTTCTCAAAATAGTGAACCGAATGGAGTCAGGCAAAATATTATAATGGAAAAAGGGGAATTGATGGAGACGTTTAAGCCAAGATAAACGTACCGCAATAAATGAAAATCAACAGAAAAAAAAAAAAAAAAAGCAAGAAACGTGGCCCCAGAAAATTTGAATATATAAATTATTTATCAACCTGAAGTGAACGCAGATAATTGAAAAGGCAGAGAAACAGAATTTTACGAATAAAGTGAAATGATGGAAATGATAACGCCTCTCCATTCATTCGGCAAAAGTTATTAAAGCAATTAAAATTTTCTTGGTAGACACGGATAGAGTTTGAAATGCAAAGCAAAGTTAAAGGTCAATATTAAAAGGTACCGTTACAATGAACACTTTATTGGTTCTGTCGCATACCGGACCTCAGAATGCAGAAATAAATATACTATTGAGATCAGCACGACGAGACGATCCCAACGGTACACAGATACCAGTGGTATGATTGAATTATAAAAATTCGAATTTTCTACTAAGGGCAAGATGTAGTAAAACGCAGAAAATAAGAACGATGGAGCTATAGAAGTCCGAATTTTGAAAAACTAGAGATGACGCCTTGCTCAGAAGAGGATTTAGAATATTTCTATGTAAAATATTCTGGTTTGGAAAAAATAATTTGTTGTCAACAATTTTTTTAGCTAGCCTGAATTTAATAGAATTTCATAATAAATAAATTTTCGTAAAATAAATTGAAATTTTAAAATCTGCTATGTTTAATTGGACGTAATCCAAATATTAACTTTTTATTTGCCAATTAATTTATTTAAAATTTTACCTAATCCAATTAAATACGTAAATAAAACAATAAAATTTTACTAAAATCTTACTGGTCGTTACACCCGATTTGGATGGTCCAAAATAGCGAATTGTTAATTTAAAATTTGGCAAAACGTAACATATACAATAAATAAATCAATCACAGATCACAGACACAGAGTAATAAAATGCAGCGGAATAGATAAAGAATAGTAGTTCATGAAGCTACTATATACATCAGAGTTTTAAAATAAAATACATCAGAATATCTTGAATACAGAAAAGTCTTCAGTACGAGCCGATGACTTCTCTGAACCAGTCAACTAAAACTGAAAGCTGAAACGATAGTTGGATCTCCAAATGAAGCTCCAATCTCCAAAGGTGAGTCTCTAATGCTGTATTACTCAGTCTGACCCGAGCGTAAAGCAAAACACAAAACACTCGAGTCAGGATTAACATTCTTATATCAATAAATTCAACTCAAATGAAATATCAACTGAAGTACAATATAACTTAAAGGATGTTTGGGATGTCCATCCTCTAAGGGTCCATAGAACTATCAACAGGGTAGAAATATACACTATTACATCGTGGTCATTCACTTAATTTATACTTCAAACCCAAATGTCAATTTCACTTCAAATAATAGTATTTATGCATACAGTAAAGTACTTTCAATTTCCTTAAGTTAACAAATCGTTTTACAACAACCCGACCTTCCCATTCAAATTTAATTCAATCTCATTTTATCAATTTAAATTTTCCTAACATAACCACTTCAATTTTTATCAATCTCACATTTGGATTTGATATCCCAATTACCCCTTTTATTTCAACATGTTTCCCTATTGTAAGTATTCAACATTTCAACTAAATTTTTCCCAATCTAGTTTTCTAAATAAAGATTTCCCAATTTAGTTCCACCTAAATTTTCATTTAATTCAATTAGTTATCAACTACCAAATTCAACTATCTTGGTTCCAAATACATATCCAAATCTCTAAACTTTTTTTATTGCAATATAGTTCATAACCTTAATATCCAGATCTCGATTTTTACATCATTATTATTTAGTCTTGAACACCCCCTTACTTGATTCAATATCATTTTGTGACCTTAAATTACATATCCTCAATATTTTCTTAAATTTTATTAAACGTGAAATATCCATTAAACAACTTTAAATCAAAAGTCTAGTTACAAAAGTCATATCCTTAAATTTCCCATTCAATAATTTCACATTGATTAAACGAAATAAATCCTTATTTAAATACCATTTTTAAATAAACCCAAATTTATCTCCCAATCTTAATTGTTCAATATTATTGCAAGATTTTATCCGAAATAAAATTTACATAAATATTTCTTAATTTATGTATTTGATCAAATCTTGGTTAACTAGATATAATTAACTCTATATTTATCATTACCCTTTATATATGTATTTAAGAATTTACATTTAATAAGACCATATATTTCTTATCATATGGTCAATAAGAATTCACATTTAATAAGACCATATATTTCTTATCATATGGTCAAATTGTTATGGGTATTATCATTTAAATTCTTATACTAAATGTATACGGGTGGATAGCATTTCAACCCGTAATCCCAAATTTTAATTAAAAGGAATCCGCTTGGGACTATCATTTCAACCCATTTAAATTCAGACACAAACATAACAAAAGAGAACTTGTAGTGTGATGACAGGGATGGTGTCAAATTAAATAAACAAGCAATAACAACAATCAATAACAATTCAATAATAAATCAAATAACCCCGAAATAATCGTATTAATTTGCATTGTCATTGGTATAATTATCCTAGAATCTACACTATCATTTCATATAGATTAAAGATTATTACATTACAGTTTTTCACTTGTCGTTCCTTTTTAAATTTCAGTTTAAAACTACAACACTTAATCCAAACCACGTTCAAAGATTTAAAGTATAATTTATCAATTTCTACGGCAATTAAAGGGTCTAAGTTAACTAATCAAATTTACATATGGCGGGGTCAGGTTTTAATAAATCAAGGTCCGTCATATATAATCCGTTTTAATTTATAAACTATACTACCCAATTTAAACTAGCAACCTAGTCATCACTTAACCAAATTTAACATCCAATTTAAACAACAATAAATCAAACAATCAATTATCAACCAATCTGTATTATTATCACATAAATAATTAACCGATAATGGTGTCAGGTGTCATAGGTGAACAGATACAGATAATAATAGTCATAACAGTAAAAACAACTAACAGCAGCATATTTCAATTGTCGTTTCAATTGAAATCAAATTTAATAAATAAAAGAACGTTAATCGTGAGTGATTGCTCACCTTTCGAGGCTGGATAGATAGGAAAGAAGTGAGTTACGAAATCCAGATCCGAATTCCAAAACAAAGCTAACCGGACACGATTCAATGATCAAAGCTGATAATAGGAACGACGAATTCAAATCAGAATTGGATCGAGGGAGATAAATAGGATAAGTGAGTTTATATACAACTAGTCAATTAATATATATATATACACATCTATACATATAACTTAAAACCCAATATCCACCCATAAATCTCAAAAAAATCAATGTTTATAAGGTTTATACATTTCTTTCAAAATGGACATTAAATCAACACACACGTTAAAAATGAAATATATATACGCACACCCATGCAAACCAAATAACCTTAAAGTGCTATTATATTTTTAACACCATATTATCAAATCAATATTAAAATTTAAACATATATCTACAAGTATATGAAACATATCCAGACTGGTTACAACCCAACTGAACGTCCCCAGCTTACCTAAATCAATATACATATATAAGTAGATTTTTTTTTTACTTTTATAACTTCCCCACCTAACTGTTTATAAAAGTACTTGATATATATGTATGAAATTTGACTTTACAACACAGTAACACTGAAATATAACATATACTAACATATATGCATAGTACCAACCTACCCTATGTGCAGACACGTCTCAAACAGCATTTATACATTGGTTGAAGATGAACGTGCATGAGACTCAAAGGTATACCTATGTACAAAATAAACTACATCATTCTATATGACACATGCAGACCGCAAGCACCAATATATACCTATACGTTATATATACTTTAAGATCTTGTACCTTCTGACGTAACTCACATCACAAGGTATACTTATATAAGTATTATGTAGAACCAGTATAGCTTTTCATACATATTGAAATCTAGACTCAAATGTTTATTAAAAAAAATCAATATTGAATTCAAAACATCTATGAAATGAATGCCTGAACCCGCTTATACTTTTATGTGTTCAAGTTAAACTGTAAAAAAAAAATATATTTAACAAGCAATAAAAATCAAAGATCTTTATATACACTAACAGATTTTAAATGAATCATTGTACAACTCATACATACATACCCTTATATATAAATTATTATACTATATATATTACTTATTATATGATTATATAACTTACAAACATATATAATATAAAATATACCTAAATGAATATATACAGAGAAGCTCGGCAATTGGTGATGAAGCACGAGAGGGAAAGAGGAGGGGAGAACGATGGGGCTGGTTGTAGATGACGTGTTCTCGGCTAGGGGCGGGGTGAAGGCTGTCAACGTTGCTCGGCTATTGGGTTTGAATGGCGGTCGGGTTAGCTGATACGGTAGGAAAGGGACATGGGGCTTGGCTAGGAAGATGGAGGAAGATGTCGGAAGGCAGGGAGATTGATAGTTGGCAGGCACTTGGTCTTGGCCGAGAGTAGGGTCAGGTTGCAAGGGAGAGGCGAGCTGATGGGGTGCAGTGGGCAAGGGGGTAGGTCGGCCGGAGAGGTAGTGGTGGTTCCTGCGTGGCCGTTGGTGCTTGCGTGGGAGGCGGAGATTGGCGGAGGCTGAGGCTGGTGCTCAGACTCGGGTGGATGCTGCTGTGGGCGATGAGGGCTCGGTGAGGAGGCGCGTCGGGTGCACGACAGTGGTTCAGGTGGGGTAGACTCGGCTAGCTCGTTGAGGTGGAGGGTGATGGAAAGAGGATAACTGGGAAGAGATGAGAAGCTTTGCAAAGAAAAAAAATAAAAAAAATAAAAAAAAGAAAGAAAAGGAGTAAGGAGAAGAAGTGACAGGATCTTAGAGACCACGTTTTATATAAAAATATATACAGTTTTCATTTGAAAGCTGTAAACAGAAGTAGAGAAGAGAAAGAGAAAAAGAAACGTACCAGCCACTGTAAATGTAAATTGAATGGACGAAAAGTAACAGCTGGCTACAAGTAACAATACTGGCTACATATTTTATTGAACGTTACTAATAATCTTCTCAAAATAGTGAACCGAATGGAGTCAGGCAAAATATTATAATGGAAAAAGGGGAATTGATGGAGACGTTTAAGCCAAGATAAACGTACCGCAATAAATGAAAATCAACAGAAAAAAAAAAAAAAAAAAAAAAGCAAGAAACGTGGCCCCAGAAAATTTGAATATATAAATTATTTATCAACCTGAAGTGAACGCAGATAATTGAAAAGGCAGAGAAACAGAATTTTACGAATAAAGTGAAATGATGGAAATGATAACGCCTCTCCATTCATTCGGCAAAGTTATTAAAGCAATTAAAATTTTCTTAGTAGACACGGATAGAGTTTGAAATGCAAAGCAAAGTTAACGGTCAATATTAAAAGGTACCGTTACAATGAACACTTTATTGGTTCTGTCGCATACCGGACCTCAGAATGCAGAAATAAATATACTATTGAGATCAGCACGACGAGACGATCCCAACGGTACACAGATACCAGTGGTATGATTGAATTATAAAAATTCGAATTTTCTATTAAGGGCAAGATGTAGTAAAACGCAGAAAATAAGAACGATGGAGCTATAGAAGTCCGAATTTTGAAAAACTAGAGATGACGCCTTGCTCAGAAGAGGATTTAGAATATTTCTATGTAAAATATTCTGGTTTGGAAAAAATAATTTGTTGTCAACAATTTTTTTAGCTAGCCTGAATTTAATAGAATTTCATAATAAATAAATTTTCGTAAAATAAATTGAAATTTTAAAATCTGCTATGTTTAATTGGACGTAATCCAAATATTAACTTTTTATTTGCCAATTAATTTATTTAAAATTTTACCTAATCCAATTAAATACGTAAATAAAACAATAAAATTTTACTAAAATCTTACTGGTCGTTACACTCTCCCCTACTCAAAACTTTTCGTCCCCGAAAAGGAAGGAGGTAGGAGAATAGAACAACCAGGAATAAAGTAAATTGAAAGTCAAGTGTAGATAATTTATTTAAACTATATAAATTTTACTTGAAATACTCATTTGAAACTCCTTTTTTGAGACCATTATTTACATTATTATTTATATTCACAAAGACTATTGAAAATATTAAATCCAGATTTGTGAAAATTTTAAATTTATCTCAAGATATCCTTCAAACATTACCAAATAAGTTAATAATCATTTCTTTAAAAATGTTTTATTTAATTAATAACTTCAAAAATATTTATAACACTAGAATTTTATATTAAACAAAGTAGTATATAATTAGCCAATATTTTAAAGGATAAATCCAACAAGGAAGGAAGGTAGATTGGGAAAAACAGAATCAAGGTGAATTAACTAAACTGAGCAGATAAGGTAGATTCAAAAGAAAAGAATCGGGCACGAATTTTCAATTTTCCAAAGGAATTTAATTTCAAAGGTTAATACAAATTTCTTTGTTGGGGAAAATACTTTATAATAAATACTTTTATAATAAGATACTACTATATCAAAGTAAATTTTCTTTCGAAATTACTTTTATAACTCGATGTTTCAACAAGTTTATCATCGTTCTTGCAGACTCTGGCCATGCGTTGATCAGGCGCAAAGCTAGAATTCTTCAAGTACTTAGTAGACCCGTTTCAACACCCAGTGAAAATACTTGAAAAACCCTTTTTAAAAACAGATATGGAAAGTACGATCCAACAAAACAATCAAACCAAAAACCTTTGTCCGATCATGGTTCGCAGATACACAATGGTTACGCCTGGTTCCCCCAGGAAACAATCCATATCCGTAAGCTTTCTCAGCCCTGCGAGTTACGCCATGATGACTAGTAGGGTGCAGGATACACAATGGTTACGCCTGGTTCCCCCAGGAAACAATCCGTACCCCTAGGCAAGACTCAGCCAGGCACTTGCGCTACTATTCGCGACCTACACAGATTGCAGGATACACAATGGTTACGCCTGGTTCCCCCAGGAAACAATCCGTACCCCTAGGCAAGACTCAGCCAGGCAATTGCGCTGTGCATTCACGAGAGAAAAAAAAACCATGGGTTACGCCACGGTGGGAAACACTCGAGTATTACATCCGGAAAACCGAAAATCAGAGAGAATAATATCGATAGAATGAATCCACGATGTAATAGTGTATATTTCTACCCTGTTGATAGTTCTATGGACCCTTAGAGGATGGACATCCCAAACATCCTTTAAGTTATATTGTACTTCAGTTGATATTTCATTTGAGTTGAATTTATTGATATAAGAATGTTAATCCTGACTCGAGTGTTTTGTGTTTTGCTTTACGCTCGGGTCAGACTGAGTAATACAGCATTAGAGACTCACCTTTGGAGATTGGAGCTTCATTTGGAGATCCAACTATCGTTTCAGCTTTCAGTTTTAGTTGACTGGTTCAGAGAAGTCATCGGCTCGTACTGAAGACTTTTCTGTATTCAAGATATTCTGATGTATTTTATTTTAAAACTCTGATGTATATAGTAGCTTCATGAACTACTATTCTTTATCTATTCCGCTGCATTTTATTACTCTGTGTCTGTGATCTGTGATTGATTTATTTATTGTATATGTTACGTTTTGCCAAATTTTAAATTAACAATTCGGTATTTTGAATTATTCAAGTCGGACATGTATGGTTTTATTGTCGATTTGGATGGTCCAAAATAGCGGGTCGTTACAGTTGGTATCAGAGCTTTGGCTCTAGGCAAAACTTGACATATATGGTAAATTTACTTACAGAATCACTTTCGCTCGAGTTGAATCTCTTCCTTTCGACTCGATTTCCTTTGAATTTTGGAATGCCCCTCGATTCCGAAATTCATCCTTGTCTCCCTCTATTTATGTTCTTTGATTCTAGAGTATCCAATGACTCCACTGAATGTTTTGACAAAGACTGAATGTTTTATAAACGGATGAAACTCCATACAATTGGCATTGATTCACCGAAGATTTCTGTACCCTCGGTTTACGATGCTGATATATCTTGTTATGCCGAATTCTATATCTCCGACGATCGAATGTCGAATTGCCTCAGAATTCTACACCGATCTAATTTTGGAATCACGGTTGACAGGTAAAGGTCGCCCGCGATTTATAGAAGTATATCCATCTTCTATTTTGTAACTTAATTATCTCATCTTCGATCGAGTCTATCTTCGAATCAGGATTCTATTGATTAGAGTTCCTTTAAATTAAATCTCTATCTTTGTTTTGAAATCCATCCTTAAATCATCCTTTGAAAATCGGGTTTTGTTTGTATTTTAGAAATTGTTTATACCGAAATTATTATTTTGATAACTATGATTTTATTCTATATATATAAAGAAAATGTTTTCGATAAAGATTATATACCTATTCATAAAAAAAAAAAAGCAAGAAACGTGGCCCCAGAAAATTTGAATATATAAATTATTTATCAACCTGAAGTGAACGCAGATAATTGAAAAGGCAGAGAAACAGAATTTTACGAATAAAGTGAAATGATGGAAATGATAACGCCTCTCCATTCATTCGGCAAAAGTTATTAAAGCAATTAAAATTTTCTTGGTAGACACGGATAGAGTTTGAAATGCAAAGCAAAGTTAACGGTCAATATTAAAAGGTACCGTTACAATGAACACTTTATTGGTTCTGTCGCATACCGGACCTCAGAATGCAGAAATAAATATACTATTGAGATCAGCACGACGAGACAATCCCAACGGTACACAGATACCAGTGGTATGATTGAATTATAAAAATTCGAATTTTCTACTAAGGGCAAGATGTAGTAAAACGCAGAAAATAAGAACGATGGAGCTATAGAAGTCCGAATTTTGAAAAACTAGAGATGATGCCTTGCTCAGAAGAGGATTTAGAATATTTCTATGTAAAATATTCTGGTTTGGAAAAAATAATTTGTTGTCAACAATTTTTTTAGCTAGCCTGAATTTAATAGAATTTCATAATAAATAAATTTTCGTAAAATAAATTGAAATTTTAAAATCTGCTATGTTTAATTGGACGTAATCCAAATATTAACTTTTTATTTGCCAATTAATTTATTTAAAATTTTACCTAATCCAATTAAATACGTAAATAAAACAATAAAATTTTACTAAAATCTTACTGGTCGTTACATTTGTAAAGTTGTTAAAAGAATAGATTTGGGTAAATAAGTGAATCTTATAAGTTATAAGATTTGTAATTTGGGAAGTCTTAAAAAGAACGATTTTGTAAACAAATAAATTATAAGTATTTAACTTATAATATGAACTTTTGGTATATAATTGTGTTATAAATTGAAATAGGTTAATAAAGGAGATTTATAAATGGAAGTTGTTATAAAATAAATAGAAATGGAATTTATAAACATTGTTTCATAAATCTGCAAACGACTTATTTTGATAGGTAAATTGTTATAGCTTATTAATGGAGTTATATTCACGTTTTAGACAGTGAATAATCCTTTAAAATAAAATGTATATAAATGATGAAATTGGTTAACCAAGTATATTCACGTTTTTGGATAGTGAATAATATGTTAAAGAAAATGTTTTGGATGTGATGTTTTAAATAGAATTAAAACGATCTAACGATGTTTTTAAAACGTGTTAAGATTCGAAACCATAGATTTCAACATTCATTGTTGAAATAGATGTTTTCGAGAAATAGAAGGAAATGATGGACTATAACACTGTTGTTATAGTAAATGATTTCCGGAAGGAATTTTTTTATATAGTGTTGGGATTTATATATCTATTTTAATTTCGAATCCCTATACTAGTGATTTTGGGTTGTCGTAACGATGTTTTACGCAACATTCGTTTTGGCCCAAATAAATGTGTTTAAGAGAATGTTTTCCTTAAAGAATGAAATATATACTTAATTTCGATTTAAGTATATTGAATATTTTCCAAATGTTGAAAATAAATAGATTTATGAATTACCTATTAATAAATAAGTATGGAAATGTTTTTCCAATGTGAAATGAAATGTTTTGAGAATTTATCTTTTTGAAGATAAATTGAAAATGAATAATTGAAATCGTATATTCATAAATATTTTGGAATGCAAATTCACTATGGAATTTATAAATGAAAAGGGGAATTTGTTTAAAAATAAACGTTGATTTATTTTTGAAGTGTGGGAATTAATTTATGAATTTGGAACGTAAATATAAAGTCAATCGTTAAGGATTTATTTAATTGGTTTAAATGAACCATGTTGAAATGAAAGTATTTCCACATAAGGAAAATGTTTGAAATTTGTTTTCAAAAGTGGTAAAGATGAAAAGTGATTTGAAAATTGTTTTCAAATGGTTGAAGTGTGGAAAATATATATCTTGTAAAGATATTTTTGGGGAATAAATAATTTGGAAAATTATTTGGAATCTGGTGATGTTGCGCATCTTTATTGATAGTTAAATAACCGACTATCAATATTTACCTTTGAATGGGCATCTGTTGTGATTTGCTTGAATTTGAATGCCACACTTATTTTTGAATAAGCGCTCACTATTCGGGTTAGCCGGGAAAGGACCTTGGGGTCGTATAACCCATTCCGAATATGTGATACGGCGTTATGAATTGCATTTGAAGACCGGTGTTGAAGACCGGATATTTTTGAAAACGGAAGGATTACCGTCGAATGTCTCTGCACTGAATGGCCCCGGTATAGAGATTCCATATGTGATGGGAAGTCCGGACGTGATTAGTGAATATTCGGATTGCAAGGACTTCTTTGTAAGTGCCTTCGGTTCTGTTCGATCCCGGAAAAACTTGTATGGATAGTATGTCTGACATTACAAATTGAGATATAAAGCTGATTTCTTTCAAATACATATCTGTTGGTGGCGGAGAATTTATTCTCTTAGCATCAACACCCTTCTCTGAGACGTACGAGCTCAGAGGTTATGTAGTTGAAGGTTATTAGTAATATACTCCCAATCTGGTAGTGTGATATGCATATGCTAAGTGCTGTTGAGCATTTGTTGAATCAAAGCACAGCTTTTGTATAAAGCGTAGCTTTGTGGACGAGACTGCATCAGAACTCACACCCCGGAAATGGTCAAAACAGGAAGGATGCAGCAAGGTTATTAGGGGGTAGCGCCCCTTTAGTGTATGTCATTCCTTCTGGATAGAGGTGGTATCATGGTATGGAGCCCATATACTTAACCTATGTTGTTGCTGCAAATTTATTGCTTTGTAGTTGTTGGAAATCGAGGATCCTCGGATGTAGATCGGTTACGATCGGGGGATGGCATATTCGTGTCAGTAGTTATCCAGTTAGGGGTAACCCGGCCTTGTGTTGGTAGAGATCCGGTTTGGTTCTCGGGACGTCGTTCTAGAGGCGTTTTCATGTGGCAATTGGAAGTTCCTTGGCCTGACCATTTGTTGGAAATCCAAAGAAACAATACGAGCCTTGTACGGTTTTAGTTGTAGAACCTGCCTCCTTAGGAGGTAGCTATAGCAGGCATAATATAATGGTACCTATGCTGGCTAAGATTTATATTCTACTTTCGAAATTTTTTCTACACTATGCACTAATAATAATATCAAAAATGATTTGATTTTGCGTAGTAAGCATCTTTGACTGTCATAAGGAGAATTCTCCCCCATGTCTGCGTTTGCGTTGTGTGTAAGCCGGGAGGCCTTATGGTAGTTTCATTTTTAAAGCATTGCGAATCTATTTTAAAATTATCCTGTACTTTGTTTTAAAAATAAACTTTTTTATTTCTCACACCAGTCACATGACTGACTCGGAGCTTATTGTTTTCCTTTCTAAACTCTGGGTGCCCACCAATTTCCACACGGGCAGTCAAGAGTCAGGTTTATCAGGATATTCTGGAATTCAGGAGTTGCTGGAGGCAAGCTGGATGGCATGGCATATTCACTAGTATATAGTATTTCTTTTCCACTGTTTGTTGTTGTTGTTGTTGTTGTAAACTCTGATAGTATAATGTAATGTGATGTAATAACTGATATAGTTCTTTGTTTAAAGATTATTCATTTATCTATTATATGTTTTTCCGCTGCGATTGTGAGATTCTGATATTGTTCTGCTGTTTTCTTTCTGTTCTGTTCTATCTTTTCTCTCTTCTTCTATCTTTTTCTTTTTTTTAAACCCTAAGAATTCGTATTTCCGTTCATCTTGAGTTAATCAATGGAGATTAGTGTCTATTCAAGGAGTACGGATTTGCAGATCCTTACATCATATTTAAAATATTCTATTAAATTTGCATGTTCATTCAAGTTGATAATTAATGAACTTGCATTAATGTATTTCCTTAATTTGTTCCAATTTCTGTTAACAATGTTTTATTACATTAATCCATTTAATACTTTCCTTTCTCATATTCAATTTATATACAGGTATAGTCTTTTCACTATTTCATTCATTAGAATTTTATTCAAATTACTAATAAATAGGTTTTAATTACCATTGCTATATTTTATTTTAGTGTTCATTTCAATATTATTTTAAAAAGTTTATATTCCTTCTAAATTTAATTACAAAATCCTATTTAATTAACAAATTTAATTGTCGAAATTTACGGGTCGTTACACTCTCCCCCACTTAAAACTTTTCGTCCCCGAAAAGGAAAAAGAAGGGAAAAGAAGAACTTACAAAACAATATAAATTTTTCAAAACATTATATTCATAACAATAAGTTTATAGAATAGGATAATTTAAATAAAATATATAGATTTATAAACAATTAAATCTTTATATATTCAAATTAATAAGGTTTGGAAAACAATTTCAAAATATTTTCTAAGTCCAAAATTTACGGAAAATTTCGGCAGAGTCTCCTTTTACGGGGAGGCTCGGAAGAAAATATAATATCAATTATAATAATATACAACATATATTTTCCAAAATAATATAAATCCCAACACGGGAAAAAAATATAATAACGCTATAAACCGTAATCCGAAAACGTACCTATTTGTCGCGCAATTTACGCTCAATTATGAAACCAAAAGCAGTAGCAATTGCTTCCATAACATGTATTTCACTTATATAATCCAAAAGGTTAACAATTATATAAAATGAAATATTTAAGGTTGTTTCAACCCCAAGCAACAATCAATACAACAATAATAATTGTAACAAACAGCATACAACCATTGTAACAACCCGGGGTTTTGCCCAATTTATAATCATCATTAAACGATTATTGAGCAAGCTAATCGCTAATTGAAGTTTTCAATTGAGTGAAAATTCTTTTGAAATTCGTTAAGGAATTATGTGGGCTTTAAAATTTATCTCGGCCCAATATTCCTTTAAAATTTTCGATGTCATTCCCCTCTTATTTTGGTTCGACCCGGTTCTTCCCTCAATCATTTTTCGTTTGCAACCCTAAACAATCAAAAATAGAAAAAAGGGCGGCTCGTTGCAAACTAGGGTTTCGTGAATTGGCGACTTCCATGGCTTCGGCTGTTGGATCAGTGCGCTTCATCCTAAGGTGAGTAATTTTTATTGCTCACATCTAATTCAACCTCGTATATATGTGATTGTGATTCCACGGCTTTGAATTCTTGGGTTTTCGTTTATTCCAGTTCGCTCTCCTTTATTTGGTTCGTATATGCATGTTTGAATTTGCACTGCAATTATCTTTGTTCAAAACTGATATTGCTGCTGGCATCTATTTTTATTGTTTGTTGAACCAGTGAGTATTTTTCTTGCTGTGGTAGCTTTTGACTTCACTATGTTGCATTTGAATCATGTCCTTCGAGTTGCTTGAGCACATGAAGTCCACTGTTGAACTCGTTCCTGACCCGTTCCAATTTGTGTATATTTGATTACTTGATTTCATGGCATTGAATTTGAACTGCAGTAACTTCACTGATTGAACTATGGCTTGTCTGGTTCATTAAATTGCACTTGGTGATTTCTTACTTCGTTCTTTGATTTTTATGAAATTTTGATGGCTTCGGCCTTGACTTGAGATTTTCGCGTGTTGTGCAGCATCCACTGTATTGTTATTTTGAGTTGATATTTCTTTGTTGCACTTCAACTTCATTGTAGATTGGCAGGGGTGACCATCACTGATCTGCTATACATTTGGATTTGTTTTTTTAATGATACTTGGGTTGTTGCGTATATGTATGATTGCATCTGGATTGTATACTTGATCCAGTCTTCATATACTTGGCTTCTTTGTAGTCTCTGGTTTTATAGTCATGCATGTTAATTTGTTTATATGTGCACATCTGGTTGAACTTTATTTTACTTGGTTGCACTATGTATGCTTGTCACTGTTTGTGACAAGTTTTGTTTCACTGACTTTGGTCAGTTAAGTGTTCCTTGTCCTCTGAGTTTTATACACGTACTGGCTATCTTCAATCTTATGTGTTCTATGAAGGCTTGAATCTCTGATATATGTATGTTTATATGCATATATAGGCATACATATATATATATATGCTCGTTTTGGTCATCATTCAAAGTGTTCACTGAGCCTGTACACTTGCCTTCATCTGAATTCATGATTTTTATACCGATGCTTGTAGGCATTCTCTGGTCCACTGGTGCATTCCTGAAGTGCTTTTGGCCTTCATATATTTTGTCATGTTGAAATGTTCCTCTGGCTAGTGATTGTTGCACTTTTGTTTTGTTACTGTAGTTGAGTTGAGTCATGATAGCAGTGACTTGACCTCTGTAGTTTTGATTGCTGTTAGTACTCATTGTTGTGATGATTTCACACGCTATAGTGGCGAGGCAGCACACGCATGCGTGTACTGCAACCACATAGTATTGATGTGTATTTCATCTCTGTATTGGCGAGGCAGTGCACGCGTGCGTGTACTGCAGCCAATTTAGAATCTGCCGTTGTAAATTGATTTATTTCAATTATTTGAATTGTTTGGTGTTCAATTCAATATTTGGGAATTGTATTTGATTCAGTTCGATTGATCATTTTGTTGTGTCTAATTATCCATTAGATAATTAGATTCTGAGTTTCTAATTATTTATTTTAAATAATTAGATTTTTCTGTTAATTGTCGTTTTAGGCAATTTTGATGTTTTCCAAATTATCTTCATTGATATTCTTTTCACTTATCTTTGTTGATAATTTGAATCTGCTGATTTATTGTTTAACACTGTTACGCGTTATATTTATCGTTATCCGATTTCTTTATTTAAGGATCGGATAGACGAGACTTATTGTGACGGTAGTTTATTTGTTACTTAATTATTATTGCTTCTGTGCACTAATAACCGAGTTTGAATTAGACTGACCCGTGTATTATTTTCTTTTGAATTTAATACTCTGGTCAGACTTAGTTATTACAGGTTGTAGATATCTTGCTTTGGGTTGCTGCTAGAGCTATGAAGCCTTTTTATACTTTTTGGAGTAGGCGTTGTCTTAGTATAGGATGTTGTATATTCATGTATATTATTCATGATAATGTACTTGTATATGTAACTTCCAGAGTCGACAGATGTAGTTGTATCATATGTATTGTATCACATGTATATCAACTGACTTCAATTATATATATATATATATATTTATATTTATATATATATGAGACTTTTGATTATCTGTGTTCCGCACTTAGCTTGTCTGTGTTATTATTATATATATTGTCCTAAACTATTATGAACCATCGTAGTTCGTTTTATACTAGAATTGGGTATGTCGATGGGAGTAAATAAATAAGAGATGAAAAAATTAAAAATATATACCACTCCTATCGAGATAACCAATACTGGTGTAAGGCCTAACTACGGATGGCCGCTCCTATCCAGCCTTATTCTTCGTAATAACAGACAAGATTTCCTTTAATACTCATTGTTATTGTGAGCATAGAGGTGGGGCGTCATAGTTGGTATCAGAGCTTGGGGTTTATGGACATAATATAAAACATAACTTAGATGGAACATGTGTTACAATTATTAGTCGATGTTTTATTTGTGCTTTGAGTCAAAACTTAAGTTTTGAAATTATGATGAAAATTTTAAATTTCCTTATTTAAAAATAAAAGTGAAGTGTGTTTTGATGATTGATTGATTTATGTTCTAATTATCAGAGTGCGTAGCGAAAGCAGTGAGACTGTCTTCGCTTTGTACGGCTGATAACCTTTTTGATTTGAAAACCAAAATATGAAATTGAAATAAATTTCATTTGTTGTTTACATAGCTGTGTTTAATTTGTTTTCTTTGAAAATTTCGAATCCAATTTGAGAATTCGAAGCAGTTGCAGTTATGTGATTTTGTTGAGATTTCTGCTGTTTTGAATTATCTTCATTGAAAATATATTTGAATGATTTCTTTGTTCATTTTGCGGTATACGTGCAAATTTATGTTGCACATTATTTTTACGTCGAACCGATGTTTTGTTTTAAACGTATTTTGTTGTCGTTATTTTATAACGGGATTTATACACCAATGCTAAATTTTTGAAGCACAGTGTTTTGTTGACATTTTAATGAATGAAAATTCACTGGTATTATATTTTGATGCAAATTATTTTGATGAGATTTTTACGTTTAAAAATTACTGTCGCGTTGACTTCAGTAACCGTCAATTTTAAAGTGGATTTTCAAGCGGTTATCCCGCAATGCTGATTTTGAGATCCGTTTCTACGGTGTTTTGAGAAGTGCAATTTCCTTGTTGAAATTATCACTAATGCTACTGTTTTTATCACGGATTTGCAAATCGTTTTAAAAATAAAAAATGTTTTCAAAAATTTTCAGTTTACGTTTTCAAAAGAATGAGGAAGCGATTTAAACGATTCAGTAAAATCGAGGACTATGAACCCTTTCTTTTACTGATTCGCTTAATTCCGGATTTGTTCGTTTGAGAATGTAAATTATTACTTTTATAAAATAAATGAATTTGTTTTCAGAAGTTTTGCAGTTTGCATTTTCAAAAGAATGAGAAAGCGATTTAAACGTTTCAGCAAAATCGAGGACTATGACCCCTTTCTTTTACTGATTTGCTTGATTCCGGACTTGTCCGTTTGAGAATGTGAAATGTTATTTTTGGATTACACAATTTTGCACTTTCAAGGAAACGATGAAGAGATTTAAACAATTTAGTAAAACTCGTGGTTATGGGACATGTGCGTTTGCTATTTTGGTTAATTCCGGACTCGTTAATTGAAATATATGATGATTTTTGTGTGCTTTCGAGCCACTATGATGGACCTTCGGGTCATATGATGGACCTTCGGGTCAAATACCAGTACCAGACCTTCGGGTCATATGTTGGACCTTCGGGTCATATGATGGGCGCCAAAATTATGATGACGGTACTTGGTAGGCTTCGGCCATATGAGATGCACGTGCGGTGTAGCTAAAACTCGCCATATGATGGGATCGATCCACCTTTTATGTTGATTTTCTAGAGTATCTAAATTGATTTCTAGATATTTGTTGAATCTAATTATCTGTAGGTAATTAGATATTTGCTGTTATGAGTTCTGATTATTGTTTTTGATAATCAGATATTTGTTGTTTCTGATTATCGCTTGTGATAATTAGATATTTGATGTTATGATTTCAGATTATCGTTTTTAATAATCAGATATTTGTTGTTTTTGATTATCGCTTGTGATAATTAGATATTTGTTGTTATGAGTTCTGATTATCGTTTTTGATAATGAGATATTTGTTGTTTCTGATTATCGCTTGTGATAATTAGATATTTGATGTTATGAGTTCTGATTATCGTTTTTGATAATCAAATATTTGTTGTTTCTAATTATCGCTTGTGATAATTAGATATTTGCTGTTATGAGTTCTGATTATCGTTTTTGATGATCAGATATTCGTTGTTTCTGATTATCGCTTGTGATAATTAGATATTTGATGTTATGAGTTCTGATTATCGTTTTTGATAATCAGATATTTGTTGTTTCTGATTATCGCTTGTGATAATTAGATATTTGATGTTATGAGTTCTGATTATCGTCTTTGATAATCAGATATTTGTTGTTTCTGATTATCGCTTGTGATAATTAGATATTTGCTGTTATGAGTTCTGATTATCGTTTTTGATAATCAGATATTTGTTGTTTCTGATTATCGCTTGTGATAATTAGATATTTGATGTTATGAGGTCTGATTATCGTTTTTGATAATCAGATATTTGTTGTTTCTGATTATCGCTTGTGATAATTAGATATTTGATGTTATGAGTTCTGATTATCGTTTTTGATAATCAGATAATTGTTGTTTCAAATTATCGCTTATGATAATTAGATATTTGAGATTTTTGATTATCGTTTTTGATAATCGAATAATTGTTGTTTCTAATTATCGTTTTTGATAATTAGATATTTGAGATTTTTGATTATCGTTTTTGGTAATCGAATAATTGTTGTTTCTAATTATCATTTTTGATAATTAGATACTTGAGGTTTTTGATTATCATTTTTGATAATCGAATAATTGTTGTTTCTAATTATCGTTTTTGATAATTAGATATTTGAGGTTTTTGATTATCGTTTTTGATAATCGAATAATTGTTGTTTCTAATTATCGTTTTTGATAATTAGATATTTGAGATTTTTGATTATCGTTTTGATAATTGAATATTTGTTGATTTGAGATTTGATTATCGTTTTTGATAATTGAATATTTGTTGATTTGAGATTTGATTATCGTTTTTGATAATTGAATATTTGTTGATTTGATCATCGTTTGCGATAATTGCTGTTTTCTATCTATCTCTGCTGATAGTTGAAGTTTGCTGATTATGGAGTTCCTGTTTTCTGATTTTCTGGTTGATAACTAGATGTTTGCGGTTTTGCGATTTGCGATTTGGTGTTTTCTAATTATCCTAGTTGATAATTAGATTTTGTTGTTTGCTAATTATCGTATTAGTAATTAGATATTGCTGTTTTGTGATTTTTGTATTCAAATTATGTAATTGATAATTGAATATTGCCGATAATTGCTTTTATTCAGTTTTGCTGTTTTTTGGATTATCTATTGATAATTAGATTTTGTTGAAAATTTATGAATTTCTTTTATGAAATTAAAAGATTTCTTTGGTGTTTGTGTTCCCGACCATTATTTTTCTAGCTGAACTAGTTTATGTTAGAAAAATAATTGTTATCGACATCTTTAACTATGAAAATTGCGGACGCAATTTTTATAACGAAGGGAGTCTGTAACAACTCGGGGTTTTGCCCAATTTATAATCATCATTAAACGATTATTGAGCAAGCTAATCGCTAATTGAAGTTTTCAATCGAGTGAAAATTCTTTTGAAATTCGTTAAGGAATTATGTGGGCTTTAAAATTTATCTCGGCCCAATATTCCTTTAAAATTTTCGATGTCATTCCCTTCTTATTTTGGTTCAACCCGGTTCTTCCCTCAATCATTTTTCGTTTGCAACCCTAAACAATCAAAAATAGAAAAAATGGCGGCTCGTTGCAAACTAGGGTTTCGTGAATTGGCGACTTCCATGGCTTCAGCTGTTGGATCAATGCGCTTCATCCTAAGGTGAGTAATTTTTATTGCTCACATCTAATTCAACCTCGTATATATGTGATTGTGATTCCACGGCTTTGAATTTTTGTGTTTTCATTTATTTCAGTTCGCTCTCCTTTATTTGCTTCGTATATGCATGTTTGAATTTGCACTGCAATTATCTTTGTTCAAAACTGATATTGCTGTTGGCATCTATTTTTGTTGTTTGTTGAACCAGTGAGTATTTTTCTTGCTGTGGTAGCTTTTGACTTCACTATGTTGCATTTGAATCATGCCCTTCGAGTTGCTTGAGCACATGAAGTCCACTGTTGAACTCGTTCCTGACCCGTTCCAATTTGTGTATATTTGATTACTCGATTTCATGGCATTGAATCTGAACTGCAGTAACTTCACTGATTAAACTATGGCCTGTCTGGTTCATTAAATTGCAATTGGTGATTTCTTACTTCATTCTTTGATTTTTATGAAATTTTGATGGCTTCGGCCTTGACTTGAGATTTTCGCGTGTTGTGCAGCATCCACTGTATTATTATTTTGAGTTGATATTTCTTTGTTCCATTTCCACTTCATTGTAGATTGGCAGGGGTGACCATCACTGATCTGCTATACATTTGGATTTGTTTTTTTAATGATATTTGGGTTGTTGCGTATATGTATGATTGCATCTGGATTGTATACTTGATCCAGTCTTCATATACTTGGCTTCTTTGTAGTCTCTGGTTTTATAGTCATGCATGTTAATTTGTTTATATGTGCACATCTGGTTGAACTTTATTTTACCTGGTTGCACTATGTATGCTTGTCACTGTTTGTGACAAGTTTTGTTTCACTGACTTTGGTCAGTTAATTGTTCCTTGTCCTCTGAGTTTTATACACGTACTGGCTATCTTCAATCTTATGTGTTCTGTGAAGGCTTGAATCTCTGATATGTGTATGTTTATATGCATATATATGCATACATATATATCTGCTCGTTTTGGTCATCATTCAAAGTGTTCACTGAGCCTGTACACTTGCCTTCATCTGAATTCATGATTTTTATACCGATGCTTGTAGGCATTCTCTGCTCCACTGGTGCATTCCTGAAGTACTTTTGGTCTTGATATATCTTGTCATGTTGAAATGTTCCTCTGGCCAGTGATTGTTGCACTTTTGTTTTGTTACTGCAGTTGAGTTGAGTCATGATAGCAGTGACTTGACTTCTGTAGTTTTGATTGTTGTTAGTATTCATTGTTGTGATGATTTCACACGCTATAGTGGCGAGGCAGTACACGTGTGCGTGTACTGCAACCATACAGTATTGATGTGTATTTAATCTCTGTATCGGCGAGGCAGTGCGCGCGTGCGTGTACTGCAGCCAATTCAGAATCTGCTGTTGTAAATTGATTGATTTCAATTATTTGAATTGTTTGGTGTTCAATTCAATATTTGGGATTTGTATTTGATTCAGTTCGATTAATCATTTTGTTGCGTCTAATTATCCATTAGATAATTAGATTCTGAGTTTCTAATTATTTATTTTAAATAATTAGATTTTTCTGTTAATTGTCGTTTTAGGCAATTTTGATGTTTTCCAAATTATCTTCATTGATATTCTTTTCACTTATCTTTGTTGATAATTTGAATCTGCTGATTTATTGTTTAACACTGTTACGTGTTATATTTATCGTTATCCGATTTCTTTATTTAAGGATCGGATAGACGAGACTTATTGTGACGGTAGTTTATTTGTTACTTAATTATTATTGCTTCTGTGCACTAATAACTGAGTTTTAATTAGACCGACCCATGTATTATTTTCTTTTGAATTTAATACTCGGGTCAGACCGAGTTATTACAGGTTGTAGATATCTTGCTTTGGGTTGCTGCTAGAGCTATGAAGTCTTTTTATACTTTTTGGAGTAGGCGTTGTCTTAGTATAGGATGTTGTATATTTGTGTATATTATTCACGATAATGTACTTGTATATGTAACTTCCAGAGTCGACAGATGTAGTTGTATCATATGTATTGTATTACATGTATATCAACAGACTTCAGTTATATATATATGAGACTTTTGATTATCTTTGTTCCACACTTAGCTTGTCTGTGTTATTATTATATATATTGTCCTAAACTATTATGAACCATCGTAGTTCGTTTTATACTAGAATTGGGTATGTCGATCGGAGTAAATAAATAAGAGAGGTTAAAAAATTAAAAATATATACCACTCCTATCGAGATAACCAATGCTGGTGTAAGGCCTAACTACGGATGGCCGCTCCTATCCAGCCTTATTCTTCGTAATAACAGACAGTATTTCCTTTAATACTCTTTGTTATTGTGAGCATAGAGGTGGGGCGTCACAACCATCACATAGAAACAATACAAATCAATCATTCATTCATATCAACAAAACAAATAGATGTTCGGGTTCAAAACTTTAAATTGTGCAGACTGAAGAATAAACTACTAAGTGCATCTTTTACTCAACAGTCTTAGATGAAACGAAATAGATTATTCATACATCCAACAATCTTAAAGTATCCTTGCCCAAACAACCATAAACCAACCAAACAGCACATCCAAACGATAAATCAAATTAATTTTCAATTTCATAGCATTTATTGTTTGCTTTCCTTTAATTTATATTTATTTCTTGCAAATTTTCATTTATTGCTTGCAATTATTCATTTTCATTCATTCAGGTCATGTAAGTCTTTTTTCAACTTATTCATTTCCCAATTCCACTTATTAATTTAGCGCTTACCTTACTATTCCTTTATTTCTATCCGCTACTAGCAAATTCTTTTTCTTTTATCCATATACTACAAATTTGTTTTATTTACATTACATTCATTTATTCATAATACTTACACTTCTATTAAACTTGTAGCATTTCTATTATACTTAAGTTTATAACACTACACATCAAATTCTTATTTATTAAGGTGATTTATTGAACCTTTTCATTATATAAATTTTTCTTGTACAATTTCCCATTACATTATCTTATTAAACATTTCAACTTTTAATATTTGGTAAGTTATATATACGCCTTTAAGAATGTAATTGAAAGTTATACAAGTTTTTTCTTAATTCTTTTAATTAATTTACTGTTCAATAATAATCCTTTGTTTTATATGTTACAAATTAAATTTTCTTTTAATTTCATTCATAACCTATCATTAAATTTCTTATTTTAATTATAGGTTCTAATTATAAATTAGTTACATTCAATTTCACTATAATAATTGAAATTATTAATTAACGGAAACTTAAGAACTAAATACCGGGTTTAATTTCAAATTATTTTAAATTAATAGATAAACGTATATACTTACATTTTATATATCCAATTATATTTAAAACAGTTTTAAATTTTATATTGGTTTATCAAAATAAATCTGCAATAAAACTACTACAGTGGTCTTCCCACTTAGAAATTCGAAAATGAATGTCGATGATGTGGCCGCCATCACCGAAATTATTTTCCAGCGATAGAGAGGGAAGTACAGAACTTAAATTTTCCAAAATCTTTTTTTTAAACTATTCTTTCAATTTGTATTGAAATATTTATATCAGAAAATACTTCTAAATAATGTCACTATTATATTCCAAAATCATTCGAAAGAAATATTCATAAACCCCAGAACTTAAGTTCTAAATTTCCAATTTTATTTATTTTATTTTATTTTATTTTATTTCAATCTCATTTCAACTATTATTTATAAATTTCATTACCTAACAACCAATATGTTACAACCAAATAAAATCTTTATAAAAATTTGTTTTATATATATATGTATAGAAAATATAACAAGCAAAATTATTTCATTCACCTATATTAAAACAAATATTATGTCGGTCTATCCTATTAAGTGTTTAGAAATTCCTATTGATGTCATAGCGTCCCATGCACCAACCAGAATTTATAAATACAAAATGGAACAGATTAACACAATATTAAAACCTTTTATAACACTAACAAATACGCTTTCTCATATATATACACTCAGTGACTCATCATAGGGTATTATTACCCTATTAGTAAAGAGTCAAACCCCACAAAGCTAAGGTTTATCGCTAAACCAAAGCTCTGATACCAGATGTAACGTCCCGCCTTTTTGCACGATTTTAATCGACGATAAACCACATACGTCAGACTTAAACCATACGGAAAGGCGGATTGTTATGGGGTAAATAAGAATAAGCAGAGGAAGAAAAAGAACAAAACAGAATCTTGCAGCGGAACGAGAAAATATAATAATTAAATATACAGTTCATGAAGCTATTTACGAAAACATTTGATTTTATTTATACAATATATATCAGAGTTACACCTGCCAAAGGATAATAACAATGCAACGGAACATTTTGAATGTAGTGTAGTACTATAATAAATAATAGTAATATAAATCTTCATCTTCGTCCTCCAGAGCTAAAGACTTCGAATCCTGAAATGCTCAGGCTGACCCAAGCGAATTGAAAAGACAAAACACTCGAGTCAGAACTAAAATATCTTATGTGAGTTAAATCAACAGAAATAAATATGAGTGCAGTAACTCAAGAGATGCTCGGGATTCACATCTCCCAAGGATCCGTTAAAATATTTACTATGTAGTAATATTTCCTTATTATAATCATGTCTATTTATAAAATAAACTTACCTTTTTCTTAGCATTAAGGGGTTACCCATATAGCCCTTAACACGTAATAGTCCCAGTAGTCCGTCGAGTATCAGCGCATCTCCAGATCGAGAGACTACCCTAAATACTCCACGGGCTTCGGGAGAAAACCAAACTCGTACAAGGCTCGGTATGGTAGGTGACACGGCACAACTAGGCAATGCCAGGGTAGATATACCAATTACGCATCCGGACTGGTGGAAACGTGCAGCGCGCAGCTACTACCCACCTCAAACAACACCCCAAAAATCAAAAATCAAAAGTGGCCACCGAATCAGTCCAAAAGTCACAGTATAATATCGAAGGAGTGCGTTCGATCAGAGGAATGACCTCATTGGCCGGAGAATCGCTCCTGTTTTAGCCATCTTATGCCAACTCACGGGAGTCGGATCCACGTATTTATCTCAAAGGAAAACGCCGCCACCATCCTACTTCATTCTGGAATCACCACCGCGTACACGGTTGTTAAAGTGGTTTTCGGAGTTGGCAGAGAGTATGACAACTTTCGATCCCGGTCTCTTCAACAAGCAAACGTTATTATAACACCGCGGTCTTTTCAAAATAGTTTATACTTTAAAAACCAGAATAAAATATCCATTTCAAAACCATATAATTACGATATCATTTCCGTTTTAAAACCCAAATCAATATGATATCCTTTTATTTCAAAATATATCCTTTTTCCAAAAATCATAGCACTTTCAAATCTATATACCTTGAAACCCATAGCTTTGAAACATAACTTTTAATACTTAATGGTTTAAATATTATATTTCTTTATATAATAAAATAGGTTCTTTAATTTCATAAAAAATTCCAAATACCGATTTGAACCTCCAAATAAACCAATTTAATTCATATAATTCAAAGCTTTAACTATTCCACCATTTCAAAACTAATTCTTTTATAATTCTCTATATATCAAATTCAATTACTATTATTTAGATTTGAAATGTTTACTTAATAAATCAAACATCAGTTTAGAAAAACCTTTAGGCTTCAAATAACTAGATATTTTTTCAATCGCAATAATTTAATAATATTCAATTAAATAAATTTGATATTCATTTAAATCCTCTAAACAAAAATCAAGTTATAAAATCATATATTTAAATCTCAATTTATTTATATTTCAAATCAAATTTTTTTTCGAGGATAATCCTTAAATCTTACATTCAAATCAAATTCACATTTATCTTCCAAATCTAAATTTATTTAACTCATTATAACCTCTAAACAAAAATATGATTTAAATACTTAACCATATTTATTATAATAAATCAAACTCCATTTTTCTACTTATTGTCATTAAACAAATTCATACATAGCTTAAATACATGAATTTAACTATATATAAATATTTTATATAATATAAAAAAGTATCAATATTTATTCAAACTGTATAATTCTCTTCAAACCATAGAAATCATTTTCAAAATATTTATATATATAGACCGACGGTGTCTGTATATAATTTTCTATCCTATGGTCAAATGATACGGATATTTATCATTTCAATCCGTAATTTAAAATAAAATTTACGGTTATATATCATTTCAAACCGCAATCCCGAATGAAATGAAATGCATAATAACTTGCGGTTTATAACAATATAAAATATAGCATCCATTCATCCAATATCAAACATCAACCATTTATCGCAATCATCATCAAATTCAAACAATAGCATCGGTATAGACGGATAATAAACAACAGGTATTAAATAGCAGTTTATATTCAATAATAAATTAACTAACTGTTTAACTGGCAGTTTATATGCAATGAATAACTAATTAATAATTTTACTGGCAGTTTATATGCAATGAATAATTAAATAACAATTAAATTAAATAAATGCAATTTAACTGAGACGATGATCAAAATATGCCAAACAGTTGTAAATAAACATCAAACCACATCATAAATAAATTTAACAAACATAAGAAATTTTAGAAGTTGTGAGTGGGTAAAAACACTCACCTTTTGAATTTAAATTGAATAAAAATCCAATTTAAACACAAAAATTGGACAGTCTCTAAATTCGTCCAAACCAGCGCCATACTGTCCGGAATCCCAATACGAACCTAGCGGAGAAAACCGCGCGTGAACCGGAGTTTGTACGCAAAAGTTATATCAGTTTGAGCAATTGAAAATTATATTTTAAATTAAAAAAAAGACAAAATCACCTAGGCCACGCCAATTTCTCCTCACGCATTCCAGAACCACGTCCTCTTGTCTCTCCCAATACTGCACCCAACAACCCTAATGCGATGAACACCACGAAGCCGCGATCTATCGCGTGACCACGCACTCACGTCGACCATCGCCAAAGGCCTCGCGATCTCACCCCTACGACCTACAGCCCCTCCCACGCATCGTGATGAACGGTCGAAACTTCTTCAATTTTTACTGATAAGACGATGAACCATTCGATTTGGTGCTAGAGGTCACAAGTTCGAAACTTGGGTGGCGTGATTCGAATATATATTACCATGTGATTTGTGGTACGTTATCCCAGTGACATGTTGTATTTAAAGTACCAATTCAAAAAATAAAAATTTGATGAGATGGTGTAAAAAATACAGTCAACAAAGCAAAATGCGTGGAAACTATGAATTGCTCAAATAATTGTGTTGTTATCCATCAATTGAAGAGTTAAAACTTCAATATCAATCACGCCTCTTACTAATCTTCATTATTTACCCTGCAAAATCTTTGAAATGATTAGTTATGTAGAAACTTCCGTCCTACCTCTTCTCTTTCAACAAACAGACATCGCTTAACACCTAACTCAACATTCAAACATATTTTTCATTTAAATTCCACTCTATTCAATAATTCATCACCTTGTTATTTTTTAAATGGTACTTTATATACAACATATCACCGAGACAACATATCACATGCCAATAAACGTTCGTATCACACTGCGTAACTTCGAATTTGTGACCTCTCGCATCAAAACCGAATCACTTAACCACTTGGATAATGGTGCTTGTCTCATCACCTTGTCTTTTCTCATGTAATTAGCCTACATTCTTTTTTTATTCACATGATATTGTGGTTTCCAACATTTATTGTGAGTTCTGTTTGGTGACCCATTCAAACATTGGATATGAATTTTATTAGGAGTACCAACTCAGCGTTGGTACTATTTTTTGTTTGTACAACCAAACATTGACACAATATATATTTAACCTAATTCGTTCTTTATATAAGTCAGATAATGATTATAATCATATATTATTATATATATAATATGGCATATTGCATTTCAAGCATATAAAAATACATAAAATGTAATGTTGCCATTAAAATCGTAAACATAACCTGACAACATTTTAAACGTTTGTTTAAGAAATATCTAACATTATTTCCTCCTATTTATTCTTTAGCTAAATGTGTGAAAGGAAGAAAATGTATTTTTAAAGAATGGATGGTGCATTCCTATTTTACCATTTCTCTACAGTAAAAAAACATTTATTAATGTTATAAAACAATTCAAATTACACATTCTCTTGTAGAAGAATTTACAATGATTTTGAAATGGTTTTCATAAAAGGAATTAATTGATTACAAATCAATTCTCTAATCGATTAACATTAAAGAAAATTAATATGTAACTGAAATTTTAATAAAATGTAATTTCAATTAAACAGAATTAATTGTAGTCAATTCTCTATTTAGTTTAAATTCATGTCCGATATAAATTTTAACGGTTAATTAGTTAAAATTCATATTAGTTCATTTTATTCTTATGGGAGTATCATTTGATATGATCTTACTACTTGAATTTAGTTTACTTGTACACATTAATAACATGTAGATGCATCCATTGGACATGTATGAATAAACATGTGAACAAAATCTTTTTGTGTATATTATATACACACACATACAATGCTTGAACCCAAATATTAAAAGAATTTTTTTATAAATTTTTATATGCAAATTACTATTGTAAAAATAGTTCTAACCATGTTTAGTGTTCAACTCATTAAGAAAATAGTTCTACTAAGGGTTATATTTATTCCCAATTTTATAATGTACAATTTGAATCACGTCACCATGCTATATTATCAATTATCGATAAAACAAAAAAAAATATGTCATTGAAATTTCAAATTAAACACATGTTCTCTAACAAATTTATGACATTATAAACTAAGAATATTTTCTAGTAGTTTTTAAGAATGAAGAAACAATATATTTGGCATTGGCGCATTTTGCTAAAGAGACATCTCTAATATGGAAGTTTTTTAAATTTATAAAAAATTATTAAACTGATGATAACTTAATTGTTTAAACTCAATCAGAATCTACATATTTTCAGTATATATATATATATATATATACATATATAAGAATAAACACTATGAGAATGAATTTATATTTAACTTCGTATGGAATTGGGAGAATGGAAGTAACTTAAGATATGTTACATTTTATATTTAATGTTATATTGGGAGAATTGGGAGAATGAATTTATATTTAATGTTATATTTTATTCCAAATTAAATAAGAGAATTGATCATAAAGGTTTTTAATCAATTTTGTGTCATGCTAGTTAAATGGATTAGTTACCATAAATTCGAGAATTAATTGAATATTAAAGATGGAATAATATTCATTTCTTGTTGAATCTTGGCTTGTGTTAGTCATAAGTATCAATAATCAACTAAAACAAAAACATGTAAGTAAAGTTTCAAATTAACTTATAATAGCTCGGAGACTTGTATATATAGTTTGTAATATTCAATTAATTATATAAAATCTAGTAGGAGCCTTGTCAGCCTAGTTTCCTTTAGAGAAAAAAGTTTCAAATTAAATTACAGATATTCTCTATTAAATTATATATACTCTATATAAAGTTTGAAAAAAAGGGCCAAAACCTTTATTTTTAAAACTAAAAACATAAAAAGAACTAAACATTACATTGATTTGGAAGCCGATAGCATAGATGATAATTAATGGTCTAACCCTTTGACTTAACTTTTCATCTAGAGTATTATTTAGGTTTATAAATCATATAATAAATTATAAACTAATAATTATGTATATGTGGTATCATTTGTATCATTTCTACTATATTAGGCTTACCCAAGAAACTTGAATCATGTTATTTAACAGTAAAATAAACAAACTTCACAACTTTATACATACAACAAATCATATAAAATTTATATAAATAAAATATAAGTATATATACCTCTTATACATAAGAAGAAAGACAGGGAGCGGGCAAGCAGGGTTGCTGCTCGGAGGGTGGAAACAGCAGTGTAGTTGTTGAGCATGGTGGGAGGATCTGAAGGCGGTGGTGGTACAGCTTCGAGTTCGATCGATGAGGCTTGGTCGAGCGAGAGAGGGAGGGAAACGATCGACTGGACTTCGCTATGGGGTGCTGGCCGATGAGGCAAAGGGTTCGGCCAGTAGATGGGTTGCGGAGGTCTTAGGTGAAGCTTCCGGAAGAAAGGAAGAAATGGGAACCGGGAATGGCGTGGGCAGTGTGGAGGGTAGATGGCGGCGGCGTTTGGTGCTTGGGAGACTGTGTTACGCATGCATGAAAGGGAAGAAACATGAGAGGCCTTGATGGTGGGTTTGCTGATCGGCAAGCTCTTTTTTTTGTATTACAGTAAAAGAATGAGAAGAAGAAGGAGTAGGAGGCAAGTGGAGAGGGAGAGTGGAAGGGCTACAGGCCAAAAACAAATGAGCACGTAATTGAAAAGAAAGTGGGAGAGGAATGAATAAAGTCACAGCAAAGTGAATGGGCAGAAGCATGCATGCACGAAAGTAATAAAAGTTAAATTTTACACTTCTTTTTAAAGTACTCAAGAACCGATAAAAGAAAATGAACAGCCGGATTTAGAAAAATATGTGAAGCAAATGGCTATTGGGTTTGTACAGTAGGAAATGGAAGGCTACAAGAACAAATGAACGCAATTAGTTACTGATACAGTTTCGTTTTACTGAGTTCGCGGCGTTGCAGACCCCGAAATATAGAAATAAATATACCGCGGAGATAGTACGACGAGACGATCAAAACGGTATAAAGATATCAGTGGTACGATTTTAATTATAGAAAATTTGAATTTTCTACTAGCACAAAATGCAAGAAAATGCAGGAAAATAAGAACGACGGAGTTAAAGATGACCAAATTTGGAAAAACGACAAACTGACATCTTGCTCAGAAGATGGTTTAGAATTTTTCTATGTAAAAATATTTTGGTCTTGAAAACGTTTTATTTTCATCGCTTTTTAACTGATTAAATTGAAGTAAATTTACGCGTGAAATAAACTTCCATATTTTCGGACGATAATTTATCAGTTGCTATGTTTAACTAGACGCATTCCAAATATCAAATTTATATTTCAAAATTTTATCGTTTAAAATCCCACAAATTTTCAATTAATAACGTTATTAAAACCGGTTAAATTTGCGGGTTGTTACATACATACACACACACGCACAAGCGCGCGCGCACAAACACACACACGCACATACATACATACATATATACATATATGTGTGTGTGTGTGTGTATACGTATCACATATACATACACAAGCATGATGTGCACGCGCACACACGCACGCACACACAGATATATATTTTTTTTTTTGAAAATTGGTTAATTGAATTACTAAACAGGCTTTGCGGCCCAATAGCATTACAAATATATCACAGGCCGACATAACATAGATCAGTCAATATAACTTCCAAACTTTCCAAATTGGGGCGATTATGGCGGCTGCCAATTCCCTGGTGGAGTTCGTTCGATCAATTCCATCTTCTTCAACTTCTCCAGTAGTTGTTTTTCTTGTTCCGATGCAATGGTAAGTTTCTTTGTCGGAATTCTTCCAATTACAGTAGCAATTTCTCTGTTGATTAGCTTTGTAATAGTTAAAGTGTCTTGCTTTTTGTTTTCAAAAGTCCTGCCGTTCCGCTCCTTCCAAATGAACCACAAGCTGACTGCGAGGCCAATTTTTCCAATCTCCTTCATCAAATCAGAGAGGTGACTCCTACTGTGCAGGTATTCTAATTCCTCTTTTAGGTTTGTAGCGCATTTGTTGAGTTGGAGTCTGCATTTTTGGGTGTTCCAGATTCTTTTTGAAAATTCACAGTCAAAGAAGATGTGGTCATGTGTCTCCTCTTCTATGCAACAGAAATTACATTTTGAGTCATCCAAAATCTTCCATTTTTTTAATCTGTCTTTTGTTGGAAGTTTTCTCATTATCGCTTTGTAAAGGGTGTGAGCCATTTTGGGAGGGATAGATTTGCTCCAGACAACATCAGACCAGATAACTTCTGTATTTTTTTCTCGTATTTCTTCCCAGATGTCTTTGAACTTGAACTGATCTTTCATGCTAGCCTTCCATACCCATTTATCTTCAGAATTATCTGTATAAATGTATTTCTTCCTGATTTCCTCAATATAGTTAAGAGTTATTGAATGATTATTGCATTTCCAGGTACCATTATCCACTATTTCAGCTACCCTCCAATTAGGAGTACCATATGTCGAGAAGATATCCCAACCAAGTCTATCAATGAAACTTTTCGAGTTCAACCATGGGTCTTTCCAAATGTCTGTATTTCTACCATTTGCTATTTGTTTGTCTAAATGTTTTTGGAGATCATTTCTGATTTTAAGAATATTTTTCCAAGTAACTGAAGCATTATTGTCTATTTTAGTAGTCCAGAAGTTATCTTTCAAATATCTAGCTCGCATCCAAGTAGCCCATAATTTATTAGATGTTAATACTTTCCAGGCTTGTTTAAGGCAATATACCTTTTTGAGTTCAAATAGATTTTTCAATCCAACTCCACCTTCTTTCTTTTTCCTACATAGGTCTGAATATTTAATCTTGTGTATCCCTCCTCTCCAAATAAAATTAGCACAAACAGAGTTAATCTTTGCAATAGAACAATCAGGTATTTGGAAAGTTTGAAGCCAGAATCTGACCTTAGATGTTATAACTGTATGAACTAGCTCCACTCTTCCAGCAAAAGACAGAAGTTTTGATCTCCATCCTTGTAGCTTATCCCTGATTTCATTTATAAGTTTACCACACTCCACATCAGTAATATTATTATTCGATAGAGGTACTCCCAAATATTTGACTGGGAGGGAACCTTCAGTAAATCCCAGTTTATCTAGCATTGATTGTTTGTTTGAGCAGAATTTGTTGAAGTAGCATTTAGTTTTCATTTCATTTAATTTTAGCCCTGCAAAACTTTCCAAATCTCTGAATATATCTTTGATTTTTTCTGCTGCTTTTAAGTTCCCTTTTATTACTACCAGTAAATCATCAGCATAAAGTAAATGAGTTACATATGGTTGATGATTGAAAACTGGTTGTATTAAGCCCTGATTGTGTGCCAGTTCCATTTGGAGAGTAAACCACTCCATTGCTACTGCAAAGAGATATGGTGAAAGGGGGTCACCTTGCCTAATCCCTCTGTTGCTTTGTATGTAACCTGTAGGTTTGCCATTCACCAATATAGAGAAAGTTGGAGTGTCTATACAGTATTTTATCAGTTTTAAAAGCTTCACTGGAACACCCATCGAATCTAGCATATGAATAATAAAGCTCCTATTGACTTTATCATAAGCTTTTTGGAGGTCAACTTTTATACAAATTTTTTCAGCTCCTTTTTTATTAAAATTTCTTATCAACTCATGAGCCAAAAGAGAATTTTCTGAAATACATCTTCCTTTGATGAATGCACTTTGACATTGAGATATCAGATCTGGCAGTACTTTATTCAATCTTGTACAAATAATCTTGCTGAGGATTTTGTATGTCACATTACAGCATGCAATTGGTCTATATTCTTCAATTCTGTCTGGTTTTTTAACTTTAGGGATAAGAGAGATAAAAGTATGATTAATTTCTTTAATAAACTTACCTGTTTGTAAGGCCTCATTATAAGCTTTTAACATTAAATCCTTCAGGTTTATCCAGTGCTGTTTGAAGAAAGCTGCCCCCATTCCATCAGGTCCGGGGGAGGAGTCATTATGGATGGAATAAATAGCTTCTCTCAGTTCCCTTTCATGAATTGGTGCAATCAGCATACTGCTTCCTTCAGTGGAAATGATCCTTCTGCAGTTGACCTGAGGTAAGTGATCATTGCTGTCCCCATTGTATAAATTAGTAAAATATGATATAGCTTGTTCTTCTATATTTTGTATGTATTTTGATGTATCACCATGTTCGTCTATGCAGTTAAGCAGATTGTTATGATGTTGTCTAATGGACATTTTCGCATAGAAGAAATTGTTGCATTCATCTCCCTGCATCAACCATTTTTCTTTTGCTTTTTGCTTCAGTTCAACAGCTTTCTTGTGTATTTCTTCTTTAAGGCATTTTTGAACCGTGTGGAATTCATTGTTTAGGTCTTCATTTAGCGGATCTTCATCAAGTCTATGCTGTATTTCCTCTAAATTTTGATGGAATTTTGTGATATTATCATTGTTTTTGGGTCTGTTTTTGTTCCATTCCTTGAGTCTATTTTTCATGGTTTTAATGAGCATTACAAAACTGTACATGTGGTTACCTGGAGGAATTATAACAGTGTTAAAGTTCACCACTTCATCAAATCCATCAATAAGAGGCCAGTGGTTTGCATATCGGAAAGGTTTTCCTTTATGCATTTTGTCATCATCATTGAATTGTACTAAAAGGGGGCAGTGATCACTTGTTGAACAAGGTAGAACAGTCACTTTCAAATTTGTAATTTTTGTAAATAGTTCCGCATTACCCAGAACTCTGTCTAATCTAGAAGTAATTTTCTTTGACTTACCACTTCTCCATGTGTATTTTAGGCCAGAGTGGATAGCTTCAACAAGACCCGCAGATAATACACAATTATTGAATTCAGCCACTTGTGAAACACGCAGTGTAAGTCCTCCTTTTTTTTCATTAGTTTTAAGAACAGAATTGAAATCACCAGTAACTATCCAGGGAATGTTAATATCTTTAGCTAATTCAGTAATTTGTTTCCATAGACTCAATCTTTCAGATGCTAGATTTTTTGCATACACAAACGTGGTTGCTATTTGTAATCCCCCTTTGTTATGAAATTTAATAGAGATTTGTTGTTCACCATTATCAACAATGTTTGCATTCCAATAATTAGTCTCCCATCCTACAATAATTCTGCCTTTATATTGAGATGTGATAAATTGCCATTGATTACCAAACTGACTTTTCAGTAACTCCAAATTAAAGTTATTTAGTTTATTTTCCAAGAGAGCAACAATAGTAGGCTTATGATAAGCCTTTAAAATGTGGAGGTCTAACCTACGTGTTTCATTGTTGAGACCTCTCACATTCCAGCATATGATAGACATTATTTTTTGGTAGATTTACTCCGTGTAACCGGAGCATTACCCACCGAGACTGATTTGAGTCTACCTTTATCAATTTGAATGAATTGATTGCCATATTCAGTATTGCATTTTGTATACTTACTTATGTCTTCTGATGTTTCTTCTTCTTTTTCTTCATCAGTTGATTCCAAATCAATGTCCATCTTGTGGATATCTGTTAGGGAGTTTGGAAGCTCCTCCTCCTCCTTATTATGTTCAACAATTGGAGGTACCTCAACCTGCAGTACCAGATTTTGATCTTGATCATGAAGTGGTTCATCATGTTCAGCATTCTTCAGATGATCCTTTGAACAGGGTGTCTTCTCTTTCTGAGCAAGAGATAGATGAGATTCTTGCTCTGTTACGCAGTCCGACACCATAGTGACATTTTGCAATTCACTAGGTATGATGATGGGGGATATATTTTGTAAATTTTTTGTAGTATCCTCCTGATTTTTTGGGTTACTAGCTTCAAATGGAAATGATGTGTTTTTTGGTTTTTCAACCCAAATCTTTTGTCTGTCAGTAACTTTATTTTGGCACTGTAAATTTGTATGACCAAAACAAAAACATTCACCACACTTTGGTGGAACGAACTCATATTCCACCTCCTGATTGTAAATGAATCCCCGCTTATCAATAGCTTTAACTGTTTTTGGTAGCACTGTATTAGCTGAGATTTCTACCAGTACCCTTGCAAATTTAATTTTTTTAAGTTTCCTTGTGTTCTCATCAATATCAATTGGCCTCCCTATTATACTTGCAAGTTTGCTGATGCATCTCATATTCCATAAAGCAAGGTCCAGATTATTGAATTTGATCCAGATTGGATATGTTGTTAGCATAACATGTTCGAAATTGAAATCTGCTTCCCATTTCCTCATCAAAATTAATTTGCTGTCCATGAACCAAGGGCCACCGTTGATAATGCGTTGAAAATCTTCCTCTAATTCAAATTTAATTAAGTAGAATCCATTATCACGGGGGAAAACATCCCAAGATCCCTTTGGCTTCCAGATTCGTTTGATATAGGCATTGAAGTGAACAAAGTAAGGCCTTTTCCCAGCCATATACGCATAAATCGAGTGTTGCCATAGCTTTTTAGACTCTTCATAGTCTTCATCATCTATCAATTGATAGATCTCTTCCCCATTTTTCTGTGGAGCATAAAAATTCGCAGATCCTTTGAGTTCAATATTAGATCCGATTGCTTCGATCCAAGATCTGGCTCTAGTTGCTTCCTTGTTGGATTTAAGAGCTTCAGCAAACGTTATTTTCGCTTTTCCCCTACTTTTAACCTCCTTCCAGCCACCACCGTCATCTTCATCTACGTCTAGGGTTTCGGGAATACTTGTTCCAGCCGCCATTAACTTTGCTCGATATTGTTTTACACACAGATATATATATATATATATATATATATATATATATGTCTATATTTCTTCAAAAAGAAAATAATATATACATGTGTGTATTTTCTGATAATAAATATTTGTATATTCATTACCATACAAATGTTTTTAAGTTGGTAAAATGTTTAAACTACCATATCCTACAATACACTACAAAAAAACAAGAATTTATGTTTTTTTCAGTGCTAAATTGATAAATTAAACCCCAAACGTAACTTAGATCATGTTTCTCCTCTGTTTAACCAAGTAAATCCAACTTATGCCATGTCTTTATACTTGTAAAGAAAAAGGGATAGAGAAGAAAAATGAAAATAAATAGGTTATTCACAAAATATAGATATAAATATACGCAAAAGAAAATAGTATACATATGCATGTTAAGTCAACAAACTTTACGTTGTTTAGCTATATCATAACAAATATTTTTCAAAAGGGAACAATTTTTTAGGTCAATACATGGCAAAGAAAAATCAATCAAGGTTTTACTTAAATCTAGTTTGTAATAGTTAAAAAAATTCATGTAGTAAAATAGTGAGATTCAATTAAGTTAGTTTATCAACAAACTTCTATAAAAATCCGTTTTTATCAAAGTTTACATCTACAATTGTCTAAACCAAAAATACCCCTTTTAGGAAAAACCTTCGATCGTTTTACCACAATCACCTAAAATTAATTAAAATTATAGTAAATACGACAAGTAACATAAAGTTAAAAGGTAAATTATATATTGAATTTGATGAATAATTACACCTTTGAGTAAAAATTGATTTTAGAGTTTTTGGATTTTTGGATGTAATAAAATAAAGAGGGTAAGGAGAAAAAACACGCTTCGTGTAATATCCCTCATTTCGAGACCCGAAATTATTATGGATAATCTTGTAGTCATCACTAGTATTATTATCAAGCGAAAAATGAGATTAATTTATGTTTCACAACATAAGTAAGCAAAGAACCTAACCAACTTTATACAATATTCAATAAGTTTTTAACATCTTTAAATCCAATGATTCTCACATAAAGGTAAATGCAATAAAACATAGATAATGATATGCTGACACATGTGAATGCCACACATTCATCAAAACCTAGTTGGTTACAAAAAATTTGTTTACCCGCTAATATAAGCACCTACTTAAGTGAGAACTAATGAGTTTATGGGCAAATAGCAATAAAACCATGGGTAAGATAATGGTATGGTGTGAATAATATAAATCTCCATTTTAAGATGCAATCATATGATAAAGAGACCATACGAGAGAACGAAACAAGTTTTCCCCTCAGCAACACAATCATAACATCACCATCAACATAACATGTATATCATAATGTAGAAAAAGTGACAATAACAACAACATATTAACTCTTTAGTTAATTAGGGTGCTTTATACCAACATTATTAATAATAAATGCCTCATATCATTTAGTATCAACATTATCCATAATCACTGTTTATTCATCTACACTTATGCATCATAATAATAAGGTGTCATTATAGTTTCATTAGTCCAGTCAATAAAGAGTCATCCCCACACCTAGTTTAATACCACTCTGTAGTTTATTAAGCAACACATTTCTAGAGGGTTACATAACCCTTGGTTGAACCGCCTAATTATGAGTTTGTTACTTCTTGTAACACGCCATATTATGCACCAACAAGCATCCTTGACATTAGCCACTGAAGTTTCTCCAATTCCTAAAAACTCATTGGTTTGTGTTACACTTCATTCATTATAATTGGTTAAGTGGATCCCTCATTAGACTCTTTAATCTCTCAAATGCAACTCTACTCACATGAGTCTCAACTCTAGTTGTACCCTTCCTTTAAGGCATTCATGAGTCATTCACATATATACATAAGTGATTTTCACAAGTATGCATAAAACACATAATTGGGTTCATTCATCATCATCTTCACATATTACTTAGCCACAATAAGTAATTAAAATATCCATTTGATGTCACAAAGACAAATAAATATCTATTACATATTATTGATGATTCAAAATAAGTCTTAGTTGATTAATGCTCGTGAAATTATTAAGTTAAAATTAGCTAATTTACCATTTTCATATCTTTTAGAAATTGATTTACTAATTTTTAATTAACATTGCATTATAAATCATTTATTTAATCAACTTTTGCCTTAAAAAGGATTTTTTAACTCAGTTACATCATTACAGCAAAAATTGCATCATATGCGTTGCATGAACTTTTCGTTGGGATTTTCGTTGCTTAGTTCGAGCTGATTTTATTTACTTTAGAGTAAACATCAGTTGCTTCATTCAAAACTTATTTTACTTCGAGCCAACTTTAGGTTACTTTACAATAATTTCTTACATCATCATTTTGAACATTAGTACGACATGTGATCACAATGCGATGTTCTTATTGGGTCCGATCCTATTAGTCATTGTTTTACGAATATAGACAAGTCCATAATATATAATAGGAATGCCAAGTGTACTTTGGGCCTAACACTAGTCTACTTTAGGCCTCAACTAGTATCTGCTTAGGGTTTTAAAATAAAATGCAACAAGGCCCATAAGAAATGGATCTCATTTCAACATCGATTACTCCAATGCACACTTCAGGTCTGGCAACGCTACACTTCGAGAATTGGTGCTATCATGCCCAATGCTAGTGATGGGGTAATATTTTTAATGATAGAGACATGTTCTATAAGGCCTTCTTAGAGCTTAGCTTTGAAATGAGTTATATTGGGATTATCTAAGGTTTATTTGAAGTTCTAATAAGGACATCATAAATTTTATTGTTTTTGATAAGGACATTATTTTCTTCAATATTTTTGATAGGGACAATATTTAAATGTGTTCTCGTTGCTTTTCAACTTTTTACTCCCAAACTTCTAATTTATTGGCTTCACAAAATTTATTCAAATCATTTTGGTGATTACGACATCGTTAGAAAGATGTAAACATTATAGGATTTGGTGATGGGAACATTTTATGAATTGATGAAAAGGACAACATTCAAGAGATATGGTCATTTTATAATTTAGTGATAGAAACATTTTATGAATTGGTGCCAAGGACATGATTACAATTTTATTATTAAACTAAAAATGCTTTATGGCCAAATAAGGAAAGATTCTTCATCCCCCACTTTACACATGTCATTACTATATTTGTTCCTTTTGATTTTCTACATTAAAGGAGTGTTACGGATAGTAATTTATTCCTCCAAAAATGGATACTAAAATAATTAATTTATCAAAAAACATTTCATTTTTCCCTAAATAATTCATATTAAATCACAACCTTTAGGCAAAATAACTAATAACACATTAAAAATCATGAATACAATTATTTAGCTCCATGAAAAACTACAAGCTAGAATAGTACTATTTGAAACATTATTTTAAAATTAAAATTTACATATTTAATCTTTTTGTAGAGGTTAATCTATGCATGGGAAAATTATGAAATGTAAAACACGCCTTTGATTATATGTAATAAACAACATATCCGAATTTAAAGTCATTAGGAGGTGATAGCAAGTCTCCCTTTAAATTATGTTACTGTTTTAGCCATTTTCAACATATTTCATATGGAATCATCATATCATCGTCAAAACTAGATTTAACTCATCTCAAATAGAAAATAAAACGTCATAACTATGATGAAGGGGTTTAGAATGGTAAAATGGGTAATATTTCTCACCTTGGTAGAGAAAAATGCTTTACTATATTGAAAATGAAGCTCATTTTAATTTGATTTGTTCTTTTCCATCCTTAACTTGAAAATGGTGGTCAACATGTTTAATATTTTGACAATTTGTCTAGGTGTGTGGAATGAACGAAGAGTTTATTTTTAAGAAATGCGAGTTAGTGCTATGGCATTAGGCCAACTCCATTCGTTTTATTAGTCCATTAAACTACTTTTAACACTTGTATTCACTTCAACCTCTTAAATAAATAGGTTTTTATGGATGAATTTTATTTTATCCAAATCTTGATTTATTTTACTCTATTTCATTTCATGATCTTGTAATTAGTTAATCAATATTTAATTTAATTAGTAATCTAAACACCCTATTATTTTATTTAATTTACCAATTAATGAATTAACCTTCACATTTTAAAATTAAATTAAACATTCAATTAACTTATTTACTATAACATTCTTGTATTTGGTCTACTTCAAAATATTGGATGTTATAGCCTCCTCTCCTTATAAGAATTTCATTCTCAAAATTTCATTAAGGGAAATAATGCACACATAAGCACATAAAATGTATAAGACAAGTACATCCAATGCACAAGCCAACTACAAACTTAGAACTAACATAATGTATTAGTGCATCTACTTACGCATATCATACTCAATAGTGTCACTATTAGCCAAACAAAAGTTAAAGTAACACATAGCTTTATGCAAATCAAGCATCAGACACATATTTATAAAGATTTCTAATCCTATCCTCTACTTTCCAAGCAGCATCATCAATGTTGTCACTTCATCAAATGCAAATAAATTTAACGACCATGTTCCTTAATTCTTTCATATCTCGACAAACTATACCCTTTGGTTTATGCACATATGTTAAATTTTGATCAACCTCTAAATCCTTAATGGCTCTTGGTTCTACTACAACACTAGGGTCATGTACACATTTCCTCAAGTACAAAATATAGAATATAACACACTTGCTAAACTGTTTGGTAAGTCAACCTATTGACTAATAATTTAGCTTACCTCGAAGATATGATTAAGAATTGATGTTGGCAAAGGTTACTTACTAATAACTTGATTATTAAAATGTAAAATGAGGAAATGAAGTGTATAATAATTATTGAAACACTAGGATTAGACTAGTTCGATCAAAGTTGATCCATGTCAACCAAGAGCATTTTCTTATTACTTTATTTCTCTTACACTGATTTAGATTACAAGAAACAATAATAAGAAAATACAATGCTTCATGGTTTGAGATTTTCCAACTAATAGGAATGCATGGTATAATGTATTTATAGTTTCTGGTATGTGTAATGAATGGCTAAGATGGTGCTATTTTGGTCCAGAAATTGCTTCAAGTATTAGATGATGTTGTACAGCTAAGATATGTGCCAACCATATGTTAGTTAAGGGTAAGGCTCAGACGCATGCCAGATGGTGGTTTGAGCATTAATATGCCTTAGTTAGGGACAGGTGGCATTAGAGCAGGGATTTTTTGTATAGAGATGCTTTGCTATAGTGGAAGAAAATGACAAGGAATGGGTATTACAGTGCTACTTTTGTTAGACACATAGTGTATTATATGCTCATCACTTTAGAGGAACAATGCAATAGAAGCTTCTTTATACAGGGGCGGTGGGGTTCATGTGGCCAAAACTAGCCACATTAAGATGAAACTGAGTTGGCCGAAATATGGGCAAGGCATGTTAACGGGTTCACTTTCATGTAGATAATTATTTATATTTTGAGCCACTATTTGCTCTCTTTTCATGGTATAGCGGGTTTTGTATGTATGGTGCATATTTCAATGTTATGCGAGTTATGTTAGTAGAGGCCTTGTGTTTTAAGAAAGATGCAGGCCCAATAAAATACGTGATCCAATGGTGCAAGCCATCGGGGCCATGCAAGCCATGATGCTGATAATTGGAACCATGCAGTTGAGACACGAGCCAAGATGTAGGCCAACCAATATTATTTGCGAGAAAATTAAGCAACATCTCCCTTTCCAAGTTCTTGCCTGTGAAGAGGGTCAGACTTGTCATTCACACATTTTGATGCAACCGACATATGTATTTGTATCATTGGCATGGCAGTTACATTCTTGGGACACTGCAGAAATGATCCGATGTTGATTTAACAGATTAATTGATGAAAACCTAGATGGTCCAAATTGCCTCCTGCCTATCAAATCTAGTGGTTTAGATCGAGCATCATTTCCTTTAAATAGCCTTCTCCTCTTCTCTTTCACTCTTTCTTACATTATTGCAGTCTTTCTCCATTTTAGTATAAACCATCAAGTATTTTTAACTTCAACCAACAACCCAACCATTAATCGATGAGTATCTCTTCCCTTATG
Source organism: Allium cepa (assembly GCA_030765085.1). Taxonomy (NCBI): domain Eukaryota; kingdom Viridiplantae; phylum Streptophyta; class Magnoliopsida; order Asparagales; family Amaryllidaceae; genus Allium; species Allium cepa. The sequence continues at coordinate 32,665,889 of CM060933.1, forward strand.
TGAATTTTTGATTCTTTTCAATATGATGCCATACTAAATATCAATTTGAAAAGGCTATTGAGCATTTTTTATTGGTATTTCCTTTTCATTGTTACTTATATTATGTTGATCTGAATTTCAAAATATCATTGTGTTTCTAACGAACTTTTAATAGACATGGCATTGTCATCGCCATCGTGAAATCAATGTCTATCGATTAATGTTAAATATTTTCTCGATCACTTGAAAACACATATAGATTTCAATATTATTGAATTACCTACCATTAGAGTAGGATGATGGTTTATCATGCCTTAATCTGCAATTATGATTTAAGTACTGAATAGATTGTAAATGCAGGCTGCACAGCCCACTTGAATTTAATATTGGATTAAAATGGGTTAGGGCTTTCCCCCAGTTTTAGGTAAACCGCAAGACACATCTCGCATATGGACCTTCACACCAAGTAACACACACCATGCCTGGACACATAAAATTCTAAAGGGAAAAAATCTAGTTATAGTTGCATAAGGTCCCATTACCTGTCTTTAGTTAAGAGGCAGTGGGGGAACCAATTCGATAATTTTAGGTTTAATTGATGTCTTGTATTTATTTATTTTGAAGTATCACTAACCCTTATTTTTTGTATTGTAGTGGTCCTTCTTGACTTAGCAAATTTGATTAACTCAGCCGAGATAAGGAATGCTCCTTAATATATGCCTCCTTCACAACCTCATGAGGTCGTCGGTGCCCAACAAGAACCACCCATGGTTTCCCAATCATCCCAAGCAGGGAAGACTATACCACTTGGTCACATCATCCTATCCAATTCCTAGACAACAAATTAGGGACAAGCTAGTGGGAATATTGAAGAGTCCTTTTGAGAAACTTGTTAAGAAGGCTCTTCGACACTAGAGTCTGTATCCTAAGTCTAAGCCAGCTATTGTTCCCAAGGATGAAATAAAGCTGCAAGCTAGCAAGGGAGGCGATAGGAAGTGGTATAATGGAAACGAAAAGAAGTTTTATAAGGGTGTTTGAAAAAGGTGGAATTGGGATCCTAATTGCAGAGAAAGGTCATATTGTCAAACATTGCAATGTTGAAGGAATAAAGTGCTACAATGCAACAAATGCAGGCATATTCAAAAGGACTGCCCAATTGAATCAGAATCAATTAGTGAAGGCATATGCTTTAAAAGCCGTTCTATCTTTGTCAAACTCCATCGGCAAAGTAGAAAGGGAAGGGCAACATTATTCAAGTATTATTAATATTCATAATGTATTCATATGTGTTTTGTTTGATATTGAAGCTTCATAATCCTTCATATCTTATGACTTGGTAGGTGGATTAGGGAGGTAGTTGGCCAACCTTTGATTGTGACAAACCCTGTTGGAAACCAGCATGTGTATCATTTGTCGAGACCTAGTGTTATCGAGTTACGGATGTTCTCTTATTTGTGGCTGTTTCATTTTTAGTTTTGTGGGGTTTAGTATTATTTTAGGATGAACTAGTTGAAGAAGTGTGGAGTAATTTAGACTGTGAGAGGTCATTAGTGATGATAGGGAATGACGATGGGTGAAGATTGGAGATAGGTTGCCTTCCTGATGATAAAATGATGGTTAGCTTTATGTCTTTGCTGGAGGTCCCACATGATGAGTTATCATCGGTGCCTATAACTAGGGAGTATTCAAACATATTTGAGGAGTGACTATACTTCCACTACATCGAGAGATGGAGTTTTGTATTGATCTGGTCAAGGATTCTTGACCATTACTTATGCCTTTAAAGCGTACGACTCCCAAAGAGCAAGGGGAATTAGAGGTGCAAGTGAATGACCTATTGAGGCGAGGGTTCATTTGCGGGGTATATCTGAGTAGGGAGCATCTGTAGTATTTTCCACTAAGGTAGATGGTACTTTGAGGTCGTATGTTGATTACCATAAGTAGGATAAAGTGATGAAGGAGAACAAGTATCCACTCTCATATTTTGATGACTTGTTTGATCAGATCCATAGTGCGAAAGCGTTCTCTCAGTTGGATGTAGTGATTGAGTTTCATGGACTTAGAGTGGCTAGGGTGAGTGTGCCGGTTACAACCGGTCGTAAACCATTCGGATTTTATAAGTGGTTGATTATGCCGTTTGGGCTAAGCAATCCATCAGCATACTTTATTGATCTGATAAACCATGTCTTTATGGATCAGTTGTATAAGTTCGTGCTTGTATTCTTTGATGATACTCTTGTCTATTCATGGAAAGAGAAGGAATACAAGACACATCCGAGGATAGTTATGGAAGCATTTAGAAAACACCGATTAAAGGAAAAAATTTCAAAGTGTCATTCCTAGAGGAGAGAAGTGTGATTTTAGGTCATATTGTTTTTAAGCAGGGCATTACTGTAGCAGAAGTTGCGACGGTCTAGGATATGGATAGACTTAAGAGTGCTTCATATTTAAGGATTTTCCTTGGATTAGCAGGGTATTATGGAGGTTTTATTAAGGACTTCATAAAGGTAGCAGCACTTAACTAATTTTACGAAGAAGAATTGAACTTTTCTTTAGGGCAAGGTGCAAGCACGCATTTGTGAGTTTGAAAAATCGATTAATGGGTGATCCAGTGTTAGTCATTCTAAATGGGAATCAGGAGTTGATGATATATATAGATGCCTGTAGTATTGTACTAGGTGTGGCATCTATATAAAGGGGTAATTTGTCGCATATGTAAGTTGATAGCTAAAACCACATGAGAGAAAGTATCTGAATCGTGACTCGGAGTTGGTGGCAATATTATTTGCTATAAAATTTGGAGGAACTACTTTCTTAGAGAATGGTTTGATTTATTACGAGCTAGAAATCATTAAAGTACCTCTTCTCAAAGAAGAATCTTAACTTTCATCGGCAACAATAGTTAGAATTTCTGGCCTCCTATGACTTTGACATTTCTTGCATGCCTGGGAAGGGAAATGCACTTGTTAATACTCTGAGCAAAAGACATGCTAGTTTGGAAGCAATGTTCCTAGAGTAGAACCAGCTTGGATTTATCATCCACTATGACTTATAATCTCGATACAAGCTTGAGCCAGAGATTTTAGATAGTTTGATTGCCAGACCTATTTTGATTGAGTGAATCGATAGTATCCAAAGGCGTGATTCTAGGATATCAAATATCATAGATTAGAGGAAGGAGCAGAGTCCAAGGATAAGAAACAATAATGACTTAATGGAAATGATTAGCTCCATAAGGATAGGAGATTGTTTATATCGATGTTGATGGGTTGGGAGATGAGGTGCTATGAAAGTGCTATCAATCGAGATTGACTATGCATCCCAAGGGTAATAAATTGTACCATGATATGAGGTAAGCATTTTATTGAGAGGGTTGATGAAAGACAACAAGACATTCATCTCGAGATGTATGAACAGTCAACTAGTGAAAGCTGATAAAAGAAGATAAGTGGTTTGCTGCAACCGCTTAAGATTCCCAAATGGAAATAGGAATATATATTGATAGGCTTCATCGATAAATTGCTAAGAACCAAAGGAGGGTACGATAACATTTGGATCATAATCGATAGATCAACGAGGAGTGCTAGATTTATTCCCGTAAAGTCAAATAGGACGACATCCAAATTAGCCAAGTTATATGTGGTAAGCTAAAGAGCATTGTGAATTTCGAAGACCCATTGTTCACTAGAGAATATGGATGAGCTTACAAGAAACATAAGGAAAAGAGCTATATTTTCTTACAACTTACTAGCCACAAACTGATTGCAAACTGAGAGTGTGCATAGTATTTTAAAGGATTTGTTGTGATCCCTCACACTTGACTTTGAAGGCTCGTGGGATGGTCAAATGCATTTAGTAGAGTTTATATACAATAATGATTATTAATGTAGCATTGCTATGGCACCATTTGAGGGTTATATGGCCGACTATGCAATGCTCCTTCATTTTGGCGGGATGTGATCAAGATATAGATATTAGGGTCGGATTATATAGGGGAGATGTCAGAGAAGACAAAAATCATTTGCAATGAATGAAACTGCTCAAGACAGACAAAAGAGCTATACAAATAAGAGACGTAGAGACCTGAAGTTCTCTGTCAATGTATGGTACTTGTTACGATCTCTACATTGATGAATGTAATTCGATTTGGTACTTAGGGGAAGCTGGCATCGAGATTCGTATGTCTTTTTCGGTACTCGACGGGATTGCAAACCTTACTATATAGTCGACTTACCTTAGAATATGGTACGCATGCACAATGTGAACCGCGTTTCTTACTTGTAAAAGTTATGTATAGCTTAGGTGTGACTATTTCACCGGATCAGTTTGATGATGTTGAAAGAGAAAAAGAAGTTTCAAGACCTCATAGGCCTATTTGTATCATCGGACATGACACAAAGCAGCTTAAGAGGAAGACAATAGAGCTAGTGAAGGTTCAATTGAGTGAGAGCAAAGATGATTGCATTTGATGTTATTTTGATGTTCGTATAAAGTAGTTTAGTATTTTGCATGTTGGGATTGGCGTTTTGACACCTCAAAAATTTAAATAAAAGAATTAAATTTGTATAATCAAGGTAAAAATGGAATTTTTGCAAATATTCGAATCTAGTTATGAAACTTACGTTATTGCATTCGTAGCGATTTTCTAGACCATTTCATATATAACCTTTTGAAATCGATACTAATATAAAGACGTTATAAACGTTATAAAATTTGAGATTGAAAATAATTAAATGAAACAAAATTAGGATAAATATTCTAGAATTAGAAAGGTTCACCGACTGACAGCATCCTCATGACCAGTCAACCACTAAAGGTCGACTACCCTAAGGCAAAGCGATTGACCGGTAGATGTTTCAGGATGACGGTTTGGTTAGGACAATGGCTCGGTTTTAATAATATATTTTTATCAACGTTCAAATATACATCGTATATTTGAACGCCCGTATTAGCTTGAACCAGTATAAATACAACACTAACCTAAACCCTAATTCACAAAAGTTAGAGTAGAACATCCAGAGTCTATCAAATTCAAATCTCTTCCTCTAATAAAAAACGACTTCAAAAATAATTAAAAAATAGAAATAGAGAGATTATAGAAAATAAATCAAGCGAAGAGCTAGCAAACAGAGTAGATCCTAAGCGTGTTTCGAAGGGGATGACTTCGATTTAAATCAAGCGAAGAGCTAGCAAACATGGTAGATCCTAAGCGTGTTTCAGAGGGGATAACTTCGATTTGAGGTTGTTAAAATTGAATTGAAAACGTTATCAATGAAAATTGGAAGTTTAATAGTGTTATATGAACATGATTTCCCTTCTCTAATCCAGATCTGATTTATGTCAACCTGTAAATTAAGAAAAATGATAAATATGTAAATAACCCTTTTGTCAAATTGATAAGAATTGATTGATTTGCAAATATAAAATTGAAAAGGAAGCTTTGAACATTTACGGCTCATACTCACAAGTTTGGTTAACTAAAATTAAGGTTACTATATGATGATGTACGATTCGTTTTTACTATAATATATTTGGGAATGAAAATAACTGAAATCGCTAAGTAAAAAACAAAACGAATTAAAATCACTAATTGAAAACATTAAAAAGCAATGACCGGTCGATAGCACTTACTGGAATAGTTGATATTAAGCGATCGATCGCTATAGGAGTAGGCAATCGATTGGTTGGCATTTCTAGAGCCCTGTATTAACCTCTGCCTTAGGCCCAGGTTATAAATAAAATAGTTAATAGTATGTGTGTGTATGGATGTTAGTAGAAGTAGGGAAGCCAGTTCTCTATATTGATGATACTATGACGTTGCATGACTAGGTAAATAATATTTATCCAGTAGGTTCGATATACGACTGAGGTGCTTCTATCATAAACTACATTCATAGGAGGTTCTATGGTGGATGCACAACACTAATGATGATTCCCGATGGTGCATGCAGCCCGACACTAACAAGAATTCCTTGGTATTTATAGTGACGTGACATGATGATGTATTGTTGATGGATCCTATCATGGTGCAATAAAAGGCGTTAGGTTATCATTAAGAGGTAGACACAGATGTAGCAACGATGAGACACCCCGATGAGTCGATCATACGAGCTCTCCCTCGGTATGCAACTAGGTTAAGCATATTCTTAGGTATAGGAAATATAGTCCAATGATTGATATGATATGTGTAGTTGTATTGTGGGAAACTTAGTCTTATGGTTGATATTATCGGTACCCCCTATTGTTCGAACGGCTAAATATCTATCGAGTTAGAAAGTAGCCGAACGAAATTGGTGATAAAAATAACCGCAAGCGCACAGCATACTGCTGTAGTACATGGCGAATACGGGTAAATCCGTAGGAAATTGATGATTTTAAAAATTCCATTCAATCAAATTATACCAAAGTCGAGTGAAAGTCAAGCTAGGGAATTAGAAAATTAGCTAACTAACTAAAAGAAAAGAGATGCAAATATAAGAGTTAAATGACAATTTGGAGAATAAATCCACTCTCTAGATCAAATAGTTCAACATATATGAAATCATGATCTCTCTTTTATGGTCCTTAGTGTTTTAGTTGATGTGCTTATCATAAGTATGACATATTTGTGCTATTGATTAGCCAACATAAGCCATCAAACTATAACACATCCCTTAAAGCACTACCTAACTTTCATGAAACATGACAAATAAAATGAAAATGAAATATATTTAAGGTATGGCCTATTAACTATTGATTAGAAATATAGACCATCAATTTTTAATTTCAAATCACTTTTTTTGCCATAATCATATTTTGATGAAGAGGCATTTGTGTTAGTGATTGTTTAAGCATAACCTATTTGGTGTCAATAATATAGGCTATCAAATTAAAAGCAAGAACAAAAAATAAAACCCTTCATTGATAATCATTAAACACAAAAAGAGAGCATGAATTAACAAGTAATTGAAGCTACATAATTAAAGAGCTCCATTACTCCTAAATTGAAGGGGTTTAGCCTCTCATATTTGTCATTTGATTAACAAATGTAGCTAGCAACATAAAAGAAAAAAGAAAGAAAAATGAAAGCTAATGGAAAGAGTAGCTAATTAACAAGAATTAAAACTAATCTACTTTGCATGAATGTAAATCTACACTACCAACATTAAAGTAAATGAACAAGGAAAATAAAATAAACAAGTAATCAAATTGCATAAAAAAAAGAAAGTTACATGAAAATAAAAACAAATGGCTAAGTGGCCATGAAAAGAAAGAAGAGAACTGGATTTATTTTTGAGCCTAAACTAAAACTAAGAGAGACTAAGGAAGAAGAGGGTTACATGAAACATAAGGGGTATATATACATGTATTAAACCCTAATTCATAATTTTGGAAAGTGCCCAAAATACCTTTGAGAAGTGTGTAAGCTACGTAATCATTGGATACTACTAATCATGATTTAAGTGTAAATGAAGCCATTAATTCCATAAGCATATGAATTAGCCTCTAATTTGTTCATTAAGATGGTGGGTAGGTGGGTCCTCCATGTTCTTCACTTTGAATTATTTCCATCTTCATTAATTTGTATCTTCTTTGTGCATGCATATTCCTTCATGAAATCACTTGTAATTGAGTTTAATTTCCTACAAAATAATATAGAAATTTTCAGTTAAGTTTTCTCAATTTAATATATGAACAAAAATGACCATTTTGCCCTTAGATGAAGATGAATATGTGACAATTTCAAATAATTTGAATTCTGGTTTTAACAAGTTAAAATACCCAATATGATTATTTATTCAATTTAAATAGATTAAATATGGTGGTAAAAATATGCACATTTACAGGCACATCACCTATGTAGAAATAGTTTCAATAACTATTAGTCGAACATTATTTTTCTTGAGGTTCTATTAGTTGTTCAACTCGAATTATGAGGCTGCACGAGTCATTAGTATATGTATGTATTAAATTAAACCCCTTAGGCAAATGGAATAAGTAATTTACGGATCGTGTGCCTGGTGTAGTTTCTACTCGGTCACTAGATGGTGATTTCGCCAGGCAATGTAAGGGTTTTGCCTTCCTAGAAGAAAAGTCGTATGTAGGACTAAATCATACGTAGATTCGAAGGCATGGAGCCACATTTGAAAGAGGATTTTTGGACTGATGGGTCTTGCTAATGAACTGAGGAGATAGTTTTCTACTTGGTATTTACAAGAAGAGCCCCTGAATTGGTGGGATGTGGTAGTGGCGGAGACTGGTGAGGGAGAGATCACTTGGGGGGTTTAGAAGACGTTTTGAGATGAAGTTTCTTTTTAGAGCATGGGACGGTGTGCAGTTAGATAAGTTCATACACTTGCAGTAGGAGGCGATGTTGGTAAAGGAGTATGTGACTTAGTTCAATGAGTTGGCTAGATTTGGGCGGAGCTAATAAATACCCCTTACAAGAAAGCTTTGAAGTTTGCTAAAGTGCTGAATCAACCTCTCCAAGGTTTGGCTCTTAGTCCTATTACCACGGGTGTGACTTATGAAGGTTTGGTGGAGATGGCTTTGTTGAATACCGTATCCAAAGTAAGAGGGAAAATGAGCCCAATAAGTCTAGAGGAAAAGTAGCACAACAGAATTAGCGCAAGGGCGGAGTAGGACCCAAAGGGAAGATTAAGAAGCAAAGAGATGTAGTGTAGGAGATGTTGTAAAAAGGGGAACTTTGCTAAGGAGTGCAAGATAGACATCTCGAAGATCGAGTGTTACAACTGCAATCAATTGGAGCACATGTGCAGGGAGTATCTAGCACCATAGACCATCTTTACCTAAGAAGTGCATCTTATGCACTAGACGTCGTTCCTAGCTCGAGTGAACCTCCAGTAGCGGACAAAGGGAATATGATTAAGATTTAAGGTGTGTAACTCTATCCAGATTATCTATTTATACCTTATTTGACACTAGGGCATCATACTCTTTTCTTTCCAATGGATTTGTAGATGAGTTACACTTAGACACTAGCCTAGTTATAGAACCTTTAGTTGCATCAAACCCTATTGGAGGATCTTCTTATTTTTCTATGATATATAGAGGTTTGAAATTATTTATTTTTGGAGTCGAGTTCGATTCCGATGCTTTTATCTTATGATTTTATCGATTTTGTTTGATTTGGCCATAGATTAGACGATGATGTATGGGGCGATCTTAGATTATGATAGGAAGGTTTTAGGTTGGGTACTTGTAATGGACGCAGTCTAGAGGTTTATTACACTCCCAGAGGTTCAATTATTTTGAGTTACCTATATTCATTCAATCTATCACATAACAAGTTAGATTAAGTGTCAGTAATTAGAGACTACCCAAATGTCTTTTCTGAGGTTACTGGTCTACCACCCCAGACAGAGATCGAGTTTTGAGTTTATCATGTGGAGAACGCAAAACTTATTGCCTTAACCTTAAGGCATATGACTTCAAAAGAGAGACATGAGTTCAATAAGAAAGCTAATAAACTGTTGGAGAAGGGCTTCATTAGGAGGAGTATTTTAGAATGGTGACACTAGCTGTCTTTGCAACCAAGGCAGATGGTTCTCTAGGTGTTTGCATTGATTATCAAAAGTTTAATAAGCCGACAAAGAAGAATCACTACCCATAGCATAAATAATCTCTTCGATCAGTTGGTCGGAGCGAAGGTGTTCTCTCTTCTTGACTTGGCTACCAGATTCCACCAGTTATGCATAGACGAGGACAGTATTCAAAAGATTACTTTTCATACACTCAAAAAACTATATGAGTGGTTAGTCATCCCTTCGGACTGACCAATGAAACCGCCAAATTTGTTGATTTGATGAGTCAAGTTTTTGGAGGGTTGCTTAATAAGTCGGTGGTGGCATTTATGTACAATATTTCAGTCTATTCGAGGAGCGCGATGGAGCATAGGATGCATTTAAAAGAAGTTCTCAATACACTTAGTGAGCATGAGTTGAAGGAAAAGTTTTTTAATTGCCATTTTTGGCGCAAGGAGGTATGCTTTTTAGGGCACACTGTCTTGGAGTGTGGGCAGGTGGTTGATCATAGTAAAGTTACTGCAATACAGCGTTAACATGTACCAAGAATGCCATGGAAGTGAGGAGTTTACTTGTGACGCAGCGGATTAACAGAAAATCAATATAACGATGAAAATGTAGCAATCGGTGGATTAAACGATACTGAAAAGGCCCAAATCCGTTGATCTCAAGAGATACCGGATTCTAGCTATGCTTAACACGTTGATCGCGCACGATACCGTGATGAAGGATCTACGAGAATCCGGTATCTCTTGAGATCAACGGATTTGGGCCTTTTCAGTATCGTTTAATCCACCGATTGCTACATTTTCATCGCTATATCGATTTTCTGTTAATCCGCTGCGTCAGTTTTGGTATCAGAGCCATACTTAGCCAATCATAGCTAAGTTGGTTCTTGGAGCCAAGTATTTCGAGTTGAAGTTGTGTTCGTCGTGTTCATTTTGAAGTTGCAACGAAAGGAGAGTATTTGATCCATAGCCTTTTGGATCAAAGTGTGCAAAGGTGTTTGAATTCGAGGGAAAGTTTGCGCGCCAAATTTTTGAAGTGTGCAAGCCAAGTTAAGTCATGTAGTGGTAAAGCCGAGCTAACTTTGGGTCGAAGCAAGAGTGCGAGCTAGTAGAAGCCGAGCCGAGCTAGTGAAGGATTTTGTCGAGCGACTTAAGCCTTAAGTCGTTCACCTTGTTTAAGTTTGGAAGCCGAGCAAGTTAAGTCGTGAGGCTTTGTTGCCGAGCTAGGGAGTTGAGCCGAGTTAGTGTTGAACCGAGCTAAGGTTTTGTGCGAGCTAGTGGTGTTAAGCCGTGCATTGTTTGGCTTGTGTTGGAGAGTTTTGAAGTCTTATTGAAGTTTGAAGATTTTTGAAGTTTAAAGTTGTGAAGTGTTTGAGTTTGTGAAGTCTAATCATGCCACCAAGAAGAGCTAACCGCCATCAAAATATTGAAGCCTTATATAGACGAGAAGAAGCCGATCAAATGGAGCAACGTATGCATGAGAAGATTGATGAAGGTATTAGAAGGTTGGAAAAGTTGATGATTGATATGAGTCAGAATAGAAGAAGAGTTTCACCTGGATCAAACCGTGGGGGTAGTAGAGTTTCTTCACATTCAGAATGGGAGAGGAGAGAAATTCAAGAGCATAGAAGTGTTGACAATCGAAGTAGAAGGAATATTGAATAAAATTTCCTTTTGATTGCTTTGTGCTTTCTTACAATTGGTAGTCGAGTGTAATCTCGTATCTCCACCTACGTCATTCGAATGCGCTCGAATCCACGTTTGTTGAAGCCGATTCACGGTATCTTGTGCGCAAGGTCAACGTCAAAGAATCATAGATCCTTCATCACGGTATCGTGCGCGATCAACGTGTTAAGGATAGCTAGAATCCGGTATCCCTTGAGATCAACGGATTTGGGCCTTTTCAGTATCGTTTAATCCACCGATTGCTACATTTTCATCGTTATATCGATTTTCTGTTAATCCGCTGCGTCAACTTGGTTTGGCAAGTTACTTTAGGAAATTCATGAAGGAATTTGTGAAGATCTCTACCCCTCTTGCCCACCTTACCAAGAAGAAATTGTTTATCTCATGGGATGTGGAGTGTGTGGATGCTTTTATTAAGCTGAATGAGGCATGGACTAGTGCACTTGTTCATATGTTACCTAACAACACAAAGGCATTCACAGTATATACCAACACTTGTGGTATGGGATTGGGCATAGTGTTGATGCAGAAAGAGAGAATGATGAGCTATGCTAGTCGACAGTTGATGTAACGACCCGCTATTTTGGACTATTCGCATCCGCACATGTCGGGCTTGAATAATTCAAATTACCGAATTGTTAATTTAAAATTTGGCAAAACTTAGATATACAGTAAATAAATAATCACAGAATCACAGACACAGAGTAGTAATATGCAGTGGAAGTAAAAGAGATAGTAGTTCATGAAGCTACTATATAAATATATAAGATACATCAGAGTTAAATAAGTTACAGCAGAAGTCTCGAATACAACAGTCAAATATAAGAATCAGAATACATCATTGGAATCATCGAATATCTGAAAGCTGTATAGATAGCTGGATCTCCAGGCGAAGCTCCAACTCCAAAGATAAGCCTCGAAAGCTGGTACACTCAGTCTGACCCGAGCGTAAAGCAAAACACAAAACACTCGAGTCAGGATTAATATTCTCATATCAATAAATCCAACTCAAGTGAAATAGCAATCGAAATACAAGTAACTCAAAGGATGTTGGAATCACCATCCTCTAAGGATCCATTAAACTATCTACTATGTAGTAGTGTACGCTAAATATATAATGTCTATCAGTAATATAAAGTATCAAGATAGTGTTAAGGCGTTACCATTATCCCCCTTAACATATTTTATATAAATGTCATAGTCTATACAAACACTGTAAACTCCACCGTAAATTGGTGGGTATCAGGGAGTACTCCATAGGTATAACATAAAACAAATTCGTAGTGGTCGCGTATATAGGGATACAAGTATGACAAGGCACATGAGGCAATACCCAAGGTAGTGAAACTACCGTTTGCCTGATCCGGACTGGTGAGAACGCATCGCCGCAATGATCGCAACACCGCGAAACAACACTCCTGAAATTCCGAGGGTGCACCAATCAGTAACAAGTAATGAGTAGTTTACGAAGAAGTGTGTTCGCTCGAGGTAGCTAACCCCATTTGGCCCGGCACGGCTCCTGATTTTAGTCATTTCCAATTTGACACAAGTGTCAAGGCTATCCATTATCGTTTTCTTTCTTCAGTCATCACGTACATCATTCCAACCACTTCATTCTGGATCATCACTCCGCGTATAGTTATTAAAGTGGTTTTCGGTTTAGATAGAGAGTATATCCATAACCGATTCCGGTTTCTTTAATAACTTTCGTAATTTTTATACCGATTGGTCGTTTAATAAATTTCAAAACCAAATCAAATCCAATTTCAATTAGAATTTATAAATCAACATTTCATTTGTCTTTCAAAATCAATTTCCAAAAATCTATGTTTCAAATCTCCCAAATTATCATTTCAAGGTCTCACAATTCAATTTCAATTTTATTTAAACCATTCCAATATTGATTCAAGTTCATATATAAGTTTTATTCCGAAAATCATTTAAATGATTAAATTCAACATTCAAACTAATTTAAATTCATTTATCGACTACATTCGTTAAGTTACTTTATTATTCAAAACAATTTTACTTAATTCCCAATTCATTAAGTCAATTACTTAAGTTCATCTTCATTTTATCAAAACTTCAAATTAACTAAATTAGATTTGTCAAATCAATTCTCAAAATTACAAGTCTTACATTAATTTCAATAAATCACATTTTATTTTTTGTTAAAGAAATTCAATTTCGTCCATTTACTTACTTAGTTACAAATCCCAAACTCAATTAACAAAACTAACTTTCACATGTTCGAGAAGTTCAATTTCACTTATTTACTTATTTAAATATTTTCCAAACTTCATAATTAAAGCAACTCCATTTCATTTGTTAATGAAGATCAAATTCACTTAAACGAAAGTTCGATTTTCTCTTATCAAAGAATTTAAATTTTTATTCAATTTTCAAATAATTAAATCTCATTCAATTATTGAATAATTTCAATCTTAATTTTTAATAATTTCAAAACTTAATAATTACAAACTTGATTATAAATTCAAACTTAATTATTAATTCATTTCCACTTAATTATGAATTCAAACTTAATTATCAAATCATTTCAACTTAATTATAAATTCAACTTAATAATTTCAAACTTAATTATAATTTCAAACTTAATTATAATTTCAAACTTAATTATAATTTCAAATTCAATTATTAAATGATTTCAAACTTAATAATTTCAAAACTCAGTTATTCCAAATTATTTATTAATAATTCCAAATTTAATTATTAATAATTCCAAATTTAATTATTAAATAATTAAATTTCAAACAACGTGGTTTCATCAATTACTACGTTAACATTTGTTTCAGATTTCAATCTTTACATTTTCTTTTTAGAAAAAATTCAAATTCCAACTTCATTTCATAACTTATTCTTTGCTCGAATAAACTCATTATTTTATTTTTAAATCAAATTATTGACCAATCGGATTTTATTTAATTCTCTATCCTAAGTCAAGTTCATTTTGGGTATTTATCATTTCAACCCGATTCCAATTCCAAATCAAAACATAACAAAGGGAACTTGCAGTGTGATAACTGGTATTGTGTCAAAGTAAATAAACAAGCAATAACAATCAAACACAATTCAATAATCAATTCAAATAATCTCGAAATAATCGTATTACTTCACATTTTTGTTTGTGCAAATTAATATAATTATTTCTAGAATCTACACTATCATTTCATGTAGATTAAAGATTACTACATTACGGGTTTTCACTTGTCGTTCCATTTCAATTTCAATTCTACAACAATTTATTCAATATACGTTCAAGGTTCAAAGTGAAATTTATCAAATCCTACGTGTCAATTAACTTAACAATTTCAAGGGGTCATTTTATTCAAATTAACTAGTCAAATTCAACACATATGTCGATTCAAAAATTTAAACTATCCTACGACAAATTTCAATTGCATAATATTTATCACTTATACATTACAATTTAACATCCAATATAACAACAAATAACAATCAATTATCAACCAAACTGGGTTATTATTGCATACATAACAGATAACGGTGTCAGATGTCAAAGGTGGACTGATACATAAATAATAGTGCAATAAATAACAGCAGCATATTTCAATTGTCGTTTCAATTAAAATAAAATTTAATAAATAAAAGAACATTAATCGTGAGTGATTGCTCACCTTTCGAGGCTAGAGAGATGAATAGACAACGAAGTTGAGTCACGGATCGTAAGCACGACTTTCGGAATAACTAGATTGGCACGAATCGACTAGCAAAGCTGTTAAATATGAATCGTCGAAATCAAATCAAAATAGGAGCGATGAAAGTAAATGGTATCAGTGAACATATATACATAACTATATTCCAAAATTACACAAATAAAATATAAAAAAAAAAAAATCAATTTTAAACATATATTTTCAAATCGATATTTAACTTAACACAGATAAAATTCCATATATATGCATTTCTAATGCCATCTTACAATTAAATCACATATATTTTTAAATTCAACATATTATCGTTTATTTATTTATTATTATTATTTTATTAACAACAATATCCAAAATCATCTTTCTTAAATACAACATTTAAAAGAAATCAAATCAAACATTCAACACAGCAATAATTACAAAACATGTCCTGCGTCAAAGTTTAACAATATAATTCTATGTGCTACCGAGATCGAAATGGTCTGAAATTTGGTATGAATAAAGATCAAAACTTGTATTTCAAACTGCAAAAGAATCACTTGATTTGGACAAGAGACAAGAACAGTTACGATGTCACGAACATAGACTCAGGCCATGTTGCGACTGTCAAATGTTCAGGTCTGAAAACCTCTCTGGGTCTGACTTTCAGGTAAGAAACAGAGGACTGAACCACCTCGTATGAAGCTAAAATTTCATATACAGAAAGTAGAAAACTTTATCTTTTAAACAAAAAGGGAATCACTATATTCCGAAGTAAGACGGAAGAGATACGATGCGACCACTAATCAAACGATGTCGGATTTTGCTGAAATTTGACATGCATAAACTAGGTAACTTCGACTCTTTTTTTTAAAAATAGAATCAACCCATTCCGATAAAACAAGAGTGAGATATGATATCGTGAACATGAGGTCTAACTGCTGTTTAGAAAAAATAAAAGTAAACTTATAATACATAACAAATAGTATTCCTTTTATAAAATAATATACACAGTAAGCTTGTACAATAGAAATATGTATATCCAGAGAAAACATAAAAACTTACATATCTAATTAATATTCATAACTTACTTGTATAAATTAATACATGACACATATAAACTTACGCAGATATATATAAATAAATAAAATAAATAAATCAACTCACAAATGTTGACTATAACGTATGAAACAGTATATATATACAAACGATGTATATATTCACGCTAAAAGGTGCAGACACTTTGACAATACATACTCATCTTGCAAACCCAAAACTATATATATATACTCAACTATCCACAGATCATGTATAAATTCATCTAACTCACACGATAAAGCTATAAACCCAAAAGAACAAACTTCTTCATATAACATATACCTACAGACTAGAAAAAAAATATACGTATAAAATATATAATAAATAAACAGATAAACAAACCTTATAACTAATATATTATAACTTACGCCAGATCTTATAACATGCGTACAATACATGCATATACTTTAAAAAATATATATATAACTAATATATAAGATGACTGCAACAGAACATACCTAATACACATTCACCACATCAAAATATTGTATACTTACGCCAGAGGGAAAGTGAAGAAGATCGGTGAAGGCGGTGGCGTAGGGGAGAGGTTGCGATGGCGGAAGTGACGGATGGTAGGGAGGAGGTGCTGAGGCCGGTTTGGTTTTGGCGAGGGTTGTGCTGCTACAGGTCGTGATGTGCATGCGAAGGGAAGCGACATGGTGGTTCATCGGGTTTGATGGCATGGGGTGAGCTGCTGGAGATATGATGTAGGAAGGATGGAATGATCGGCTATGGTGGATGACGTGGTAGCTGCGTTGGGCGAGCAGCCAGCCTTCCCTTTTTTTCTCTTTTAATTTTTTTTTCTTTTGATAGTAACTGTATGGAAGAAGAATAAGAAAAAGAAGGAGAGGGGTGAGTTTGCATGGGCATGTGGAAAGATCTGTTGGATTTGGGAAGAACATGGCTGTTGGCAACAGACAGTGGGAGAAATGTATGAGATTGCAACAGACACAAATGCTAATAACTTTGGTAATAGTCACGCCGTTCAATTATGAATGAAAATAAAAGAAAGCGGCTATTGGTTTTGAGACTTGTTGATATCTGAATAGAGATAAGAAGCTCAAAGTTTCAAAACAGTTGCCGATATGGATCGGTTTCCACGGATTTCACGGTGTACTGAATTTCAAAACACGGAAGTGAGTATAAAGCAGGGATCATCACGACGGGCGATCAAAACGGTGTAAAAATATCAGTGGCAGGATCGAATTATAAAAATTCGAATTTTTATACTAGCGGAAAATGCATAAAAATCGCAGAAAAATAAGATCGATGGAGCCAAAGATGTCCGAATTTGGAAAAACGACAAACTGACAACTTACTCAAAAGATGGTTTAGAATTTTTCTATGTAAAAATATTTTGGTTTTGAAAACGTTTTATTTCCATCGCTTGTTAACTGATTAAATTGAAGTAAATTTACGCGCGAAATAAAGTTTCATATTTTCAGACGAAAATTTACCAGTTGCTATGTTTAACTAGACACATTCCAAATATCAAATTTATATTTCAAAATTTTATCGTTTAAAATTTCATAAAATTTCAATAAAATACGTTACGAAAACCGGTTAAATTTACGGGTCGTTACACTCTCCCCCACTCAAAACTTTTCGTCCTCGAAAAGGAAGGAGGTAGGAGAATAGAGACAACCCGAAGAAAATAGACTTGAATTTACATAATAAACAATTAATTTGAACCATATAGATTTCAATTTAAATAATTTATTAACTTTCAAAACATTTTTTTTATTTTATTAATCACATCTATTATTCAATTAACCTATTATTTTATTTATCTCCCGAAACATATATAATTAAAAATCTAAGTGAATAGTATTTATTATACGCACTCACATTTATATATAAAGACAATTTATATTATATTTTATCCAATTATCTTAAATTAACAATTTCAAAGGTCATAATTCTGAAAAGTCGTTTAATATAATCATAATCTATTCGACAAATTTAATTTTTCTTTATTCCAAATTATTATTAAATTTATTCTGCTTAATATATCTTATTACATATATTAAGTATATTCACATTTATTATAACTACTCAAATTTATTTAAAATTCCTTTGATATCATTTATATCGTATAATGTTCAATTACATAGTTAACCTTTGAAAATTTAGGTAAGTTATATATAATGCAATTGAGTATTATCCAAATAAAATTTTGCAATTCACTTATTTCAAGTTAAGTATTTATATAAAAAGAATTTGGTTCATTTATAATTGAAAATCATCCTTTACCGAATTTAAGAATTAATTTCCGATTAGCTTCAAACAACTTAGAGATAATTATATATATACTCATATATACCCAATCAAATTAAATTTTAAAGTAATGTACCTACATATATATAAATCAAATCATACTTAAGAAATTTAAATCGATTTGATTTCCAAAACAAAACTGTAGCAAAGCTACGAATTTGTCTCTCCACTTCGAAACACGAAAACGAATGTCGATGATGCGGCCGTCATCACCGAAATTATTTTCCAGCGACAAAAGAGAAGAGCTCTAATTTAATCATTTAAAATTTCTTTGAAAACCATTTCTATTCGAAAATATTTTAAATAATATACATTTTAAACTTTAAAACCATAGTTCGAAATTATCGGAAATTAAATTCTCAAAGTCTTGATTTAAATATATTTCAAATTCCAAATCAAACTATAACCAAATTTTATAAATTCATTCATTTATTTTATGGAATAGTCAATGATTTATAAAACAATAAGTGAAATTTAATTTTTCACATTTCGGACAACAGATTCATTAACATTTTAATTTCAGAATTTTTTTTTATATATAATATAATCATACAAAAATTTTTTTATTCACCAAATTTGAAAACATTATTGTGTCAGTTTGTTCTGTTCAAGTGTTTTGGAAATTCTATCGATAGCGTTGATCAGACGAATCGATCGAAAACCCAAATCAACATCAACAACTCAAACAACACAATATATATATGTATATAACATTTTAATATTAATACAAATACACTCCCTCGCTTGACGATACAAGGATGTATTTCAGAATAAGCATAGAGATTCAAATTTGATGGAAATAAAATTTAAAGAGAATTTTGAATCGATAATAAGTTCGAACAGATGATAAGATAATTCAATTAACAGAATCGGAAGATGGATAAGCTTATTTAATTCATGGGCAACCTTAACCGGATCGACCGTGACTTCAAGAATAAGATCGATGCTGAATTCCAAGGTAAATCAACATTCGATCTCAAGAAACAGAATTCAGGTATTGTAGGAGATAGATAGCATCGTAAACCGAGGATACAGAAATCTTCGGTAAATCGATGTCTATTGTAAATGAGTTTCACGCATTTACAGATAAATTTGGGATTGGCGAGACCGCCGACTCACTATGAAGATCATTCGAAGTGGAGTTATGGGGTACTCCAGAATCAAAAGAAGATAAATGGCGAGAGATATGAATGAATTTTGAGACCGCAGAGAACGTTCCAAAAAATTCAAAGGAATTGAGTTAAAAGGAAGAGATTGAAACTCGAGTGGGAGTGATTCTGCAAAGACATTTACCTTATATGCCAAGTTTTGCCTAGAGCTACCAAAAGCTCTGATACCAACTGTAACGACCCGCTATTTTGGACTATTCGCATCCGCACATGTCGGGCTTGAATAATTCAAATTACCGAATTGTTAATTAAAAATTTGGCAAAACTAAGATATACAGTAAATAAATAATCACAGAATCACAGACACAGAGTAGTAATATGCAGCGGAAGTAAAAGAGATAGTAGTTCATGAAGCTACTATAAAAATATATAAGATACATCAGAGTTAAATAAGTTACAGCAGAAGTCTCGAATACAACAGTCAAATATAAGAATCAGAATACATCACTGGAATCATCGAATATCTGAAAGCTGTATAGATAGCTGGATCTCCAGGCGAAGCTCCAACTCCAAAGATAAGCCTCGAAAGCTGGTACACTCAGTCTGACCCGAGCGTAAAGCAAAACACAAAACACTCGAGTCAGGATTAATATTCTCATATCAATAAATCCAACTCAAGTGAAATAGCAATCGAAATACAAGTAACTCAAAGGATGTTGGAATCACCATCCTCTAAGGATCCGTTAAACTATCTACTATGTAGTAGTGTACGCTAAATACATAATGTCTATCAGTAATATAAAGTATCAAGATAGTGTTAAGGCGTTACCATTATCCCCCTTAACATATTTTATATAAATGTCATAGTCTATACAGCACTGTAAACTCCACCGTAAATTGGTGGGATATCAGGGAGTACTCCATAGGTATAACACAAAACAAATTCGTAGTGGTCGCGTATATAGGGATACAAGTATGACAAGGCACATGAGGCAATACCCAAGGTAGTGAAACTACCGTTTGCCTGATCCGGACTGGTGAGAACGCATCGCCGCAACGATCGCAACACCGCGAAACAACACTCCTGAAATTCCAAGGGTGCACCAATCAGTAACAAGTAATGAGTAGTTTACGAAGAAGTGTGTTCGCTCGAGGTAGCTAACCCCATTTGGCCCGGCACGGCTCCTGATTTTAGTCATTTCCAATTTGACACAAGTGTCAAGGCTATCCATTATCGTTCTCTTTCTTCAGTCATCACGTACATCATTCCAACCACTTCATTCTGGATCATCACTCCGCGTATAGTTATTAAAGTGGTTTTCGGTTTAGATAGAGAGTATATCCATAACCGATTCCAGTTTCTTTAATAACTTTCGTAATTTTTATACCGATTGGTCGTTTAATAAATGTCAAAACCAAATCAAATCCAATTTCAATTAGAATTTATAAATCAACATTTCATTTGTCTTTCAAAATCAATTTTCAAAATTCTATGTTTCAAAACTCCCAAATTATCATTTCAAGGTCTCACAATTCAATTTCAATTTTGTTTAAACCATTCCAATATTGATTCAAGTTCATATATAAGTTTTATTCCGAAAATCATTTAAATGATTAAATTCAACATTCAAACTAATTTAAATTCATTTATCGACTACATTCGTTAAGTTACTTTATTATTCAAAACAATTTTACTTAATTCCCAATTCATTAAGTCAATTACTTAAGTTCATCTTAATTTTATCAAAACTTCAAATTAACTAAATTAGATTTGTCAAATCAATTCTCAAAATTACAAGTCTTACATTAATTTCAATAAATCACATTTTATTTCTTGTTAAAGAAATTCAATTTCGTCCATTTACTTACTTAGTTACAAATCCCAAACTCAATTAACAAAACTAACTTTCACATGTTCGAGAAGTTCAATTTCACTTATTTACTTATTTAAATATTTTCCAAACTTCATAAATAAAGCAACTCCATTTCATTTGTTAATGAAGATCAAATTCACTTAAACGAAAGTTCGATTTTCTCTTATCAAAGAATTTAAATTTTTATTCAATTTTCAAATAATTAAATCTCATTCAATTATTAAATAATTTCAATCTTAATTTTTAATAATTTCAAAACTTAATAATTACAAACTTGATTATAAATTCAAACTTAATTATTAATTCATTTCCACTTAATTATGAATTCAAACTTAATTATCAAATCATTTCAACTTAATTATAAATTCAACTTAATAATTTCAAACTTAATTATAATTTCAAACTTAATTATAATTTCAAATTCAATTATTAAATGATTCCAAACTTAATAATTTCAAAACTCAGTTATTCCAAATTATTTATTAATAATTCCAAATTTAATTATTAATAATTCCAAATTTAATTATTAAATAATTAAATTTCAAACAACGTGGTTTCATCAATTACTACGTTAACATTTGTTTCAGATTTCAATCTTTACATTTTCTTTTTAAAAAAAAATTCAAATTCCAACTTCATTTCATAACTTATTCTTTGCTCGAATAAACTCATTATTTTATTTTTAAATCAAATTATTGACCAATCGGATTTTATTTAATTCTCTATCCTAAGTCATGTTCATTTTGGGTATTTATCATTTCAACCCGATTCCAATTCCAAATCAAAACATAACAAAGGGAACTTGCAGTGTGATAACTGGGATGGTGTCAAAGTAAATAAACAAGCAATAACAATCAAACACAATTCAATAATCAATTCAAATAATCCCGAAATAATCGTACTAATTCACATTTTTGTTTGTGCAAATTAATATAATTATTTCTAGAATCTACACTATCATTTCATGTAGATTAAAGATTACTACATTACGGGTTTTCACTTGTCGTTCCATTTCAATTTCAATTCTACAACAATTTATTCAATATACGTTCAAGGTTCAAAGTGAAATTTATCAAATCCTACGTGTCAATTAACTTAACAATTTCAAGGGGTCATTTTATTCAAATTAACTAGTCAAATTCAACACATATGTCGATTCAAAAATTTAAACTATCCTACGACAAATTTCAATTGCATAATATTTATCACTTATACATTATAATTTAACATCCAATATAACAACAAACAACAATCAATTATCAAGCAAACTGGGTTATTATTGCATACATAACAGATAACGGTGTCAGATGTCAAAGGTGGACTGTTACATAAATAATAGTGCAATAAATAACAGCAGCATATTTTTATTGTCGTTTCAATTGAAATCAAATTTAATAAATAAAAGAACATTAATCGTGAGTGATTGCTCACCTTTCGAGGCTAGAGAGATGAATAGACAACGAAGTTGAGTCACGGATCGTAAGCACGACTTTCGGAATAACTAGATTGGCACGAATCGACTAGCAAAGCTGTTAAATATGAATCGTCGAAATCAAATCAGAATAGGAGCAATGAAAGTAAATGGTATCAGTGAACATATATACATAACTATATTCCAAAATTACACACATAAAATAAAAAAAAAATAAAAAAAAATCAATTTTAAACATATATTTTCAAATCGATATTTAACTTAACACAGATAAAATTCCATAGATATGCATTTCTAATGCCATCTTACAATTAAATCACATATATTTTTAAATTCAACATATTATCATTTATTTATTATTATTATTATTTTATTAACAACAATATCCAAAATCATCTTTCTTAAATACAACATTTAAAAGAAATCAAATCAAACATTCAACACAGCAATAATTACAAAACATATCCTGCGTCAAAGTTTAACAATATAATTCTATGTGCTACCGAGATCGAAATGGTCTGAAATTTGGTATGAATAAAGATCAAAACTTGTATTTCAAACTGCAAAAGTATCACTTGATTTGGAAAAGAGACGAGAACAGTTACGATGTAACGAACGTAGACTCAGGCCATGTTGCGACTGTCAAATGTTCAGGTCTGAAAACCTCTCTGGGTCTGACTTTCAGGTAAGAAACAGATGACTGAACCATCTCGTATGAAGCTAAAATTTCATATACAGAACTTAGAAAACTTTATCTTTTAAACAAAAAGGGAATCACTGTATTCCGAAGTAAGACGGAAGAGATACGATGCGACAAACATGAACTCAGGTCGTGTTTGCAGCAGTGTAAAATAATTTCAAGTACAAAAGAATAGCCGCCTGGGTCAAACTTCTAGATCCTCGACCACTAATCAAACGATGTCGGATTTTGCTGAAATTTGACATGCATAAACTAGGTAACTTCGACTCTTTTTTTAAAAATAGAATCAACCCATTCCGATAAAACATGAGTGAGATATGATATCGTGAACATGAGGTCTAACTGCTGTTCAGAAAAAATAAAAGTAAACTTATAATACATAACAAATAGTATTTCTTTTATAAAATAATATACACAGTAAGCTTGTACAATAGAAATATGTATATTCAGAGAAAACATAAAAACTTACATATCTAATTAATATTCATAACTTACTTGTATAAATTAATACATGACACATATAAACTTACGCAGATATATATAAATAAATAAAATAAATAAATCAACTCACAAATGTTGACTATAACGTATGAAACAGTATATATATACAAACGATGTATATATTCACGCTAAAAGGTGCAGACACTTTGACAATACATACTCATCTTGCAAACCCAAAACTATATATATATATATACACTCAACTATCCACAGATCATGTATAAATTCATCTAACTCACACGATAAAGCTATAAACCCAAAAGAACAAACTTCTTCATATCACATATACCTACAGACTAGAAAAAAAATATACGTATAAAATATATAACAAATAAACAGATAAACAAACCTTATAACTAATATATTATAACTTACGCCGGATCTTATAACATGCGTACAATACATGCGTATACTTTAAAAAAATATATGTATAACTAATATATAAGATGACTGCAACAGAACATATCTAATACACATTCACCACATCAAAATATTGTATACTTACGCCAGAGGGAAAGTGAAGAAGATCGGTGAAGGCGGTGGCGTAGGGGAGATGTTGCGATGGCGGAAGTGACGGATGGTAGGGAGGAGGTGCTGAGGCCGGTTTGGTTTTGGCGAGGGCTGTGCTGCAACAGGTGGTGATGTGCATGCGAAGGGAAGCGGCATGGTGGTTCATCGGGTTTGATGGCATGGGGTAAGCTGCTGGAGATATGATGTAGGAAGGATGGAATGATCGGCTATGGTGGATGACGTGGTGGCTGCGTTGGGCGAGCAGCCAGCCTTCCCTTTTTTTCTCTTTTAAATTTTTTTTCTTTTGATAGTAACTGTATGGAAGAAGAATAAGAAAAAGAAGGAGAGGGGTGAGTTTGCATGGGCATGTGGAAAGATGTGTTGGATTTGGGAAGAACATGGCTATTGGCAACAGACAGTGGGAAAAATGTATGAGATTGCAACAGACACAAATGCTAATAACTTTGGTAATAGTCACGCCGTTCAATTATGAATGAAAATAAAAGAAAGTGGCTATTGGTTTTGAGACTTGTTGATATCTGAATAGAGATAAGAAGCTCAAAGTTTCGAAACAGTTGCCGATACGGATCGGTTTCCTTGGATTTCACGGTGTACCGAATTTCAAAACACGGAAGTGAGTATAAAGCAGGGATCATCACGACGGGTGATCAAAACGGTGTAAAAATATCAGTGGCGGGATCGAATTATAAAAATTCGAATTTTTGTACTAGCGGAAAATGCATAAAAATTGCAGAAAAATAAGATCGACGGAGCCAAAGATGTCCGAATTTGGAAAAACGACAAACTGACAACTTACTCAAAAGATGGTTTAGAATTTTTCTATGTAAAAATATTTTGGTTTTGAAAACGTTTTATTTCCATCGCTTTTTAACTGATTAAATTGAAGTAAATTTACGCGCGGAATAAACTTTCATATTTTCGGACGAAAATTTACCAGTTGCTATGTCTAACTAGACGCATTCCAAATATCAAATTTATATTTCAAAATTTTATCGTTTAAAATTTCATAAAATTTCAATAAAATGCGTTACGAAAACCGGTTAAATTTACGGGTCGTTACAGTTGAAGGTCCACAAGAGAAACTATCCTACCTATGATCTTAAGTTAGAAGCCACTGACTTCGCACTCAAGTCATGGAGACACTATCTTTTAGGAGAGCAGTTTAAGCTATATACGGATTATAAGTCTATGAAGTATTTATTATTCCAGAAAGATTTGAACTTAAAGCAACAAAGATATTTGGAGTTCTTGGCATCGTATAACTTCATTATCTTATATAATCCAAGTAAGGGTAATGTTATAGCCAACACCTAGAATAGTAAGCATGCTATGTCCAGTCCTATGTTCTTGGAGTGGAAACATATTGAGTTTATTATACTTTTTAATTTCGACCATCTTCCGATTTTATTCCGAGATTGTTAGCAACTTTGACTGTGTAGTGTAACGACCCGTATTTTTCGAAAAGAAGAAAATTCAAATTTTAGAATTTAATACAGTAAGAAATTAATATTTTATGACTTTAAATAAAATTTACTTTGAATTATAACATCTCATTTTGATTTAATAAAGTGATAACTATTTTATGTGATTTCAAAAGTATGGTTTAATAAAAGTTTAATTAGATAGATTTAATGTTATGTAAAGCATGAAATCAATTTATAATTTACTAGAATTTGGTTTTAATTGTAAATTAACTTCTAATCTATTTGTAAACAATAAACGTATAATTATGTATTCAGACTTATTTAAATTTTAGTTTTGATTTTCGCTCATCTTACATATCAACCTATTGAAATTAATTTGTTAATAAAATTTAGTATAATTGGATTGTACATAAAAGGAAAGAAGTATAAATTTTAATTTAATAAGACTTAATTAGTTAAACGATTTAGGAATTGAGAAGATAAAGTTGAATTAATTGAAATTGTATTTAATTAAGAACTCTACTAAATTTAATCGAATTTAAACTATTGAAGATTGGTGAAATTATCAACAATAATAAAATATAAATATAAATTTTGTTGTTTGTATGTCATTGATACTATTTAAGCAAGTTAATTTATAACTCTTATATGTAAACAACAATTTTACAAATGTATTTAAGTTACTGTAAAAAAAAGATTTTGATTGTTTTAATTATCTTATATAAACAATAATTCTATAAATGTATTTAAGTTACTATAAAAAGAATCCAATTGTTTTAATTATCTTATGTGTAAACAACAATTCTATAAATGTATTTAAGTTACTGTAAAAAGATTTCAATTGTTTTAATTATCTATCCATTAATTATGTTCCATTTTAAATTCTGATGTTGAAATTTATTGCCGTTAATTTAACTTGGAATCTTTGAATAAAAGGGAATGAGAATTTAACTGAAATTAATGATGTTTAATGAAAGAAGTGTACCTTTGTTAGGATCCGCTTTAAAGTGTAATTTTGAAATTTATTACAATTATGTCGATTTGGAATCTTTCAATATTAAAAAGGCAAAAAAAAGAAATACATGAATTGTAATTAATGGATTTAACGAAAGAAACATACGTTATTATTAAAGTAAAAAGGATGTTATAATGAGAACGAAATGAATGTTATTGTTTTTAATGTAAGCGTAATTTTATAAAAGAGAAAAATTGAATATTGAAGCTACATTTTACGGTCGTTAAATAGTAGTCTTTGATTGTATAAAGGTATAATGTTAATCGTAAAATTAAGAATAAATTAAATATTTTATGATCATGATTGTGCAGTGAGAAAAACTCCGACTTTGATTTGAATTTGGAATCATGGTTCATCTTTTATTTTATGTAGCGGTGGTCCCCGTTACCTTGGTTGGTGTGTTTAATTTTTTTTATTGTATGTTAATAAAACTTTTAAATATGCATAAATTTGAGTTGATTTGGGATTAACGAAATTAATTGAATTGAAATATATTTCCATATTGGATTAACGTAGCATTATATTCATTTTGAAGTATGAAAGGTGATGTTCATCATGAATTCATATTCATGCACATTTCATATTCTATTGCTTTTGTTCTAACTACTATCTCATTCATGTTTTTTTTTTGCCTTGTTCACTTTCACATTTCAAATATTTAAAAAAACATCTCTCTTTATTTCATAAAACTTTCATTTATCCTTTGTATATTCATTTTCCATTCTTATTATTAGATATACATTCTCCCACCTACTTTTATTAGGCCTAATTCTTATATACCTCTTGTATTTGCATCTAAGCTTTTATTATTGCATGTTACAACTTTTAGTATTCATTCTTTTTCATAACTTCCGCCTGCACTAATTCATCTATTAACAATTCATATTTAATGCACATGCATCATTCATGCTAACATGTTCATGTTTATATTTATTAAACACATAACCACATTGTTTCTTTGAAAAGCTTACTGTATTTTTATATTCTTTTATCACCTCCTCCTTTCAAAAACTATGCTGCTCCTCCAAATTTATTTCTTCTCATTCTCATTATTTTGTCTCTTTCTTCCAACATTTATACCTTCTGCATGCTTTAAACATAAAGAATACGCACGAGTGCCTAATTTAGTGTTTTTCTAATCCTTCCATTAGGAATTTGTTAATATGAGCCAATAAATATTTTGTTTTATATATTTTCTTATTAAATTTGTATATATATATCCTATTTTATTAATATTTCGTATAACTTGAACTTGAGTTTCGGATCATCTTTTAACATTACATTGATTATTGTATTCAAATTTATTTATTATATGTTAATTTTGTTTAAAACGGGTGTATAAAAAGGTATATTTGTTGCTATTATATTTAATTGAGTGGAACATGCAATTAATTAAATCCTAAGTGGTCCCTTCATTTCCTTATTATTCAATACACCTGCCATTATTTCCACATTTTGGTTTTATTGCTATCTTTTATTAAATACATGCCTCTTTTTGTTTTCCACGTACGTAAAGATTGTTTGCCATTACTCAATCTGAAGCTTTCTGCTCACACTTTCTCCTTCTTCCTCATAAATAAATAAACTTCAAAATTCCTTAATCCACAAATTCCCAAACTTCAACCCCATCCCTTCTCTCTTCAAACGCCAAACTGCATCACTCCTCTCTTGCTTCATCTCTCTAAAAAAACTCAGTTTGTTCGACTTGTGTTGTCATGATTTGCTTTGCTATTGGATTGTTGCTATGGATAGGATTGGTTAGCTTGTCATGTTTGGATTTCATATAAAATCTATCAATTTGTGTTGTTAAAAACTCTCTAACCTCAAAAGGTGAGCAATCACTCACGATTAACATTTTTATTGTTAGATAAATAACATTGATTGAAATGTTTGATTTAGATATGAATTGTGATATATGTTGTTATGTTCCCTTGAACTTGTGTTATAACATTCACATGCACATGATGTTTTATATGTCACAAATAGTATATTATGTTGATTTGATTGATTTCCACACATGTATGTTAAATATGTCACATATGAGATGTAAAAAAAATGTGTTATGTTAGAATTTTTTTTTTTATGCCTTGTATTGAAATACGTCACATATGCTTTGTTAAAAAAATGAGTTAGTTAATAAAATCATATGTTATACATACTATGTTAACAATATGTCACCTATGCTATTTGTAAATAATGTTTTATGTTTGGGAAAAATGAGATGCCATGTTATTTCATCTTGCAAGTTCCTTGTATATATGTCATGTTATATGTTTATATGTTATGTTAGTGTATGACATGTCAGAATTTGAAATATTCACTTATGTTGTTTACGATATGTGACACGTGTGATATGATCTATGCATGTGTATATATTAAGTTGTTAAATATGCACGCATGTTGATCAGTGACATGTCGTGTTATGTATGTTATTATTGTTCTCATACTTCAATTTCTCTTTAACAGAATCACTTTGGATTGAAATGATGTATACCTGATATAAAACAACTTTGGGTTAAATAAATTGATTTAGAAATAAAATGGAAATATTGTAAGTTTGAATTTATGTTTGAACTTAAAATTATGAAATTGAAATTTAATCAATGTTTTTATTGGATTTAAATTTGTTTGATTTATAACTTAATAGCTTTAAGAGAAGAATTGAAATATGAAGTTAGGTTTAATAATAAATCGATTGGAAATGAACATAAAGGTCGGTATTTGAACTGAACTGATTTACAGTGTGAAAGATGATGTTTATTTAAACCTAAGTATTTCACTTATTGAGTTATCTGTACATTTCACTTGAGTTTACCTACTTACATAAGAATGTTAGTCCTGACTCGAGTGTTTTTGTTTTACTTTACGCTTGGGTCAGACCGAGTATTTCAGTTTAGGGAAGACACTTATTTCTGAAGACGGAGTCAAGGACCGTATCTACTATTATTATAACAATTGTTTATTCTGCCTGGAAAAAGTGTAAATTCTGATTTTGTTGTAAATAGTTTCATGAACTATTTATGTATTTTTTTGTATTATATTTCATCCTTCCACTGCGAGATTCTGTGTTTTATTTTTCCTCCTTTTCTTTTATTTTCTTATTTACACAATTAACAATCCTCCCTTTTGAATGGTTTGAATTAGACATGTGTAGTTTATTGTCGATTTAAACCGTCCAAAAAGGTGGGTCGTTGCAGTTGGTATCAAAGCTTTGGTTTAGACATGCCTTAGCCTGTTGGGGTTAACTCATTAGGGATGGGGTAGTAATACCATAGAATGAGTGGTCTGAGTGTATATATGAGCGTATTTGTTAGTGTTATAAATTTTTTTGTATAAATTTTGAAATGAGATTATTTTTTCTAATATTATATGATATATAATGGAATAATATTTTATGACTAATATAGTTATTTGTAATGTGTTTGATTTATGAAATGGTAATATTTAATTATTATCATTTTTGTTGACTTGTTGTATTTAATCAAATTATAAACATTGTTTAATTATTGTTGATTGAATTAATGGACTAAAAATTAGTTAATAATGGTGTATTAAAGAGAATGAAATGAATAATTATGATATTTGTTTATGAAATTGAAATGTTGTTGTGAATTTTGTTGTTTGTTGACATGTAGTTTCAACTATTAAAAAAATGGAATATTTGGATATTTTGGATAATCGAAACCTTTTAAATTAATATATGAGTGAAACTTGATAATTGGGTTGAATTATATAGTTGAATTGATAACCTTAATTTTAAAGCAAGTAAAACAAGGTTTAATTTGTTATATCTATGTTTGGTAAATGAATAGAATTGGGGTATACATTCTTGGCATGTAATGTAATGATATACAAGTGTGAACTTTAAGCCTTGAGTTCTTTAAATTGAAAGTGCGATTAAGGAAATGTTGTAAATGAGATTAAATTGGAAAAATATGTTTATGAACTTAATTAACATTTATGAAACGTGTCATAAATAAATTGAAAGGCAAAGGTGAAACTAAATGGAATAAGCAAATATGAATTAAAATTGAAATGACTACAAATAAAGCCATGACTTGTAAATTATTATGAAATAAATGGATGTTGCGATAAATGGTTATAAATAAAGTTGTGATAACTTTAAACTCGAACAATGTCTTATAAAAAGGAATTAAGTTAATAAATTGATTATAAACGTAAGAAAATTCCTTATGAAATGATTTGCAAATAAATGTAGTATAAATGAGAAATATTACATGTGAAATGAATGTAATTTAAATTAAAGAGAAATATAAGCAATATTATGAGAATGGATATATTAATGTTTATATCAAAAGGAGAAATTCTATGAAACAAATATGAAGTATGATTTTATTCTATATATAGAAGTTTCAAATGGATTTGAAAATTTAAGGATTTTATAAGAAATTCGATTTATATAAAAATGATTAAAACTGAAGGGTTCCGAATTTGAAATTTGAGAGATTGAACTCTGGTATTTTGGAAATTAGTTTTAAGATTTTTAAAATATATAATAATACGATTTAAAGTATTTTTCGAAAAAGAAATATTCAAATGACTTTAAATGGATTCCAATGATTTCGAAAAAAATTTCAAAGAAGTTTTCAAGAAAATAGAAGTCCAAAACTCACTTATGTCGCTGGAAAATAATTTTGGTGATAAGTGCATGCATCATTGACATTGGATTTTGAGTTTCAAAGTGGGGAGAGGCCACTTTTATAGCTTCGCTATGCGAGTGATTTTGTGGACCAATTTTGATTTCAAATTCCGGAGTATAATTTGATATTTTCGAAAGATATATGTATATATTTGAAACAATTTAAAGTTAGCCCGGTGTTCAGTCCTCGAGTTTCGAATTTGATTTAGTATAAACCTATCTTTTGGTAATTGATTTACTGATTGGTTTTTGATTTCCAACTCTTGAATTGGAAATTTGACTTGCCCAACTATTTTGAATGTTCAAACACTTCCAAATCAAGGTTTAATTTTCAAAGCTAAGAAATTTCGAAAGTATAAATCATTTGATATAGTATATAAGTTTAGTTGGTATATTTAAGTATTACGTAATATGATTTTAATAAGTTGAACTATACTGATATGAAACTTAGTTAGAAATGTTTGAATAAAATTTAGTTTAAATGTTTTAACTTAGTATCATCTTTTATAAAATCATTAATATAGAGTAATAGTTTTCAGAAAGGTAAATTGGATATTTCAAATAGAAATAAATAGTTCAAAGGTTTTAAAGGGATGGTTATAAATTTGGAAATCATTTGGGTATAATTGATTTTAGAAAATATTTGGTTTCGAAAAATAATATTTGGAATTTAGAACCCAGCATTTATATGATGATTTTGGATATGAATTTGATTGACCTAAATTATGTTGATTTGGAAACTAGGATTATTTTCTAAACCTATTATTTGGAAATTTTGAAACTGAAGATATTAAATACGGAAGAAATAATTTGATGACATCATATATGATTTTGAAACCGAAATGATATTGAAAGAAATTGAAATTGAGAACCTTTTTTTACTAAAAACTTGATTTGGGAGTTATCGAACTTATATAAAATTGATTTGTATAAGTATGAAGTTGATTTCAAAACTATTGATTTGCAAAGGTACTCAATTTGAAAGGTGTAATCTTATATAGGCGAAGTATATATAAGTGTGATTTGATATACTATTGATTTTGGAAAATATTCGATTTGAAAATGAAATCTTATATATAATGGACTTTATATAGGTATGATATTTGAAAGTGATTTGAAAAGGTACTATATGATATATATTTTCGAAGTAATGATGTGGAAAGTGCCTTTTGCTTGATATCCGCTTTATGGCCATATTGTGGATTCATTCTATCGATATTATTCTCTCTGATTTTGGTTTTCCGGATGTGATACTCGAGTGTCCTACCGTGGCGTAACCCATGGTTTTTCTTTTCTTGGCGCGACTGCGTAGCGTAATTTGCCTGGCTGAGATGGCCCAGGGGTACGAATGTTTCCTGGGGGTTTCAGGCGTAACCATTATGTATCCTGTGATCTAAGTAGGTCGTTTTTAGTAGCGAAATCCACAGGGCTGAGAAAGCTTATGGATATGGATGTTTCCTGGGGGATTCGGGCGTAACCTTTGTGTATCTACGGTCTAATAGTCGTCATGGAGAAATTCGCAGGGCTGAGAAAGCTTACGGATACGGATGTAACAACCCGCATATTTAACGATTTTATATTTAAATGTTTAATTTAAATATAGCGTCGTTAGTCGGATTTAGGTCTGAAAAGCTACTTTTTGCAAATGGCCGAATTGGAACTCGAAACCACTTTCATTGAGTCCAAAATGGCATTTGCGATCTTTTTGAGTATAACCTTTGATATGTTTGGAGTTTGTGAATTTTTGCAACTTTTCTATTTGGGTTTTGGGTTTGGGTTCAGCCCATTTGTTAGTTTGAACCCCTAACTCAGCCCTCTCTTCATCCATTCACCCTCATTTCATTTCTTAAGCTTAAGAAAAACTGAAAATGGTGGAAGGGAAAGAGAAATAGAAATTGCAAGCCCTAGTTTCTCCTTTGTAACTTGATTTCTTGCTCCAATATCATAGAGAAGATATTGGTAAGCTCCTCTTTATCTTCTCTATCTCTTCCTCTCTTCAATCTTAGAAATTCCTAAACCTAAATTTAGGAAAAATACTTGTTTTGATCTTAGATTGAAGCTAGTTGAGCAGAAGTGGAGATTAGTTGGTCTTCTCCTTGCAAATTGAACTCCTTCTTCTTTGTTTTGTGACATAAGGTGAGTTTTTGGAACTCACATCTAAGTTATTGCTTTTGCTGAGGTTGGGTATGAATTACTAACCTCTATTCATGTCTATTGCATTGGATTTGGATCGATTGGTTTCGATATGTTTTGGCCACTTTGGCCTAGGCAAATTGTTGCCCAGACCAGGTGACCAGATGTCTGGTAACCAAGCTCAGACGTCTGGTTTGTACCTGGAGTGAAAAATATAAACATACGACAGTTGAAAGAAAGTCAGAAACCACTCTCAGACGTCTGACCCTCAATTTCAGACGTCTGAATGGTTTCATATGTCTGGTTCGCAAAATCAGACGTCTGGTTTGTTTTGCTGGGATTTTCCAGAAGACGAAACCGGACGTCTGAATGCACCCTTCAGACGTCTGGAATCCCCTGTTTTGCCTAGTTTTCCTATTCTTGGTTGATATTTCATTGGTTATCGATGTTTGTCGACTTGGGTTGTGATTATCATTCATGATTGACCTTGATGACTTGTTTTTGACTTCATTCACGGGTTTTATAAATAATCTCTAAATCGTATTAAAAGCTCCCTTCTCCAAATTATAAATTCTATTTATAATGCATACACAATTTCGCACTTCGAGCAAAGTGGAAGGAAGATTAAATGGTTAGGTAAAACACGGACCATGAATCCGTGCGTTTGTCTTCCCGATTAGTCCCCGACCTATTCGATTATTTGTTTTAAACTTCGGGTTTGGTTTACCGATGATATGAGGTGAACTTTGTACTGCTTTGAGTGTGAAATTAACTAACGGATAGTAAACCGTTTAGTGCGAACGAGTGGTTATGGGACTCACGTTACCACTTTTCGGATTCCTTTTTGAGAGTTATGACACATTCCGCCAGTTAGTGGTGTCCAGTACTGGGCTCCGGACCTTCACCACTACGGTTTGTTGCCTTCAGGTATGTTGCCTTTGGGTATGTTGCCTTCGGGTTTGTACCTTCGGGTTTGTTGCCCTATAGTATCGCTTCCGATGTTGGTCGTTATGAGCCGCATGGGTGATATTGGGTTGCCTTTTAGTATCGCTTCTGATGTTGGTCGTTATGAGACGCATGGGTGATATTGGGTTTGGAGTCTTCGGGCTCATGGATCCTTGTTTATACAGTACTGAGCTCGAGCAATTTTATGATGTTTTATTGATATGTATATTCCCTTGGTATCGCCCTTCGGTGTTGGTCTTTTTGAGCCGCATGATGTGTAGCGATTTCCTTGTGGAACTTGTGTTACCTTCATTGGTATTTGTTATTTGCCTTTTTGGCTGGTTTTGGGATATTCCTATCCTTTGTTTCTATGAGTTGCCAATGATATGAGGCTTGTTTTGCTATGTTATGATTCATCTTATGTTGGATGATTGTGTTATCTCCCTTAGAGATATCTGTTATACTTTGTAACCTTGCAGGTTTATTGTTGTTCAGTTTATCTAACTGATATGTTTAGCTAGACTGACCCGTGTATTTTATACTCGGGTCAGACCGAGATGTTTCAGGTTAGGTACTTTGGACTTAGCTTATTTTGCTTCCGCATGGACTACTTCGCTAGCTTCTTTTTGTCATAGCTTTTGTGTAATCCTATTTTGTTGAAACTCTGATATGTATTCATCTTGACTCGTCTGTATATTGTGGTTGGCTATACCACTTAACATGTATTATTTTGTATACTCTGCTATGTATCGGTATATATGTATATGATGGTTTACTGTTCTGTGATGTTTCCTACATTTGAGTTGTTATATTCTGTTCTGATAGATCCTCCAGCTAACTATGGTTTTGTTTTAAGTATTCATTGGATATGTCGATTGGTGTGGTGTGATTATTGTCGACGTATTTAATAGATAGTTAAAGCAAGACTGTAGATGGTCGCTCCTATCCAGCCTTATTCTCCGTGTTAGAAGACGGTATTATCTATTAATACTCTTTGCTAGTGTGGGTATAGAGGTGGGGCGTCACAGCGTGGTATCAGAGGTGAGTTCAGAACAAAATATGATAAACACAGAATAGAGCACATATTACGATACATCAGAGTGTATAAGTGATATACATCTTTGAATCATCGTGTCTTTCTATTCTTTCTGTGCTCTTGGAGGTAGATAGGATTGGGAATATGTCTAGGAATGCATTTCTATTCCGTAGTATTCCATATTGTGATATCTACCTTGTGAATAATGTTGTTCTTATCTTACTTTCAGCGTATGGCTGGAAGAGGTAGAGGACGACGTTCGGATGCTGGGCAATCCAGTGGCTCACATCCGGATGGCGTTTATATGTCTGCTGATCAGTTTTTGGAGTTGTTTAGGAGCACTCAGTCTCCAGTTCCTCCTCGAGTGTCTCCACCCCGCAAGTCTGCCTTTGCACGTCAGTGCAGTGATTTTGCTCATCTTGGAGGAAAGCCGTTTAAGGGCTCCGAATCCGTTCTTGAAGTCCAAGCTTGGCTTCGCACGTGCGAGCGTATCTTTTCTCGCATGGACCTTTCTGACCATGATAGAGTTCTTATAACTTCTAGCTTATTACAAGAGCGTGCTCTTGATTGTTATGAGCTTCTTGTAGCCGAGATTGATGAGTCTACTCTTTCTTGGATTCAGTTTCGGGGATGATTCGAACTCAAGTTCGTTCCTGAATCTGAAAAGGTTTTATTGACCCGTCGCTTCCTTGAGTTGAAGCATGGGAAATCTTCTGTTTCTGAGTATTTTGCATCATTCGAGACTTT
Source organism: Allium cepa (assembly GCA_030765085.1). Taxonomy (NCBI): domain Eukaryota; kingdom Viridiplantae; phylum Streptophyta; class Magnoliopsida; order Asparagales; family Amaryllidaceae; genus Allium; species Allium cepa. The sequence goes on from CM060933.1 coordinate 32,702,236, forward strand.
ATCTCAGTATGGTCTTGAATTCATTAGCACTTCTTATAAGAAGAATTTGAAGTTTGTCTCTGGTCTTAAGAAATATCTTAAGAAGTCTTTGTTGCTTCAGCTTAAGCTTTCTTTTGAAGAGTTGGTGGATTCTTCACTTCATCTCAAAGCTGTCGAGAAGGAGTGTGATAGTGGTGATGATGTTGAGGTTTCTAAGAACCCCAACAAGAAGCAGTTTCCGTTTCAGAAGAGGTCTTTTCTTTCTAAGAAGAAGAAGACTGGTGGTTCTAGTTCTCAGTCTCAGCCTTCTGGAACACCTTTCATTCGAAAGTGTTTCAATTGTGGTTCTCCTGATCATGTTATTCGTGCCTGTCCTAAGCCTCTCTTCTGTCGCTATTGCAAGAAGGAAGGTCATCATGTTTCAGCTTGTCCTACTGTTCCGGCCGGTGCCAAGTCTATCAAGCTTTATGCTGCCAAGGCTTCTGAAGGTCCTTCTCAACCCAGAGGTATATCTCCTTCTATTTTGAAAGGTTCTATTTTATTTCATGATCATAGTATTCGAGTTCTTTTCGATACGGGTGCTTCACATTCTTTCGTATCGAAAAAGCTCATTGATGATTTATCTTTGGATGTTTCTTGTATGGTTACTTCTTTAAGGATTGCGAATCCTATTGAGGGATCCGCGACCCTTAGCTTGCTTTGTGATGATGTTGAGATTGTTTTATGTGATTTTTCTTTTCGTGCGAATCTGCACGTTATTTCTTGTTTGGGATTTGATATGATTTTGGGAATGGACTGGCTAGTGAGATATGATGCCAGGATTATTTGTTCGGAGAGAATTTTATATCTTCGACATCCGGATTCGCCTACTCAGCTATCTCTTGTTCTTCGAGATGTGGATAATTCTGAAATGGCTTTATATTCTCTTGACTCGCGAGATGATGATGATATATCTCGTATTCCTATTGCTTGTGACTTTTCTGATGTTTTTGAGCCTGTATCGGGTTTGCCACCCAAGCGGGCAATTGAGTTCTGCATTGATCTCATTCCAGGCGCGCAGCCAGTTAGCCGTCCTCCTACGAGGATGTCTACAATGGAAAATGAGGAACTCAAGAAGAAGCTTTTAAAGCTAGAGTCCAAGCAGTTGATTCAGTCCAGTTTTTCTCCGTGGGGATCCGCGGTCGTCTTCGTCAAGAAGTCCGATGGAACTCTTAGGCTTTGCATTGACTATCGCAAGCTTAATGAGTTAACCATCATGAATAGGTATCCATTGCCTAGGATCGATGATATGTTCGATCTATTGAGTGGTGCTAAGGTCTTTTCTCAGCTTGATCTTGCCATGGGTTTTCATCAGTTACGAGTCGCGGAGGATAGCATACCTCTTACCGCTTTCCGCACTCGTTATGGTTCTTTTGAGTGGCTCGTTATGCCGTTCGGTTTGACGAATGCTCCTACTTTCTTTGTCGATCTCATGAATCGAGTATTCCGGGAATATCTCGATAAGTTCGTCCTTGTGTTCATTGATGATATCCTTGTTTATTCTAAGTCTGAAGCCGAGCATGCTAATCACTTAAGAATTGTCTTGAGTACTCTCCGTCATCATCAACTTAAAGCCAAATTCTCCAAGTGCCACTTTTGGGAGAATAAGGTTAAGTTCTTAGGCCATGTTGTATCTTCCGATGGCATTTCAGTCGATCCCTCAAAGATCGAAGCCATCCAGAATTGGGAGAGGCCTGAGAATGTGCATGAGATTCGTAGTTTCCTTGGATTGGCTGGTTATTACCGTCGGTTCATTAAGGACTTTTCTCGTGTTGTGCTTCCTCTCACCAGCCTTACTCGAAAAGGAATTCATTTTATTTGGTCCGACAAGTGTGAAGCTTCCTTTCTGACATTAAAGGAACTTCTCACAAATGCTCCTATTCTTGTGGTTCCCGAGGCGAATCATGATCTTGTTGTCTACACCGATGCTTGTGGGAGTGGTCTCGGTGTTGTTCTTATGCAGAAGGATCGGGTAGTTGTTTATGCTTGTAGGCAACTGCGTCCGAATGAAGTTCGTTGTGCAACTCATGATCTTGAGTTAGCCGCCATTGTCTTCGCTTTGAAGATTTGGCGACACTATTTATTGGACGAGCGCTTCATTCTCTATACCGATCATAAATCTTTGAAGTATTTGTTCACTCAGAAGGAACTCAATATGAGGCAACAGCATTGGCTCGAGTTTCTTGCTTCCTATGATTTTGATATCCAGTATACCCCTGGGAAGGGAAATCGTGTTGCAGATGCGCTTAGTCGCAAACATTCGGCCGTTGTTTCTATGATGCTTGTCGAATGGAATGTTCTTGAGACTCTATCTTTTTGTGAAATTCGTGATCGAGGTTCATCTTCTGATTCTCCTATTCTATTATTTAGTTTGGGAGCTCGACCTATTTTATTGGATCGTATTGCCGATGCTCAGCGGCGTAATCCTGATTTGTTGCATCTTATTCAGCTTTGTGAATCTGAATCCTGTGATGAGGCGTTGCGGGATTTTAGCATTGATTCTCATGGGTGTCTTCGCAAGAAGAACCGTCTTTTTGTGCCTTCTGATTTTGCGCTTAGGCATGACATTCTTGATGATTGTCACCGCTCTAAGTATACCATTCATCCTGGTAGTAGTAAGATGTATTCTGATATGCATCGTCTTTATTATTGGGAAGGCATGAAGCGCGATGTGGCGAGTTATGTGAGTAATTGCATAACTTGTCAGCGTATAAAGGCCGAACATCAGCGTCCTTCTGGTCTTCTTCAGCCTCTTGAGATTCCATTGTGGAAATGGGATCAGATATCTATGGATTTCATTGACGGCCTACCTCGCTCGAGATCTGGCCATTCTAGCATTTGGGTTATTGTTGATCGCCTCACTAAGTCTGCTCATTTTTCCCTATTAAGTCTAATAGGACTGCTTCTCATTTGGCTAAGTTGTATGTCAAGGAAATCGTGAGCCTTCACGGTGTTCCTAGTTCTATTGTGAGTGACCGTGATCCTTTATTCACGAGTCATTTTTGGAAGAGTCTTCAGCAAGCTTTGGGAATGAAGCTTAATTTTAGTACAGCTTACCATCCGCAGTCTGACGGACAGACTGAACGGGTGAATCATATCTTGGAAGATCTTCTCCGTATTTGTATTTTTGATTTTGGTGGAAGTTGGGAGGATCACCTACCTCTTATAGAATTCTCCTACAACAATAGTTTTCAATCTAGTATCGGTATGGCTCCTTTCGAAGCCTTATATGAAAGGCCATGTCGATCACCTTCTTGTTCGTTGGAATCTGGAGAGAAGCTTATTCTTGGTCCAGATTTTGTTCGTAATTCTTCTGAGAAGATTGATCTTGTAACGATCCAGAATTTTTATTTATTAAAATTTGAATATTTGATTAATTTTAAATATTTATAAGTGAATTTATAAGTCGAATAAATTTTATTTCGAATAATTGGATTTAATTGGATAATTAAATGATAATTTAATATGTTAAATTATGGAAATAATTGAAATTTGGGTTAAATATGATTGAAAATGATTTGTAAAATTTTATTTTATCATGTTGGAGTTAGAACGATGTTTTAGAACTTTTAAAATTGAATTAAGAGTTAATTTGTGAAAATTGAATATTTTAATATTTAATAATCGACTGTAAAATAGCCAATTTTTGAACAGTCTCAAAATTGAACGAAACTAGTTCCATTGGATCCATAATAGTTAGTTATTACTGGATTTCAATTTTCGTGTTAATCGGAGTTATCGTTTGATCGTGGCAGCTCGAAACGCATCGAATTGTTTTAATTATTAATTTGGCGAGTTAAAATAGCCATTTTTCAAAAAGTCTCGGATTTCGACGAAACGAGTTTCATCGGATCCGTAATGTGATATTATTGTATGGTTTCAAATTTCATGTCAATTGGATTTACCGTTTGTCCGGTACAAATTAAAACGCCTAGAAATCGATTTAAATCGGTTTAATTTAAATTGAACGTTTGTAGCCATAACTCGCACATATGTCCAAATTAGCTTCCGAAACCTATTCCATTGTGTTCAGAACTCGGGATAAACCCCAGGAACGTCAGTCACTGCGCGTAAATCGGAGTTTGGAAAATCGGAATGAATAGTGTTCGTTCAAAACTCTATAAATAGACCAACCACCCTCACAAATTAAAAAATAAATAAAACTAAAACCCTAATTTAGTTGTAGCCACCAGTAAACTATTGATGGCCGAAAATTGTCCATCATCTTCCCTCCAAATCTTCAAATCCATCAAGTAATTCAAGAAACTCTCTAAATGAAAGTTGTAGAGCGTCTCGAGCTCTACATATTCAACGGCTACGATTGGATATAACATCACGGATCGATGGGAATTTGAGCGCAAACGTGCCACGTTCATCTTCGTACGCGCGTATCACGAGATGGCCGAGCTTTAAGGCATTGGGGCCGAGCATGGAGGTGATGGAGGCGCTTCCATTGGCGTTCCCTGATCGAAGTTTCGTCGAGTGTTGGAGTTGCAAGATTAAACCCTAGTATTTGATGAGTGGGTTCATGTGCGTGTTCCATTACCTATTGCATGCGTTCGAATACGAGAGGGAAGGAGAAGAAAGTTGCGGTCTTGAAGAAGGGGGGCAAGAGATCTACGGCCTATATTGATTTAGGTTTAAAAGATTTTAGTTAATGTTGTAATTTATATAAATAAAATCGTGTAACTTCATAAATGCATAACTTTTTCATACGAGGTCGAAAACGCGCGAAACCAGTTGCGTTGGAATCGTATGGACGAGCACTACGCGATGCAATTAGATTGGAGTCGTTTGGAGTTAGTGAGAATTTCGGGTAAAATTAAACGCGCGTTTAATTTTATTCGAAATAAATCGCTAAAACGAAATTAAAGTCAAGGTGAGAACTTCTCACTCAATCGAATCAGTTTCGATTTATATTTTAAATAGTTAGATTTAAAATATTTGAATGCATGTTTGAATGATGATTGTTATCTATTGATTGTTAAAATAGACATTATGCGCCGTTAGTAAGCGGATGTTATTTATTAAAAACATATACCGCGAATATTTCATAAACAGTGAAATTGGTATTATATATAATAGCAATATATATATATATATATATATTGGCATATGTATATATTGCAGTTGTTGATTCCCCGCATTTTTTAGCGGATGAGACCCTATTGCGCCGTTATTAAGCGGATAATATTTATTAAATCCCATATACCGCGATAATTTCGTACTGGAGCGAAATTGGTATTGTGCTAATGTTTGTGGATGCAGGAAAACAGGTTGGAGGGATCCAACTGGATTCCTCAACAGTATTTATTTGATTATGGATATTTTGATATTCATGGATTATCATATCGATATATGATATCGTTGTAGTCGTGATCGACTATTTGGTGTGTAGCATCATTGGACCAAATTTGGAATTTTAAAAGGATTTTAAAGTGATTTTAGAAAGTATAAGTTATAAAATATTTTTGGAATTGATCCATTTTAAATAAGTAAACGTTATAATTTTTAAAGTTATAAAAATTATGATTTTGAGAAATATAGTTAAAAGTTGATTTTTGAGAAATATGGATTAATGATTTTATAAAATAGTTAAATTGGATTTCTGAATTTATTATAAAAAGTTTAAATAAAGGATTTATAGAATTTGATTATTTTATAAATTAAAATGATGAAGATTTTAAAGGAGATTAAAGATGTTTTAAAATAATAGTACAAATTTATTTTATGAAGGATTTATAAATTGATATTTATAAATTAAAACATTTGAATTATAAAACTAGTTTTTATAAGTGTTTGAATGAAGTGAAAATGGATTGCGTAAGTGAACGGAATTTATAAAATTATAAATGGTGAAGTTATAAATGAAATTTATAAATAGTAAGATTTATAAATTTTGTGAAGTTATTTGAAGAACAGATTGGTTAAATAAATGAATCTTATCAGTTATAAGATTTATGATTTGGAAAGTCTTTAAAAGAACGATTTTGTAAAATAATCATTTTATAAGCATTTGACTTATAATATGAACGTTTGATATTTATAATTGAGTTATAAATTGAATAGGTTAATAAAAGGAATTTATAAACGTTGTTTTATAAATCCGCAAACGACTTATTTTGATAAGAAAATTGTTGAAACCTATTAATGGAGGGATATTCACGTTTTTGACTGTGAATAATCCTTTGAAATAAAAAGAATAGGAATGATGAAATTTGTTAACGTAGTATATTCACGTTTTTGAATAGTGAATAACATGTTAAAGAAATTGTTATGGATGTGATGTTTTAAATAAAATTAAAACGATCTAACGATGTTTTAAAAGGAGTTGAGATTCGAAACCATAGATTTCAACATTCATTGTTGAAATAGACGTTTTCGAGAAATAAAAGGAAATAGTGGACTATAACACAGTTGTTATAGTAAATGATTTCCGAAAGGAAATGTTTGTATAGTATTGGGATTTATATATCTATTTTAATTTCGAATCCCTATACTAGTGATTTTGGGTTGTCGTAACGATGTTTTACGCAACATTCGTTTTGGCCCAAATAAATATGTTTAAGAGAATGATTTCCTTAAAGAATGAAATATATACTTAATTTCGATTTAAGTATATTGAATATTTTCCAAGTGTTGAAAATAAAAAGATTTGTGAATTACTTATTAATAAATAAGTATGGGAATGTTTTCCAATGTAAAGTGAATAATTTGAGAATTTATCTTTTTGAAGATAAGTTGAAATGAATAATTGAAATCGTATATGCATGGATATCTTGGAATGAAAATTCACTATGGAATTTATAAAAGAAAGTGGAATTTGTATGAAAATAAATATTGATTTATTTTTGAAGTGTTGAAATTTTATATCTTGTAAAGATATTTTGGGAAATAAATAATTTGGAAAATTATTTGGAATCTGGTGATGTTGTGCATATCCATTGATAGTTTAATAACCGACTATCAATATTTCCCTTTGAATGGGTATTTGATGTGATTTGTTTGAATTTTAATGCCACACTTATTTTTGAATAAGCGCTCACTATTCGGGTTAACCGGGAAAGGACCATGGGGTCGTATAACCCATTCCGAATAAGTGATACGTCGTTATGAATTGCATTTGAAGATCGGTGTTGAAGACCGGATATTTGCGAGAGCGATAGGATGACCTGTCGATTGACTCTGCACCGAGTTGCTCCGGTATAGAGTTCTCCATATGTGATGGGGAATCCGATCAGGATTGTGGATATCCGGATTGCAAGGACTTCTTTGTAAGTGCCTTCGGTTCTGTTCGAGCCCGGAACAGACTATTATGGATTGTATGTCTGACATTACAAGTTGAGATATAAAGCCGATTTCTTTCAAATATATTTCTGTTGGTGGCGGAGAATTTATTCTCTTAGCTTAACACCCTTCTCTGAGACGTACGAGCTCAGAGGTTATATAGTTGAAGTTATCAGCAATATATTCCCAATTTGGTAATGTGACATGCTGAGTGTTGCTGAAATGATCATGGTGTTGATTATTTGTGATAGGATCATTTGTTTGATCGTCTATCTTGGTGATCATTTCTATGATCATTTGTTGACCCAAAGCATGGCTTTTGTATAAAGTATGTTTTTGTGGACGAGACTTCGTCGAGCCTCACATCCCGGAAATGGCCAAAACAGGAAAGATGCGGCAAGGTTATGAGGGGTAGTGCCCTTTAGGATATGTGCATTTCCTTCTGGAAAGGGGTGGTATCATGGTATGGAGCCCAGATACTTACTCATGTTGAAACACTTTATTATTATGATTGTGTGAATTGATTAGAGATATCTCGGATAAAGGTCCCAAAGGACCGGGGGATGGCATATTCGGTCAGTTGTTACTCAGTTAGGGGTAACCCGGCCTTGTGTTGGCAGAGATCCGGTTTGGTTCTCGGGAATGTCCTTCCAGAGGCATTCTCATGTGGCAATGGGAAGTTCCTTGGCCTGACCATTTGTTGGAAATCCAAAGAAACAATACGAAACTTGTACGGTTTTAGTTGTATAACCTGCCATGGAATGTGGCGGTAACCTGCTATTGAACATGGTAGCTATAGTAGGCATAAATGCAAAATGCCTATGCTGGCTAAGATTTATATCTTTATTTTCGAAATAATTTCTACACTATGCACTAGTAATAATAACAAATGTTCTTTTTAATGCGTATCAAGCATCTTTGACCATCATAAGGAGAAATCTCCTCCGATTCTGCGTTTGCATGTGTGTGTGTGCGGGAGGCCTTATGGCAGTCTCATTTTTAAAAGCATTGCGAATTGACTTTAAAAATATCCCTCTATTTTGATTTTAAAGTTAAATAAACTGTTTTGAGTTCTCACACCAGTCACATGACTGACTCGGAGTTTATTGTTTTCCTTCCTAAACTCTGGGTGCCCACCAATTTCCACACGGGCAGTCAAGAGTTAGGTTTATCAGGATATTCTGGATATTCAGGAGTTGCTGGAGGCAAGCTGGGTGGCATGGCGTATTACTAGTATATAGTATTTCTTTTTCCGTTGTTGTTGTTGTTTGTTGTTGTACACTCTGATGATATGATGTAATGAAATGAAATGTAATGTAATAACTGATATAATTCTTTGTTTAAAAATTATTCATTTATCTATTATATGTTGTTCCGCTGCGATTGTGAGATTCTGATGTTGTTCTGTTGTTTTCTCTGTTTCTGTCCCGTTCTATTTTCTATTCTCTGTTTTGTTTTCCCTCTATTTCCAATCTTCTCTCTCTTCTTCTGCCTTTTTCTTTTCTTTTTAAAACCCTAACTATTCGGTTTTTCGACAACGAAAAATCGATTTGTTACATTTGGTATCAGAGCTGTTGGTTAAGCGACAACCATGGTTCTGTTGGGTATTACTCATTAGAGATGGAGTCAGTAGTACTCTAGAATGAGTTTGAGTGTAATAATAGCTATGAGAGCGTATTTGTTAGTGAATATAAAATTGTTTTATATTGTGATGATTGGTTTGTTGAGTGGCATATGAACCTTCGTCAGCACGGTATGCACAACTATGCCGAAGGGGTTTATAAACACTTGTATAGAACAATTCGGCACAATATTGAGTTTAAATTGGGTAAATGAAATAATTTTTCCTTGATTATATTTTATATATAAAGGAATAATTTTTCAGAATTATTAAAGTGTATATAAGTTGATTGTTTGGTTGTTGAATAAGTTATTTGAATAATCTAAATAAAAGAATTATTGTATAAGCAAATGAATTATAAGAATTGAATTATAATTAAAGTGATTTACAATTGTGAAATAAACTTATATATATAAGAAGCGAAACTATATGAATATATTTATGAATATGAGTTGTAAGTAAAAATGAATTTAAAGTTAAATGGAAATTTACTTTAGAATTGAAATCTGAATTTATTTACAAGTAGGAATTTAAGTTATGTAAAACCAAATAATGTTAAATGGAATATAACTTAAGTGTTGTTGAATTAAATTGATATTGGTATCGAAGTAAATAATCAAGTGGATTAAATGAATATAAACTTGAGTTATATAAATGAAATTCAACTTAAGATGGTTGAATGAATTAGCAATTGAATTGAATTAATGGATTGAATGTTAATCAATTAAATGTGAATAATTGATATGAAATAATGAATGTAAGTGTTAATTCATTAAAATCTAATGTTATTGGAAGTTGAATAATTGAATGAAAATCAATTTAATTAAACCAATTGAAAGTAAAGATGTTAAACCAAAATGAATGTAAGCAAAGTAAAGGAATTTGGTTGTAATCAATTTACATTGGTTGTTATAGCTTGTTAGTTGATTTCATATAGATTCATTAAGCGATAATGAAATTGAATTGATTAAGTTGAAAGCTATGTAATTAAATTCAAATTAAAGGTAAATAAATTTGAATGGAATTGAATTTGATTTGGAAGTGAACCAACTTGAATATGAATTGGTGAATATAAACTAATTGAGAATGAATGTTAGTGAAAACATCCACTGTAAATGAATCAAATGTGATTAAAATTGAGAACCATTTCATTGAATATTAATGAGAATATGAATGAACATTTATTGGTTATGAATACTAGTTGGATGTTAGATGGTTGATGTTTGCATTTGTTGTTTTACTGCATTGCTATGTTGGCATATATAGTTATTATGTTGCTATATGTTGTATATTGATACTATTTTCAGATATGCATGTTCTCATGTTGTTTGTTGAGTGTTTAGTAGGTGCGGATCGCGTTCGCTTCGCATTTGGAGCTCGCTTTCGCGCTATATTAGCCGTATATGCTCGCTAATAAAATATAAGGTACATATCTCGGATTAAATATCGTACTTTTACACTTTTTTCCCTGCAGGATGCCTCATTACTTGATGAGATGTATATTTGTGATATATATACTGTCATTTTTTTTCGGATCGAGCCGTGCAAAGGAGACTATGGCGAATTTTTTCGAAAATTTAAGGCGTTAGAATAAAATTTGAGAAAATGGGAAAATTTTGAAAACTTTAATTGATTTTGGAATTGAAAGTTAAACTATAGTAGTTGTTTTAGAAAAGATAACTAAGTATGATTGGAAACTTAGTAAAGTTATTATAAGAAATTAATTTTGGATTTTGGGAAAGTTAATAGATTCTGTAACTTTTCTTACTTGTTAATTTCGAGGAGGAAATTCTTTTAAGGGGGGAAGATTGTAACGACCCATAATTTTTATTTATTAAAATTTGAATATTTAATTAATTTTAAATATTTATAAGTGAATTTATAAGTCGAATAAATTTTATTTCGAATAATTGGATTTAATTGGATAATTAAATCGATAATTTAATATGTTAAATTATGGAAATAATTGAAGTTTGGGTTAAACATGATTGAAAATGATTTGTAAAATTTTATTTTATCATGTTGGAGTTAGAACGATGTTTTAGAACTTTTAAAATTGAATTAAGAGTTAATTTGTGAAAATTGAATATTTTAATATTTAATAATCGACTGTAAAATAGCCAATTTTTGAACAGTCTCAGAATTGAACGAAACTAGTTCCATTGGATCCGTAATAGTTAGTTATTATCGGATTTCAATTTTCGTGTCAATCGGAGTTATCGTTTGATCGTGGCAGCTCGAAACGCATCGAATTGTTTTAATTATTAATTTGGCGAGTTAAAATAGCCATTTTTCAAAACGTCTCGGATTTCGACGAAACCAGTTTCATCGGATCCGTAATGTGATATTATTGTATGGTTTCAAATTTCGTGTCAATTGGATTTACCGTTTGTCCGGTACAAATTAAAGTGCCTAGAAATCGATTTAAATCGGTTTAATTTAAATTGAACGTTTGTAGCCATAACTCGCACAGATGTCCGAATTAGCTTCCGAAACCTATTCCATTGTGTCCGAAACGCGGGATAAACCCCATGAACGTCAGTCACTACGCGTAAATCGGAGTTTGGAAAATCGGAATGAATAGTGTTCGTTCAAAACTCTATAAATAGGCCAACCACCCTCACAAATTAAAAAAAAAAAAAAAAACTAAAACCCTAATTTAGTTGTAGCCGCCAGTAAACTATTGATGGCCGAAAATTGTCCATCATCTTCCCTCCAAATCTTCAAATCCATCAAGTAATTCAAGAAACTCTCTAAATGAAAGTTGTAGAGCGTCTCGAGCTCTACATATTCAACGGCTACGATCTGATATAACATCACGGATCGATGGGAATTTGAGCGCAAACGTGCCACGTTCATCTTCGTACGTGCGTATCACGAGATGGCCGAGCTTCAAGGCCTTGGGGCCGAGCATGGAGGTGATGGAGGCGCTTCCATTGGCGTTCCCTGATCGAAGTTTCGTCGAGTGTTGGAGTTGCAAGATTAAACCCTAGTATTTGATGAGTGGGTTCATGTGCGTGTTCCATTACCTGTTGCGTGCGCTCGAATACGAGAGGGAAGGAGAAGAAAGTTGCGTACTTGATGAAGGGGGGCAAGAGATCTACGGCCAATATTGATTTAGGTTTATAAGATTTTAGTTAATGTTGTAATTTATATAAATAAAATCGTGTAACTTCATAAATGCATAACTTTTTCATACGAGGTCGAAAACGCGCGAAACCAGTTGCGTTGGAATCTTATGGACGTGAACTACGCGATGCAATTGGATTGGAGTCGTTTGGAGTTAGTGAGAATTTCGGGTAAAATTAAACGTGCGTTTAATTTTATTCGAAATAAATCGCTAAAACGAAATTAAAGTCAAGGTGAGAACTTCTCACTCAATCGAATCTGTTTCGATTTATATTTTAAATAGTTAGATTTAAAATATTTGAATGCATGTTTGAATGATGATTGTTATCTATTGATTGTTAAAATAGACATTATGCGCCGTTAGTAAGCGGATGTTATTTATTAAAATCATATACCGCGAATATTTCATAAACAGTGAAATTGGTATTATATATAATAGCAATATATATATATATATAAATATATTGGCATATGTATATATTGCAGTTGTTGATTCCCCGCATTTTTTAGCGGATGAGACCCTATTGCGCCGTTATTAAGCGGATAATATTTATTAAATCCCATATACCGCGATAATTTCGTACTGGAGCGAAATTGGTATTGTGCTAATGTTTGTGGATGCAGGAAAACAGGTTGGAGGGATCCAACTGGATTCCTCAACAGTATTTATTTGATTATGGATATTTTGATATTCATGGATTATCATATCGATATATGATATCGTTGTAGTCGTGATCGACTATTTGGTGTGTAGCATCATTGGACCAAATTTGGAATTTTAAAAGGATTTTAAAGTGATTTTAGAAAGTATAAGTTATAAAATATTTTTGGAATTGATCCATTTTAAATAAGTAAACGTTATAATTTTTAAAGTTATAAAAATTATGATTTTGAGAAATATAGTTAAAAGTTGATTTTTGAGAAATATGGATTAATGATTTTATAAAATAGTTAAATTGGATTTCTGAATTTATTATAAAAAGTTTAAATAAAGGATTTATAGAATTTGATTATTTTATAAATTAAAATGATGAAGTTTTTAAAGGAGATTAAAGATGTTTTAAAATAATAGTACAAATTTATTTTATAAAGGATTTATAAATTGATATTTATAAATTAAAACATTTGAATTATAAAACTAGTTTTTATAAGTGTTTGAATGAAGTGAAAATGGATTGCGTAAGTGAATGGAATTTATAAAATTATAAATGGTGAAGTTATAAATGAAATTTATAAATAGTAAGATTTATAAATTTTGTGAAGTTATTTGAAGAATAGATTGGTTAAATAAATGAATCTTATAAGTTATAAGATTTATGATTTGGAAAGTCTTTAAAAGAACGATTTTGTAAAATAATCGTTTTATAAGCATTTGACTTATAATATGAACGTTTGATATTTATAATTGAGTTATAAATTGAATAGGTTAATAAAAGGAATTTATAAACGTTGTTTTATAAATCCGCAAACGACTTATTTTGATAAGAAAATTGTTGAAACCTATTAATGGAGGGATATTCACGTTTTTGACTGTGAATAATCCTTTGAAATAAAAAGAATAGGAATGATGAAATTTGTTAACGTAGTATATTCACGTTTTTGAATAGTGAATAACATGTTAAAGAAATTGTTTTGGATGTGATGTTTTAAATAGAATTAAAATGATCTAACGATGTTTTAAAAGGAGTTGAGATTCGAAACCATAGATTTCAACATTCATTGTTGAAATGGACGTTTTCGAGAAATAAAAGGAAATAGTGGACTATAACACAGTTGTTATAGTAAATGATTTCCGAAAGGAAATGTTTGTATAGTATTGGGATTTATATATCTATTTTAATTTCGAATCCCTATACTAGTGATTTTGGGTTGTCGTAACGATGTTTTACGCAACATTCGTTTTGGCCCAAATAAATATGTTTAAGAGAATGATTTCCTTAAAGAATGAAATATATACTTAATTTCGATTTAAGTATATTGAATATTTTCCATGTGTTGAAAATAAAAAGATTTGTGAATTACTTATTAATAAATAAGTATGGGAATGTTTTCCAATGTAAAGTGAATAATTTGAGAATTTATCTTTTTGAAGATAAATTGAAATGAATAATTGAAATCGTATATGCATGGATATCTTGGAATTAAAATTCACTATGGAATTTATAAAAGAAAGTGGAATTTGTATGAAAATAAATATTGATTTATTTTTGAAGTGTTGAAATTTTATATCTTGTAAAGATATTTTGGGAAATAAATAATTTGGAAAATTATTTGAAATCTGGTGATGTTGTGCATATCCATTGATAGTTCAATAACCGACTATCAATATTTCCCTTTGAATGGGTATTTGATGTGATTAGTTTGAATTTGAATGCCACACTTATTTTTGAATAAGCGCTCACTATTCGGGTTAACCGGGAAAGGACCATAGGGTCGTATAACCCATTCCGAATATGTGATACGTCGTTATGAATTGCATTTGAAGATCGGTGTTGAAGACCGGATATTTGCGAGAGCGATAGGATGACCTGTCGATTGACTCTACACCGAGTTGCTCCGGCATAGAGTTCTCCATATGTGATGGAGAATCCGATCAGGATTGTGGATATCCGGATTGCAAGGACTTCTTTGTAAGTGCCTTCGGTTCTGTTCGAGCCCGGAACAGACTTGTATGGATTGTATGTCTGACATTACAAGTTGAGATATAAAGCCGATTTCTTTAAAATATATTTCTGTTGGTGGCGGAGAATTTATTCTCTTAGCTTAACACCCTTCTCTGAGACGTACGAGCTCAGAGGTTATATAGTTGAAGTTATCAGCGATATATTCCCAATTTGGTAATGTGACATGCTGAGTGTTGCTGAAATGATCATTGTGTTGATTATTTGTGATAGGATCATTTGTTTGATCGTCTATCTTGGTGATCATTTCTATGATCATTTGTTGACCCAAAGCATGGCTTTTGTATAAAGTATGTTTTTGTGGACGAGACTTCGTCGAGCCTCACATCCCGGAAATGGTCAAAACAGGAAAGATGCGGCAAGGTTATGAGGGGTAGCACCCTTTAGGATATGTGCATTTCCTTCTGGAAAGGGGTGGTATCATGGTATGGAGCCCACATACTTACTCATGTTGAAACACTTTATTATTATGATTGTGTGAATTGATTAGAGATATCTCGGATAAAGGTCCCAAAGGACCGGGGGATGGCATATTCGGTCAGTTGTTACTCAGTTAGGGGTAATCCGGCCTTGTGTTGGCTGAGATCCGGTTTGGTTCTCGGGGTTGTCCTTCCAGAGGCATTCTCATGTGGCAATGGGAAGTTCCTTGGCCTGACCATTTGTTGGAAATCCAAAGAAACAATACGAAACTTGTACGGTTTTAGTTGTATAACCTGCCATGGAATGTGGCGGTAACCTGCTATTGAACATGGTAGCTATAGTAGGCATAAATGCGAATGCCTATGCTGGCTAAGATTTATATCTTTATTTTCGAAATAATTTCTACACTATGCACTAGTAATAATAACAAATGTTCTTTTTAATGCGTATCAAGCATCTTTGACCATCATAAGGAGAAATCTCCTCCGATTCTGCGTTTGCATGTGTGTGTGTGCGGGAGGCCTTATGGTAGTCTCATTTTTAAAAGCATTGCGAATTGACTTTAAAAATATCCCTCTATTTTGATTTTAAAGTTAAATAAACTGTTTTGAGTTCTCACACCAGTCACATGACTGACTCGGAGTTTATTGTTTTCCTTCCTAAACTCTGGGTGCCCACCAATTTCCACACGGGCAGTCAAGAGTTAGGTTTATCAGGATATTCTGGATATTCAGGAGTTGCTGGAGGCAAGCTAGATGGCATGGCGTATTACTAGTATATAGTATTTCTTTTTCCGTTGTTGTTGTTGTTTGTTGTTGTACACTCTGATGATATGATGTAATGAAATGAAATGTAATGTAATAACTGATATAGTTCTTTGTTTAAAAATTATTCATTTATCTATTATATGTTGTTCCGCTGCGATTGTGAGATTCTGATGTTGTTCTGTTGTTTTCTCTGTTTTTGTCCCGTTCTATTTTCTATTCTCTTTTTTCTTTTCCCTCTATTTCCAATCTTCTCTCTCTTCTTCTACCTTTTTCTTTTCTTTTTGAAACCCTAACTATTCGGTTTTTCGGCAACGAAAAATCGATTTGTTACAGATCTGATCCGGTTGAGAATGAAAGAGGCACAGAGTCGCCAGAAATCCTACGCTGACAACCGTAGGAAGCCTCTCGAGTTCTCGATTGGTGATCTTGTTTTTATTCGTGTTTCTCCTTTGAAGGGGGTTATGCGGTTCAGTATGACTGGGAAATTGGCTCCTCGTTATATAGGACCATTTTCTATTACTGAACGTATTGGCCCTGTGGCTTATAGAGTTTCACTTCCTGCTCATTTATCTGGTATTCATGACGTGTTTCACGTCTCGAAACTTCGAAAGTGTCTTTGGGAATCGGATTTTGTTATTGATTCTCCTGATTTGCTAGAGCTTGAGATCTCACCGGACTTATCTATTGTGCAGCAGCCTATTCGCGTACTTGACACGGAGGTGCGACACCTTCGAAACAAGGACGTGCCGCTCGTTAAAGTTCAATGGTCCGCTAATCCCAATGATTTTACTTGGGAAACCAGAGAATTTATCGAGCGATCTTATCCGGGTTTTCTTTCTTCGCTTTGAAACGGTGAGTATGTCTTTTCGTCTTAAGCTTATTTTCATTTCTTTTGGAGGTTGTATGTATGTACTTGTTACAAGTATCGTCTCTAGGAATTGCGGGGATGCAATTTTGTAAGGAGGGGAGATCTGTAACAACCCGCATATTTAACGATTTTATATTTAAATGTTTAATTTAAATATAGCGTCGTTAGTCAGATTTAGGTCCGAAAAGCTACTTTTTGCAAATGGCCGAATTGGAACTCGAAACCACTTTCATTGATTCCAAAATGGCGTTTGCGATCTTTTTGAGTATAATCTTTGATATGTTTGGAGTTTGTGAATTTTTGCAACTTTTCTATTTGGGTTTTGGGTTTGGGTTCAGCCCATTTGTTAGTTTGAACCCCTAACTCAGCCCTCTCTTCATCCATTCACCCTCATTTCATTTCTTAAGCTTAAGAAAAACTGAAAATGGTGGAAGGGAAAGAGAAATAGAAATTGCAAGCCCTAGTTTCTCCTTTGTAACTTGATTTCTTGCTCCAATATCATAGAGAAGACATTGGTAAGCTCCTCTTTATCTTCTCTATCTCTTCCTCTCTTCAATCTCAGAAATTCCTAAACCTAAATTTAGGAAAAATACTTGTTTTGATCTTAGATTGAAGCTAGTTGAGTAGAAGTGGAGATTAGTTGGTCTTCTCCTTGCAAATTGAACTCCTTCTTCTTTGTTTTGTGACATAAGGTGAGTTTTTGGAACTCACATCTAAGTAATTGCTTTTGCTGAGGTTGGGTATGAATTACTAACCTCTATTCATGTCTATTGCGTTGGATTTGGATCGATTGGTTTCGATATGTTTTGGCCACTTTGGCCTAGGCAAATTATTGCCCAGACCAGGTGACCAGACGTCTGGTAACCAAGCTCAGACGTCTGGTTTGTACCTGGAGTGAAAAATATAAACATGCGGCAGTTGAAAGAAAGTCAGAAACCACTCTCAGACGTCTGACCCTCAATTTAAGACGTTTGAATGGTTTCAGACGTCTGGTTCGCAAAATCAGACGTCTGGTTTGGTTTGCTGGGATTTTCCAGAAGACGAAACCAGATTTCTGAATGCACCATTCAGACGTCTGGAATCCCCTGTTTTGCCTAATTTTCCTATTCTTGGTTGATATTTCATTGGTTATCGATGTTTGTCGACTTGGGTTGTGATTATCATTCACGATTGACCTTGATGACTTGTTTTTGACTTCATTCACGGGTTTTATAAATAATCTCTAAATCGTATTAAAAGCTCCCTTCTCCAAATTGTAAATTCTATTTATAATGCACACACAATTTCGCACTTCGAGCGAAGTGGAAGGAAGATTAAGTGGTTAGGTAAAACACAGACCATGAATCCGTGCGTTTGTCTTCTCGATTAGTCCCCGACCTATTCGATTGATCGTTTTAACCTTCGGGTTTGGTTTACCGATGATATGAGGTGAACTTTGTACTGCTTTGAGTGTGAAATTAACTAACGGGTAGTAAACCGTTTAGTGCGAACGAGTGGTTATGGGACTCACGTTACCACTATTCGGATTCCTTTTTGAGAGTTATGACACATTCCGCCAGTTAGTGGTGTCCAGTACTGGGCCTCCGGACCTTCACCACTATGGTTTGTTGCCTTCGGGTATGTTACCTTCGGGTATGTTGCCTTCGGGCTTGTACCTTCGGGTTTGTGCCTTCGGGTTTGTTGCCCTATAGTATCGCTTTCGATGTTGGTCGTTATGAGCCGCATGGGTGATATTGGGTTGCCCTTTAGTATCGCTTCCGATGTTGGTCGTTATGAGCCGCATGGGTGATATTGGGTTTGGAGTCTTCGGGCTCATGGATCCTTGTTTATACAGTACTGAGCTCGAGCAATTTTATGATGTTTCATTGATATGCATATTCCCTTGGTATCGCCCTTCGGTGTTGGTCTTTTTGAGCCGCATGATGTGTAGCGATTTCCTTGTGGAACTTGTGTTACCTTCATTGGTATTTGTTATTTGCCTTTTTGGCTTGTTTTGGGATATTCCTATCCTTTGTTTCTATGAGTTGCCAATGATATGAGGCCAGTTTTGCTATGTTATGATTCATCTTATGTTGGATGATTGTGTTATCTCCCTTAGAGATATCTGTTATACTTTGTAACCTTGCAGGTTTATTGTTGTTCAGTTTATCTAACTGATTTGTTTAGCTAGACTGGCCCGTATATTTTATACTCGGGTCAGACCGAGATGTTTCAGGTTAGGTACTTTGGACTTAGCTTATTTTTCTTCCACATGGACTACTTCGCTAGCTTCTTTTTGTCATAGCTTTTGTGTAGTCCTGTATTGTTGAAACTCTGATATGTATTCATCTTGACTCGTCTGCATATTGTGGTTGGCTATACCACTTAACATGTATTATTTTGTATACTCTGCTATGTATCGGTATATATGTATATGATGGTTTACTGTTCTGTGATGTTTCCTACATTTGAGTTGTTATATTCTGTTCTGATAGATCCTCCAGCCAACTATGGTTTTGTTTTAAGTATTCATTGGATATGTCGATCGGTTTGGTGTGATTATTGTCGATGTATTTAATAGATAGTTAAAGCAAGACTGTAGATGGTCGCTCCTATCCAGCCTTATTCTCCGTGTTAGCAGACGGTTTTATCTATTAATACTCTTTGCTAGCGTGGGTATAGAGGTGGGGCGTCACAGCAGATGTTTCCTGGAGGATTCAGGCGTAACCTTTATGTATCTACGATCCATGGTTGGACAAATGATTTGGTTGATTTGTTTGGATTGTACTTTCCATATCGGTTTTGGAAGGTTTTTCAAGTATTTTCGCTAGGTGTTGAAACAAGTCTACTAAGTGCTTAAAGTATTCTAGCTTTGCGCCTGATCAACGCATGGCCAGAGTCTGCAAGAACGATGATAAACTTGTTGAGACATCGAGTTATAGAAGTATTTTCGAAAGGAAAATTTGTTTCGATATAAAGGTATTTTATTATAATGGTATTTCCAACAAAGAAATTTTGTATTGGATTAATTATTCGTGCCCGATACTATTCTTTTGAATCTACCTTATCTGCTCAGTTTATTTATTCACCTATATTTTATTTTTCTGAATCTACCTTCTTTTCCTTATTGACTATATCCTTTTTAAATATTGTTTATATATATACTACATTGTTTAATAGAAAATTTTAGTATTATAAATATTTTAGAAGTTATTAATTAAATAAAACATATTTAAAGTAAATGATTATTGATTTATTAATAATATTTGAAAATTATCTTGAGATAAAATTTATAAACTTATGAATATGGATTAATGTTTTCAATAGCTTCTTTGAAAATATAAGTAATGATGTAAATAATTGTTTTCAAATAGTTTTCATATATTTATAAAGGTGTTATTTAAACATATAAATGATATTTGTAGTGGAAGCAGGAAATTTTACAATTGGGTTTTGAAAAGTATGAATATTTCAGGTAAAATTTATATAGTTTCAAATTAATTGTTAATTTTAACTTTCAATCTACTATTATTTCTGGTTGTTCTATTTTCCTACTTCCTTTTCGGGGACGAAAAGTTTTGAATGGGAGAGAGTGTAATGACCCGTATTTTTTGAAACGAAGAAAATTCAAATTTTAGAATTTAATACAGTAAGAAATTAAAAATTTATGATTTTAAATAAAATTTACTTTGAATTATAACATCTTATTTTGATTTAATAAAGTGACAACTATTTTATGTGATTTCAAACGTATGGTTTAATAAAAGTTTATTTGGATAGATTTAATATTATGTAAAGCATGAAATCAATTTATAATTAACTACAATTGGGTTTTAGTTGTAAATTAACTTCTAATCTATTTGTAAACAATAAACGTATAATTATGTATTCAGATTTATTTAAATTTTAGTCTTGATTTTCTTTCATCTTACATATCAACCTATTGAAATTAATTTGTTAATAAAATTTAGTATAATTGGATTGTATATAAAAGGAAAGAAGTATAAATTTTAATTTAATAAGACTAAATTAGTTAAACGATTCAGGAATTGAGGAGACAAAGTTGAATTAGTTGAAATTGTATTTAATTAAGAACTCTACTAAATTTAATCGAATTTAAACTATTGAAGTTTGGTGAAATATCAATAATAATAAAATATAAATATAAATTTTGTTGTTTGTATGTCATTGGTACTATTTAAGCAAGTTAATTTATAACTCTTATATGTAAACAACAATTCTACAAATGTATTTAAGTTACTGTTAAAAAAAATCAATTTTTTTAATTATCTTATGTAAACAACAATTCTATAAATGTATTTAAGTTATTGTAAAAAGAATCCAATTGTTTTAATTATCTTATGTGTAAACAACAATTCTATAAATGTATTTAAGTTGCTGTAAAAAGAGTCAATTGTTTTAATTATCTATCCATTAATTATGTTCCATTTTAAATTATAATGTTGAAATTTATTGCCATTAATTTAACTTGGGATCTTTGAATAAAAGGGAAAGAGAATTTAACTGAAATTAATGATGTTTAATGAAAGAAATGTACGTTCGTTAGGATCCGCTTTAAAGTGTAATTTTGAAATTTATTACAATTATGTCGATTTGGAATCTTTCAATATTAAAAAGGACAAAAAAGAAATAGATTAATTGTAATTAATGGATTTAACGAAAGAAACATACGTTATTGTTAAAATAAAAAGGATGTATTAATGAAAACAAAATGAATGTTACTGTTTTTAAAGCAAGCGTAATTTTATAAAAGAGAAAAATTGAATATTGAGGAAACATTTTATGGTCATTAAATAGTAGTCTTTGACAGTATAGAGGTATAATGCTAATCATAAAATTTAGAATAAATTAAATATTTTATATTCATGATTGTGCACTGAGAAAAACGCCGGCTTTGATTTGAATTTGGAATCATGGTTCATCTTTTATTTTATGTAGTGGTGGTCCCCATTACCTTGGTTGGTGTGTTTAATTTTTTTTATTGTATGTTAATAAAACTTTTAAATAGGCGTAAATTTGAGTTGATTTGGGATTAACTAAATTAATTGAATTAAAATATACTTCCTTTTTGGACTAATGTGGCATTATATTCATTTTGAAGTATGAAAGGTGATGTTCATCACGAATTCATATTCATGCACATTTCATATTCTATTGCTTTTTTTCTAACTACTATCTCATTCATATTTTTTTGCCTTGTTCACTTTCACATTTCAAATATCTAAAAAAACCTCTCTCTTTATTTCATAAAACTTTCATTTATCCCCTATATATTCATTTTCCATTCTTATTATTAAATATACATTCTTCCACCTACTTTTATTAGGCCTAATTCTTATATACCTCTTGTATTTGCATCTAAGCATTTATTATTGCATGTTACAACTTTTAGTATTCATTTTTTTCATAACTTCTGCCTACACTAATTCATCTATTAACAATTCATATTTAATGAACACGCATCATTCGTGCTAGCATGTTCATGTTTATATTTATTTAACACATAACCACATCATTTCTTTGGAAAGATTACTCTATTTTTATAATCTTTTGTTACCTCCCCCTTTCAAAAACTATATTGCTCCTCCAATTTTATTTCTTCTCATGCTTGTTATTTTGTCTCTTTCTTCCAACATTTATTCCTTCTGCATGCTTTAAACAAAAAGAATACGCATGGGTGCCTAATTTAGTGTTTTTCCAATCCTTCCCCTAGGAATTTGGTAATATGAGCCAATAAATGTTTTATTTTATATATTTTCTTATTAAATTTGTATATATATATATATAACATGAATTTGAGTTTCAAATCATCTTTTACTTTGTGTAACGTTACATTGGTTGTTGTATTCAAATTTATTTATTATATGTCAATTTTGTTTAAAACGGTTGTATAAAAAGTATATTTGGTGCTATTATATTTAATTGAGTGGAACATGCAATTAATTAAATCCTAAGTGGTCCCTTCTTTCCCTTATTACTCAATACACCTGCAACTATTTCCATATTTTGGTTTTATTGCTTTCTTTTATTAAATACATGCCTCTTTTGGTTTTCCACATACGTACAGATTGTTTCTCATTACTCTATTTGAAGCTTTCTGCTCACACTTTCTCCTTCTTCCTCATAAATACATAAACTTCAAAATTCCTAAATCCACAAATCCACAAATTCCCAAACTTCAAGCTCCATCCCTTCTCTCTTCAAATGCCAAACTGCATCACTCCTCTATTACTTCATCTCTCTAAAAAAGAAGAAGAAGAAAACTCAGTTTGTTCGACTTACATTGTCATGATTTGCTTTGCTATTGGATTGTTGCTATGGACAGGATTGGTTAGCTTGTCGTGTTTGGATTTCATCTAGAATCTATCAATTTGTGTTGTCAAAAACTCTCTAACCTCAAAAGGTGAGCAGTCACTCACGATTAACATTTTTATTGTTAGGTAAATAACATTGATTGAAATGTTTGCTGTAGATATGAATATGTGATATATGTTGTTATGTTCCCTTGAACTTGTATTATAACATTCACATGCACATGTTGTTTTATATGTCACAAATAATATATTATGTTGATTTGATTGATTTCCACATATGTATGTTAAATATGTCACATACGAGATGTAAAAAAAATGTATTATGTTAGAAATTTTTTGTGTGCCTTGTATTGAAATACGTCACATATGCTTTGTTACAAGAATGAGTTAGTTAATAAAATCATATGTTATACATAATATGTTAATAATATGTCACCTATGCTATGTGTAAATGATGTGTTACGTTTGGGAAAAATGAGATGCCATGTTATTTCACCTTGCAAGTTCCTTGTATATATGTTGTGTTATATGTTTATATGTTATGTTAGTGTATGACATGTCAGAATTTGAAATATTCACTTATGTTGTTTACAATATGTGACACATGTGATATGTTAGTTATGCATGTGTATATAATAAGTTGTTAATTATGCACGCTTGTTGATCAGTGACATATTATGTTACGTATGTTATTATTGTTCTCACACTTCAAGTTCTCTTTAACAAAATCACTTTGGATTGAAATGATGTATATCCATATAAAACAACTTTGGGTTAAATAAATTGATTTAGAAATAAAATTGGAATATTTTAAGTTTGAATTTATGTTTGAACTTAAAATTATGAAATTCAAATTTAATCAATTTTTTGTGTTGGATTTAAACTTGTTTGATTTATAACTTAATAGCTTTAAGAGAAGAATTGAAATCTGAAGTTAGATTTAATAATAAATCGATTGGAAATGAACATAAAGTCGGTATTTGAACTAAACCGATTTATAGTGTGAAAGATGATGTTTATTTAAACCTAAGTATTTCACTTATTGAGTTATCTGTACATTTCACTTGAGTTTACCTACTTACATAAGAATGTTAGTCCTGACTCGAGTGTTTTTGTTTTATTTTACGCTCGGGTCAGACCGAGTATTTCAGCTTAGCGAAGATACTTATTTCTGAAGACGAAGACGGAGTCGAGGACTGTATCTACTATTATTATAGCAATTGTTTATTCTGCCTGAAAAAAGTGTCAATTCTGATTTTATTGAAAATAGTTTCATGAACTATTTATGTATTTATTTTTTTGTATTATATTTCATCCTTCCGCTGCGAGATTCTGTGTTTTATTTTTCCTCCTTTTCTTTTATTTTCTTATTTACCCCATTAATAATCCTCCCTTTTGAATGGTTTGAATTAGACATGTGTAATTTGTTGTCGATTTAAACCGTCCAAAAATGTGGGTCGTTACATGTAGCCTACACTTATGGATTGCATAGGATCAAGTCAGAAGTAAGACAAGGGGCTATCGAATATTTTCGAGAGCATTAGTAGAGGAGAGTGGTCGAGTCATTTGAGGCGTTATAATGTTGACTTGAAAGGGTGGTTAGAAGAGATGGTAGATTATTTGTTCCTCTCATTATGGATTTGATTGACATGGCACCTTACCAGGTTTCGTAGCTTGTTCGGTCAATTCAAAAACATGAGAGAGAGTGAAGTGAACAAGCCACATTGTTGGTTATGGTCTTATCTCCATTCTCTATCACTTCACCATACTTCTCCCTCATGCCACACATGTACACTTTGCCCATTCCTTGAACTTGCACACATTCTTTTGTTTACTTCGTCATTTGGTAAATATGATTTCATATATGCACGAGCGTGAGTAAGGGGAGACACGTTCATTTTTATATTCAGTTATATGCAAAATAAGAGATACACAACAAGAAGTTTACATTTTCGTTTTTCAAAACCAAAACACACATTCACTTGGGAAGTGGCAATACACACATGGATATTGGGAAGAACATATGCATTCATTCACTAGCTCATGCATGAAGAGTAGAGAAGGACATGTACAGGCATGGAAGTGAACATGTATGGAGATGTTATGGAGCATACAGTGTATGAAATAGGGAGAAGAA
The DNA here is from genome assembly GCA_030765085.1 of Allium cepa. Lineage (NCBI taxonomy): Eukaryota > Viridiplantae > Streptophyta > Magnoliopsida > Asparagales > Amaryllidaceae > Allium > Allium cepa. The sequence goes on from CM060933.1 coordinate 32,727,478, forward strand.
AGTGGAAATAGACATGAAGTTGCATGCATTTGGACAAGGAGGGAAGTGTCAGGGGAGGATGCATGCATTGCAAGCATGTTCAGGTGTTTGAATGTGAAGGAAAGGAGGAATACGCATGTGCTTAGTCAGGTCGTGGGCTTTGCGTTTGCTTTGGGTGAGATTTCAAATAAAGTTAGATTTATATAAGTTTAATTAAGTTAGTTTATTTAATTTAAATTAGAATAGTTTAGGTAAATTAATCTAGAAGATGGGTACGATAGCTTTTAGGTAAGATGTTAATTTACTTTATTTTTACATTAAGTTTAGTTTAATTAGGTTGGCTGATGGGAGCAATTCTATGCTTTCGGGTTTAGTAGGAAGTTTGTAGGCTTTACGGCCGTGCATTTTGGCTGGGGTGAGGATGGTTTAAATAACTTAGTTTGTTAACATTAGCTATTAAATTTAGTTATATTTTCTTATTAAATAAGCTTAACATTAAAAAGATTTATCTCACCCATACGAAGTTCGTTTAACAAATGGTCTTTGACACTAGATTCATACGAACTAGTACAACACATTAATAAAAGTATTGACGCATTTGGTGAAGAATAATATATTGATGAAGTATTAGTTATTAAATATCTATTTTTTTTAGGTCCAAATTGAACGCGATGAGTTGCATACAATCGTATCAGTGAATACTACAATATGGAATTGGTTTGGTAGAGATTGGAGCTAGTAGAAATTTAGGTTAAAATTTACTGGCTGTTCGATTCTAATCCAAATTGGAACGCCTCGAAAACAACTGGAATAATGGTGAGTTAAACTCGCCTTTTTTTAGTTAGTATGATATATAGTTGATAAAAATTGTTGATTAGATATTTCAATGATTTACTATTTTATTAGTTGGTTTGGATATATTCCTGCCCCTGGAGCAAATGAGACCGTATTACATTCCCACGTAAGAGCATATGACCCTTTGTATACGATCCCGCGACGAAGATGTTGATTTATATTATTTGATTATATATTATATGTGATGCAGAAGGACGAGTTGGAGGGATCCAACAGGATTTCTCACCACTGTTGATTTTATTCACGTACATATGAGCTGTGATGCAGGGGGATAGATTGGAGGGACCTAATGGGATTCCTTGCTATTATTGAATTGTTTCAATAATATTCCTTTTATATGAATTATTGAATAATAAAACTGATTTTTGGCACTATGGGTATGACATTGTTATATGTTAAAAAAGTTAAACCCAGTAGCGATAAGAAATCAATATCGAATTGGTTAAGCGTAAGGTAGCTGTTGGCATTGAATTAGTATTTTAAAAATACCATAAATTACCATTTGAGTTGGAATTGGTTTTTGAGGCAGGAAATGATTTTGAATCCTAAATTGAGTTTCAGATATACTTTAAAAAAAAGATTATTTATTTATATTTAATATTGTTTAAAGTTATATATGTATATTTAATATTGTTTTAAAGTTATTTATTTATATTTAATATTGTTTTAAGGTTATTTATAAATATGCTAAATTTGTAAAAGTTATTTATCTTAAATAATCGATACGGTTTGAAATTAATAATTATGGTTTATTAAAAATGGTTTGGAAATTTATTATTATTCTTTATAATAATGGAAAATATTTATTATTATTGTTAGTTAATAATGTTTCGAAATTATTTATTATTATTTTTAGACGTTTTAAAGCTAATAAGTATTATTATTTATCTACAATGTATTGCTAATAATTACAATTATATAATAGTGCTTTTAAGGTAAAAGATGCCTCCGAGACCCATAAATAAAGTTTATAAACGGATTTGGGTTTTAGAAGAAGAGTTATAAAATGGTTTGAAGACTTAAGGGAAGAATATTTACAAGGTGAAAGGCTTTATAAATGGCTAAGTATTTATAAACGAGTTTAAGAAATGGATTTATAAATTTATAAGGAGTTTTATAAATGATTTTATGGATTTATAAAGGGTTTATAAATGATTTAAGAAGTGTGCAAAAAGAATTTATAATTGATTGAAATTTATAAAAGGGATTATAAATGATTTTCGTAGATTTATAAAATGGTTTATAAATGGTTATAAAGAATTATAAGGAGTTCTAAACGATTTTAGAATCGAATAAAAAGAAAATCTTTCTCGGTTTTGTAAATATGCTTAGACCATCGAGATAAGCATATGAGTATGTTTTCTAAATTGCAAGGTGTAATGTGTATGAATATACTTATACTGTTGAGATAGGTATATGATTACATTTTCTAATTTATGAGGTGTAATGTGTGTGAATATACTTATACCGTTGAGATAAGTATATGAATATTTTCTAAGTGTTGAAAATATAGGAATTTGTGGATATACCTTTGTAAAAGTATTTTCATACAAGTAATTTATAAAGTGATATAATTAATAAAAATTTTACTAAAGGAGGCTAAGGGTTGCGTATATGCTTAATCAATGTTGGTTTACCCTATGGAATATATCCCCGATTTGAATGTTTGTTTGTTGATAATTAAATAACTGACTATCTAAATCTTGGCCTAAATATGTAATCCTTCTTAATTTTGATGGTATGGAAATATTCCCTACTTAATACAAAAGGGTTTCAACTCTGGAAATATCTAGAAGAAACACGAGAATTATATGGTATTAATATAGTCGATGGTGCCATACTATACATATAAACTCATTTTGTTCTTCTAGGACAAATGATAAGGAGATCCGTCCACCTAAATGGTTAGGGGGTAATCCCCGCTTTTGTGTGTTGTATGATTATTTCCTGAAGAATCGGTATTAAGCATGATAAAAAATTGACGACTGGTTTTGGAGCGCCAGCTAAGCAGTAGAGTGTACTCGTAAGAGATGATTCGAAAACCATAGCCACTCTGAAACCATATACGGTGGTATGGAGGAGTTTCAAGATATATTGATATGTTGGAATTCATGTGTGGTTTCGAGACCCGTTGGGGTATGAAAATCCATATGGGATTCCCTCATCTATTTTGGTGGCGGCGTGTTAGCTCGAACGTTGGATGTTGCCTCATCAACGGTAATGACTAAAACAAAAGATAGGAGGCATGGCCAGTAGGGTTGGCAAACCCATGTGGTGCCATCGGCTCCACCAAGACATTACTTATAATTGTTATGCATGCAAGGGGTGATGCATTCGATCTTAGCGAGACCTGCTATGCTTTTCCTATGGTACATCACTAGAGATGAATGCCGCTTTGAAAGGATATCTTCGATCCTTACGCAAGAGGACCGTTCTCGAAATATTGAGGGCACCTGCATGGAATCCTACACAATTAGCGAATGTGCCTTATTGATTTTTGATTATATACCTAGTGTTGTTGTGACATACACTTATGAACATCACAGCTACTTGGTTATTATTATTTTCACCTTAGATATTATTATTATATCAATGGATTTTTTATAAAAAAGGTTTTAGTTATCGTAAGGTAACAACCATCTATGTTTATGTGCGGCGTGATCTTACCAGATACTTTTGATCTCAAAGATTTTTACTAGTTTAAAATCCAATTGGGTGTGTTTTCTCATGTTGGTTTTCTAGACCGACTCGGGTGTTATTTCATTATTATGTTCGGGTCAGACCGAGCATATTACAGATTAGTTTGGATGCTTTGGAGCTTTAAGAGACAAGCTGGAGGCCAGAGACGTATTCACATATATGGTTATATTTTCACTACAATTATGTTGTATTTATATCCAATTGTAAGGATATGATGTTATAACTATCTAGGATGAAATATGTTAGTACACTCTTGTAACATCCTGCCCTTATGAGCAATTTAAGTTGACAATAAGCCACACATGTCGAACTCAGATCATTCAAAATGACGGGTTGTTTTTAAAATTTTGGGGTAAAATAAAATCATATCACAAAATTCGCAGATCACAAGCACAGAGGATTAAATATTCAGCAAATAAATAAGCTAGAATAACCAAAGTTTCAAATCAGGTACAGAACAGAGTTTAAACAAGTACAACAGATATCCAGGTACATAAAGATCTCTAATACAAACCAAATGATATAGGTTCAGAATGAAACAGAAACTCAGAACTAAGAAAAGAACTTCAGGTAGAGCTCCAGCACCTTGTCTTCAAGAATAATTCCTCTAAGCTGCAAACTCAGGCTGACCCGAGTGAAAACAAAACAAACACCCGAGTCAGGACTAACATTCTCATCTAAGTGAATAACTCGAGTGAAACATCTACTGAAAGTACAAATAACTTAAAGGATGTTGGGATCGTCATCCTTTAAGGATCCGTTAAACCAGTAATATACGCTATATACAGTAATGTCTAATCAGTAAAGTATAATCATATAGAAAATAGCGTTAAGGGGATGGTGAACCTTAACGCGGTCGGATCTTTAAAAATCAAACTCGTAATGGGCTCGCTATAAGGAGATGACACGGCACGCGAGGCAATGCCAGGGTGGATACACTGTTCGCACTCCCAGACCGGTGGTGACGGCAAGCCAGCAGCTTCCGCCCACCTCGAACAATACTCCAATCAAAAGTGGCGCCACCAAATCGAATCACACAAGTAATAGAATGGTTTCCGAAGAAGCATGCTCGATAAAAGGGTGCGACCCTTTGTGTAGCCCGGTATAGCTCCTGTTTTAGTCCTTTATGCCAACTCATGGGAGTTGGGTCCACGTAATATACCACGAGAACGTCGCCACCATCCTACTTCATTCTGGAATCTCCACCGCGTACACAGTTGTTAAAGTGGTTTTCGGTACTGGCCGGCAATAAGACAATATCCGATCCCGGTCTCTTTAACAACCAATCGTTATATTTTTCACACCGTGGTTGGTTTTATAAAAATCGATTTACAATTTCAATCATTTACAAAATATATATGACTCCGATTCCTCGGTTTTGAATTATGCGTTTATGGTTTATCAAATTTCCATTTTTAAATCTTCCAAAATTTTCATGTATCTATATAAATATAAAGTTTTAAGAAGCTTTTGAAAAATAAAATATAATTTTATAAAATAATGATTAAGTAGGTTTCAAATTTGTCACTTATAAAGTTTAAACTTACCATCATATTAAGTCCCAACAATATTTAGAAGTTTTGGTTTCAATACTTATCGACCATATAAATTCCAAAATCAAATTTTTCTCAACCACGGTGTCTGTATATAAGTTTTCTAACCTATAGTCAAGTGATACGGATGTGTATCATTTCAATCCGTGAAAATTTTATACCTACGGGTATATATCATTTCAACCCGCGAATCACAACAAGGTTTTGAAATATTCGGGTTTATCCTTCCAACCCGAAGGAGATTTCTAACTATCAAGGACTTCAAAAATAATAATAATAATAATAATAATATTCGGGGATTAAACATAACAAGGAATAAATCAGATGCTACTAACTAACAGTGCATGAAGTGATGCTACATAAATGATACTACATGAAATGATTCTACGTGACATGACATGAATTATTCGATGACAATGATGCATTTAGCATTAAATCTACATGCATGCCTACAATACGGAAAACAGTTCAGTTGTTATTTCATCAAAATAAATTCACTTATTAATCGAATTACAGTCGTGGGTGATTACTCACCTTTTGTCGGACAGAGATGTTTGATAGCAGAAGCGACGGAGAGCACAGACCAGACGGTGCACAGATAACTACTACGTTATTGGGTTCCGACTGCGACAAACGTAAATAAAACCATAAATTAACATTTACGTCGCTATATAATTCCCAAAAAGAAAGAAAAAGAAAAAGAAAAGAAAAAGAAAAAGAAAAAATAAAATAAAATAAAATAAATAAATATATATATTGGGTTGTCGCTACAATGTCAGCTTATATATACGGACTACGTATATACAAGTTAAACATTGCATGCTCACCGTTGTTTATTAATATTAAAATTTCTCTACTCTTTTTTTTTCTTCTTCTATTTATTTATTTATTTATTTTTATTTTTTATAAATAGTACAAAATAACTCATATAACATCCGAGGTCATGTCGACTCTACACCAAACAGCAAGGAAAATGCACAAACCAGATCTAATATGAGTTTTGCCCCAACACGAGGAAACAGCACACAACAAAAATAAAGTTTTCACAAACTAAACTTATTACCTGCCTGAATTTTTTTTTTTATAACTCAACTCAAAAGTGAAATTTTCTAGCGCAGAGGAATATTTAGCAAACACACATCTGGGACATGGACTCATTATAACAAAAGAGTACAGTTATCTTTTTATATTTATTGATTTAATTCTTCTCCTTTTTTTATTTTTCCCATCTTGTTCAAACTGTATATAGACAACTTAGTAAAAAAAAAAATTTTTTCAATCTCAGTGACAAATCTTGTTTAGCCTACACCCACCTATGCGTACATGTTTTAAAAACTTACTGGAACTGAGAGAATGGAAAACTATCACCACCTAATACTCTCTTGATCTTGCAACATACACTCTACAGGTGTGGCATATATGTAAGTTATCACCTCACCCCTTTTGTTTTTGTCTCTTTTTTTTTATACAAACGCACGTTACAAAAAAATGAAAAGAAAAAAAATAAACTCACTGAAACAAATAATTTACACTTCCTATCCAATAGATTATGCACCTATATGCTACAGGTGCAAACGTTATCACATTCACCTCTCTTTGTTTTATTTTTTTTTTATTTGTATAACTCACGCAACGTCAGTGGAAACAAGAACCTAGCAACAAAAATAAATAAATACAATCAACCATCAACAAAAACGCATAGGCTTTAGGCATGCAGGCTCGGCACAATTCCACCTTCATATTTTTTTATTTTTTTATTTTTTTTATAAGAAAACGCAAAAAAAAAAACACGCAACTGAAAAAACAAACAAAGGTTATTTTGCTCGGCACTCATTGGATGCGTGAGTCAAGGCAGTCAGGAATTTGATGATTAAGCGGGCGAGGTGCTGTATTTGGTCACTGCCATTGGGGATGATGGTGGAAGAGCTGTCATGGGTGGGGTGTCGGCCTTGGTGGTGACCGAGTATGGTGGCTCTGGTGTAAGTTACAGAGGAGGCTCGGTTATAGTCTGGTTGGAGGTGGAGATGATGTGGAGGTGGATGATGATGTGGAGCAAGTGCAGACAACGTGTGTGTGGCCGAACAAATAAGAAGAGAGGAAGGTGGAGGAAAATAAGAAAAAAAAAAGAAAAAAGGGAAGAAGAAGAAAAATGGATAACTTACAGTGATTTCTTTGTTGCAGAAAAAGTGAAGAGGTAAAACATGGGGAGAGGAGAAGTGATGGAGCCTATATAGTTGAAAGATATATAATGTAACCGATTGATATTTTAGGACTTACCATAAATTGTGTACGTACCCATTAATTCATGTAACGTACCTATTTAATTTTTAGGCTACAGCTGTTAAACAGCGTACAGGAATTTAGATTGGAATCCTAATCAATAAATTTCAATTTATGACGGCAGTTAATAAATTTATATACGGACCCATTATATACATACAAAACAGCGCGTAACTTTCACATTGGACATCCAAATTCAGCAAATAAGATATCGTTGCGCTCGCCTTGTCAGCACGAATTTAATAATAAAAGAAAAGTCATGTTTGTTCTTTCAAATAAATATTCATTTTACGTAGCTTGCGGTCGCTGATACCGCTAATTGGACCATATAAAACAAATTTTATTGCGTTAACGTTACCAGAAATCTTCAACAGACGTTACTTTATTTTTATCATAATTTCTCTTAATATTACAACATATAAAACGACATTCCAAAATAAAAGTTTATGCAACTAATTTCCAAAATATGTTACCCCCAAATTTAATAGGCTATTTTATTTAAAAGTTCTTTTATTCCAACAATTTAGATATTTACCACAAATGCTTACGTTATCAAAATTTTAGTTTCAATTTGTCGTTAATTTACGCATGAATCCAATTTAATTTGTAGTAAATTCCTCGGGTCGTTACACTCTTCCCCACTCAAAACTTTTTCGTCCCCGAAAAGAACAAAGCAAAAAAGGAAAGTGTATCAAAGGAAGAATCGAATCAAAATAGAGAAGATTATAATAACATACCTATTCAAACAGTTCGGGATTTGAAGCACGGATACTGTCCTCAGTTTCCCAAGTGCAGTCACGATCATCATTGCTCCATTGGATTTTCACAAGGTTAACAGATTTTCTCCTGAGTTGCTTCGTGTCCTTATCGACAGTACGAAGTGGCTTCCTCTCTACGGTTAGATTGGGTTCAACATCGAGATTCTCTAGCAATGCAGGTTGGACATGCAGCGATGGATCGTGAAGATATCTACGAAGATGAGATATATGAAACACGTTGTGAACCTTAGCAAGTTTCTCAGGTAAATCCAAACGGTAAGCTAAAGAACCAACTCTTTCAAGGATGCGGAAAGGGCCTATGAACCTGGGAGCTAGCTTCCCTTTCCGACCGAATCGGATGACGTTCTAAAGCGGTGAAATCTTGAGAAACACTTGATCTCCTACGGCAAACTCCAACTTCCTTCTTCTCCTATCCGCGTATTTCTTCTGCCTATCTTGGGCAATTCTCATTTTCGTTCGAATATCCTCGACCTTCTTGGAAGCTTCAAGAATCAAGTCGGGCCCAAGAACTAATCGATCACCCGATCCAATCCAACTTGATGGGGATTTGCACGGTCGTCCGTACAGAGCGGCAGAAGGGGATGTTTTGATACTAGCCTAAATTCAAGGATAGAAAATTACCGAATTATATTTCAAATAAGCTGAAATTTGAATTAGATCATACCTGATAACTATTATTGTAAGTGAACTCAACGAGATGAAGATGGTCTTCCCAAGAACCACCATAGTCAAGAATGCAAGCACGAAGAAGGTCTTCTAGAATCTGATTCACCCTCTCTGTTTGTCCATCGGTCTGAGGGTGATAGGCGGTGCTCAGATTCAGTCGTGTACCTAGAGTTTCTTGGAATGCTTTCCAAAACTTGCTGGTAAAGATTGGGTCTCGATCACACACAATACTGACTGGAACTCCATGCAATCTGACGATTTCCTTCATATAAATCTCGGCTAGACTCGAAGCGGTACGGTTCGACTTGACCGGAATAAAGTGAGCAGATTTAGTCAATCGATCCACTATAACCCAAATGCTCTCATTTCCCTTTCTCGTCCGAGGTAGTCCATCGATAAAGTCCATCGAAACTTGCTCCCACTTCCAGTTGGGTATCTCAAGAGGTTGCAATAATCCAGCGGTTCTCTGGTGATCAGCCTTAACCTGTTGACACGTGGCACATCTACTAATGAAAGAAGAAATATCATGCTTCATACCATTCCACCAGTATAGCCTCTTCATATCGTGGTACATTTTCGAAACTCCAGGATGGATTGAGAGTCTCGATTGATGGTTCTCCTTGAGTACCTCTTGTCTTAAATTGTCGACATCCGGGACACAAATTCTATCTTTAATTCTTAAAATCCCATCTTTGTCGATCTGTGCATCCATTTCACTTTGATTATCACCCTTCCTCTTGCGAACATTCGCCTTCATTTTTACCAACATCGGGTCTTCGTTCTGCTTAGCCGCTATGCGGTCCATAAGGGATGGTGAAACCATAATCACACAAAGTATCGACTTCTTCCTACTCAGAGCGTCGGCAACAACATTTGCTTTCCCGGGAGTATAGTTGATGTCCAGGTCATAGGCTGCTAAGAATTCGAGCCATCTCACTTGTCTCTGATTCAAATCTTTCTGGTTAAAAATATGTTTCAATGATTTATGGTCCGTAAAGAGTTCGAACTTAGTCCCCAAAAGATGATGCCTCCACAACTTCAAGGCAAATACTACCGCAAGTAATTCCAAATCATGGGCTGCATAATTCACTTCGTGGGTCTTCAACTGTCGGCTAGCATAGGCGATCACTCTTCCATCTTGCATCAACACGGCTCCCAATCCTTCTCGGCTTGCGTCAGTAAATACCGTAAATCCCTCACTCCCATTTGGGACGGTAAGAACTGGGACAGACGTTAACTTGTCTTTTAACTCTTTGAATGCAGCCTTACACTTATCACTCCAGACAAATCTAACATTCTTTCGAGTCAGGGCCGTAAGCGGAGCAGCAATATTAGCGAAGTTTTCTATGAATCTCCGATAGTAACCAGCTAAGCCTAAGAAACTTCGGATGTCGGTAGGAGTCTTAGGGTCCTTCCAATCATTGATAGCAGTGACCTTAAGTGGATCAACGGAAACTCCATTTTCTGAAACAATGTGTCCAAGAAATCGGACTTCGTCCCTCCAGAAATGGCACTTAGAGAATTTTGCCTTCAGTTGATGTTTCCTAAGTGTTTCAAGAACATAAGTTAAGTGTGTCTCATGTTCCTGTTCGGATTTTGAGAAGACGAGAATATCATCCACGAAAACCAGCACAAATTTATTAAGGACATCACGGAAAACACGATTCATGAGATCAACGAAGTAAGCGGGTGCATTTATTAGTCCAAAAGGCATGACCAACCATTCATAAAATCCATTCTCTGCCCGGAAAGCTGTCTTGGGAATGTTCTCTTCAGCTATGCGGAGTTGGTGAAAACCGGTAGCAAGATCAAGTTGGGAGAATACTTTAGCTCCATAGAGTTGATCGAACATATCATTAATGCGTGGCATAGGGTATCTGTTTTTGAGAGTAAGTTTGTTCAGTTCCCTATAATCTACACACATCCTCAAGGAACCATCAGACTTAGTGACAAATACTACGGCTGCTCCCCATTCAGAATAGCTTGGCCTGATCAAGCCCTTTGAAAATAAGTCTTCGATTTGGCATTTTAACTCTGCCCTTTCTTTCGGGGCCATCCTTCGTGGAGGAAGGACTACAGGTCGGGCTCTAGGAATTAGGTCGATACGGAACTCTATTTCCCATGGAGGAGGAAGAGAAGAAACTTCGCCAAATACATCGGGAAAATTCTTAACAATAGGAGTGGAATTAAACTCATTAGAATGAGCATCAAGCGAAAAGATGAAACTGCCTGCAAAATCTTGAGGCATTTGACCTTCAATAATTAAGGGATCACCCTCATCATCAACTAAGGAAACAATCCGCTCCTTATAAGAAATATGAGCGCTGTATTTTCTCAGCCAGTCGCTTCCAAGTAAAATATCGAATGCATCGAACCAAAGGACATAAAAATTTCCAATGAAAAGATGTAAGCCATAAATGAGTTTCACGCCTTTACAGACCATTTTAAGATTGGCGGGACCGCCAATGGGATTTGATACGCAAAGTGACTCAGATGAATATTCGGGTTTTAATAAGTGCTTGAGTTTATCGCATAAATTTGTGGAAATAAAACTATGGGAAGCTCCGGTATCAAATAAAACACGTACAGGATAAGAATATAGAGTGAAGGTGCAACGGAGTGTACCTTGAGCATCATCAGTTGTCGGGTCGGAAGAAGTCATAGCGAAAACTCCAGAAGTCTTTCCTTTTTGCTGAGTGGGACAACTGTTTTTGAAGTGACCTGGTTGCAAGCAGATGTGGCAAAGGTTGTTTCTGGTTGCTTGGGATGGAGGAGGAATAGCAGCTCCGGTCGGAAAAGGACAACTATTCGAGTAATGGCCCTTTTTGTTACATTTGAAGCATGTGATATGGGAGATGTCGATAGCCTGTTTCTGTGGAGTAAAACCAATGCCTTGAGAAATTTGCCACTTCTTCTTCTGTTGCTGAAACTTATCCTTCTTCTTCATTGGACTAGTAGCAGTTTTAAGCGAACTCTGAGTAGAGGCAGCCTGTTTACCCTTACAAGTTGGGTTCTCAAATCGGGTGGCCATGTCTACCAAGCTAGTGAAAGTCCTATGTACATTCTGTATCAATCGGTCGTAGAACTCAGGACGTGCTCCATTGACAAACTTTTCGTTCTTCTTAAGCGGGGTGTCTATCAAACTGGGGCCATACTTAGACAACTCATTGAATTTCCTTTCGTATTCTGCGAACGTCATATTGCCTTGTTCCAGGTCCATGAAAGCTCGATAAAGACTTGATTTCCCCGCTTCGGGCACCCATTTGGTGATAAAGGCATCCCTAGGGAAACTCAAGTTTAAGCTAGATTCAAGATAGGTGTGAAAAATAGAAAAGGATAAAGATCGAATTTTTAGATGTCACCTAAACTGCTCCCAAGTTATATCTGCTTCTACAGCCTGGGTAGTAACGGATCTCCACCAATCTCGAGCAGCTTCTTGCAACTGCCAAGCTGCTAATTGGCGCTTCTGGGCATCATTAATCTCGAGCCCGGTAAATATCATTTCTACATTTTCCAACCATTGCTGGGCCTCGATAATACCCTCAGAACCTGTAAACTTTGTTCCTCCTAGCTGGGTATACTCCTTGCACAAAGTGGTAAATCTGACTGGGGCAACTACTGGGACTGGTGCAGCTGTAGGGACAGGTTGAGCGTTCCCTCTTCCTCTAGTGCCTCTTCTGTTAGCCATCTGGGAAGTCCAAGGATAGGTTTAGAACAAGATGAAGATAATATCAAAGATTTCGAATCAAGGGGAAATTTCTAGCAAGTAAGATGAATTCTGAGTGAAAGGAATTTTGTGATGTGATTTTACTCATTCTAGGGTATTGCAACCCTATCTCTAATGAGCTTTTTACCCCATAAACCATCAGCTCTGATACCACATGTAACATCCTGCCCTTTTGAGCAATTTAAGTTGACAATAAGCCACACATGTCGAACTCAAATCATTCAAAATGACGGGTTGTTTTTAAAATTTCAGGGTAAAATTAAATCATTTCACAAAATTCGCAGATCACAAGCACAGAGGATTAAATATTCAGCAAATAAATAAGCTAGAATAACCAAAGTTTCAAATCAGGTACAGAACAGAGTTTAAACAAGTACAACAGATACCCAGGTACATAAAGATCTCTAATACAAACCAAATGATATAGGTTCAGAATGAAACAGAAACTCAGAACTAAGAAAAGAACTTCAGGTAGAGCTCCAGCACCTTGTCTTCAAGAATAATTCCTCTAAGCTGCAAACTCAGGCTGACCCGAGTGAAAATAAAACAAACACCCGAGTCAGGACTAACATTCTCATCTAAGTGAATAACTCGAGTGAAACATCTACTGAAAGTACAAATAACTTAAAGGATGTTGGGATCGTCATCCTTTAAGGATCCGTTAAACCAGTAATATACGCTATATACAGTAATGTCTAATCAGTAAAGTATAATCATATAGAAAATAGCGTTCAGGGGATGGTGGACCTTAACGCGGTCGGATCTTTAAAAATCAAAATCGTAATGGGCTCGCTATAAGGAGATGACACGGCACGCGAGGCAATGCCAGGGTGGATACACCGTTTGCACTCCCGGACCGGTGGTGACGGCAAGCCAGCAGCTTCCGCCCACCTCAAACAATACTCCAATCAAAAGTGGCGCCACCAAATCGAATCACACAAGTAATAGAATGGTTTTCAAAGAAGCATGCTCGATAAAAGGGTGCGACCCTTTGTGTAGCCCGGTATAGCTCCTGTTTTAGTCATTTATTCCAACTCATGGGAGTTGGGTCCACGTAATATACCACGAGAACGTGGCCACCATCCTACTTCATTCTGGAATCTCCACCGCGTACACAGTTGTTAAAGTGATTTTCGGTATTGGCCGGCAATAAGACAATATCCGATCCCGGTCTCTTTAACAACCAATCGTTATATTTTTCACACCGTGGTTGGTTTTATAAAAATCGATTTACAAGTTCAATCATTTACAAAATATATATGTCTCCGATTCCTCGGTTTTCAATTGTGCGGTTATGGTTTATCAAATTTCCATTTTTAAATCTTCCAAAATTTTCATGTATCTATATAAATATAAAGTTTTAAGAAGCTTTTGAAAAATAAAATATAATTTTATAAAATAATGATTAAGTAGGTTTCAAATTTGTCACTTATAAAGTTTAAACTTACCATCATATTAAGTCCCAACAATATTTAGAAGTTTCGGTTTCAATACTTATCGACCATATAAATTCCAAAATAAAATTTTTATCAACCACGGTGTCTGTATATAAGTTTTCTAACCTATAGTCAAGTGATACGGATGTGTATCATTTCAATCCGCGAAAATTTTATACCTACGGGTATATATCATTTCAACCCGCGAATCACAACAAGGTTTTGAAATATTCAGGTTTATCCTTCCAACCCGAAGGAGATTTCTAACTATCAAGGACTTCAAAAATAATAATAATAATAATAATAATAATAATAATAATAATAATAATATTCGGGGATTAAACATAACAAGGAATAAATCAGATGCTACTAACTAACAGTGCATGAAGTGATGCTACATAAATGATACTACATGAAATGATTCTACGTGACATGGCATGAATTATTCGATGACAATGATGCATTTAGCATTAAATCTACATGCATGCCTACAATACGGGAAACAGTTCAGTTGTTATTTCATCAAAATAAATTCACTTATTAATCGAATGACAGTCGTGGGTGATTACTCACCTTTTGTCGGACAGAGATGTTTGATAGCAGAAGCGACGGAGAGCACAGACCAGACGGTGCACAGATAACTACTACGTTATTGGGTTCCGACTGCGACAAACGTAAATAAAACCATAAATTAACATTTACGTCGCTATATAATTCCCAAAAAGAAAAAGAAAAAGAAAAGAAAAAGAAAAAATAAAATAAAATAAAATAAATAAATATATATATTGGGTTGTCGCTACAATGTCAGCTTATATATACGGACTACGTATATACAAGTTAAACATTGCATGCTCACCGTTGTTTAGTAATATTAAAATTTCTCTACTCTTTTTTTTTTCTTCTTCTATTTATTTATTTATTTATTTATTTTTATTTTTTATAAATAGTACAAAATAACTCATATAACATCCGAGGTCATGTCGACTCTACACCAAACAGCAAGGAAAATGCACAAACCAGATCTAATATGAGTTTTGCCCCAACACGAGGAAACAGTACACAACAAAAATAAAGTTTTCACAAACTAAACTTGTTACCTGCTTGAATTTTTTTTTTATAACTCAACTCAAAAGTGAAATTTTCTAGCGCAGAGGAATATTTAGCAAACACACATCTGGGACATGGACTCATTATAACAAAAGAGTACAGTTATCTTTTTATATTTATTGATTTAATTCTTCTCCTTTTTTTATTTTTCCCATCTTGTTCAAACTGTATATAGACAACTTAGTAAAAAAAAAAATTTTTTCAATCTCAGTGACAAATCTTGTTTAGCCTACACCCACCTATGCGTACATGTTTTAAAAACTTACTGGAACTGAGAGAATGGAAAACTATCACCACCTAATACTCTCTTGATCTTGCAACATAAACTCTACAGGTGTGGCATATATGTAAGTTATCACCTCACCCCTTTTGTTTTTGTCTCTTTTTTTTATACAAACGCACGTTACAAAAAAAATGAAAAGAAAAAAAATAAACTCACTGAAACAAATAATTTACACTTCCTATCCAATAGATTATGCACCTATATGCTACAGGTGTAAACGTTATCACATTCACCTCTCTTTGTTTTCTTTTTTTTTATTTGTATAACTCACGCAACGTCAATGGAAACAAGAACCAAGCAACAAAAATAAATAAATACAATCAACCATCAACAAAAATGCATAGGCTTTAGGCATGCAGGCTCGGCACAATTCCACCTTCATATTTTTTTATTTTTTTATTTTTTTTATAAGAAAACGCAAAAAAAAAAAACACGCAACTGAAAAAACAAACAAAGGTTATTTTGCTCTGCCCTCATTGGATGCGTGAGTCAAGGTAGTCAGGAATTTGATGATTAAGTGGGCGAGGTGCTATATTTGGTCACTGCCATTGGGGATGATGGTGGAAGAGCTGTCATGGGTGGGGTGTCGGCCTTGGTGGTGACCGAGTATGGTGGCTCTGGTGCAAGTTACAGAGGAGGCTCGGTTATAGTCTGGTTGGAGATGGAGATGATGTGGAGGTGGATGATGATGTGGAGCAAGTGCAGACAACGTGTGTGTGGCCGAACAAATAAGAAGAGAGGAAGGTGGAGGAAAATAAGAAAAAAAAAAGAAAAATGGGAAGAAGAAGAAAAATGGATAACTTACAGTGATTTCTTTGTTGCAGAAAAAGTGAAGAGGTAAAACATGGGGAGAGGAGAAGTGACGGAGCCTATATAGTTGAAAGATATATAACGTAACCGATTGATATTTTAGAACTTACCGTAAATTGTGTACGTACCCATTAATTCGTGTAACGTACCTATTTAATTTTTAGGCTACAGCTGTTAAACAGCGTACAGGAATTTAGATTGGAATCCTAATCAATAAATTTCAATTTATAACGGCAGTTAATAAATTTATATACGGACCCATTATATACATACAAAACAGCGCGTAACTTTCACATTGGACATCCAAATTCAGCAAATAAGATATCGTCGCGCTTGCCTTGTCAGCACGAATTTAATAATAAAAGAAAAGTCATGTTTATTCTTTCAAATAAATATTCATTTTACGTAGCTTGCGGTCGCTGATACCGCTAATTGGACCATATAAAACAATTTTTATTGCGTTAACGTTACCAGAAATCTTCAACAGACGTTACTTTATTTTTATCATAATTTCTCTTAATATTACAACATACAAAACGACATTCCAAAATAAAAGTTTATGCAACTAATTTCCAAAATATGTTACCCCCAAATTTAATAGGCTATTTTATTTAAAAGTTCTTTTATTCCAACAATTTAGATATTTACCACAAATGCTTACATTATCAAAATTTTAGTTTCAATTTGTCGTTAATTTACGCATGAATCCAATTTAATTTGTAGTAAATTCCTCGGGTCGTTACAACTCTGATAGATGTCTGTATATACATATATTAAAGTTTGACTTCTTTTAAAGATTTGTTGTATGTTTTATATTATTTGTTCAGCTGTGAGATTCTGTGTTGTTTGTTTCCTTTCTCTCTTCTTTCTTCTTCCTTTTTTCCTTCTTCCTTTTTTTTCTTCTTCTTTTCCCTAACATTTGTGTTCTCTGGCATTCGATTGCTCGACATGAATTACAGTGGGCATATTAGTATATATGTTCGAGGGTCAAAAATCCTGACTGTTACATCGGAGTTCTCAAGTATATTTCTAGAGGTATTCCTTCGGTAAGAGAAGCATCCGTTTAGTTATTGTTTGAAAAACTTCTCTCTTTCCCTATTTAATTCAAATCTTTGAATTATTTCCTTAGTTGTATGGAGAACTGTCTTATGCTCTTCTTTATATTCATTATTTGTGATCATTCTTTTAAATCTAGAATTTCCTAGATGTTCACATATCGTAGTGTTTTATTTTCCGTTGTGTTATATTGTATACCTATCAGCAATTGTAAGGTCAAAATTTTATAACTGTATAGTTGATAAGGTTTGTTTTTTACTCTTATGTACTCTGTATTTTAGAGTAACAGTTT